>CAKXYN010000005.1:9955000-10457500 GCA_935064755.1 Tragelaphus eurycerus | reverse complement strand
CGTGGGTCTTCCTTTTGTTTGCAAAGTGCTTTCTCATTGGCTCTCCTGGGATCGGTCGGCTCCCACCTCCACCTTAGCAAAGAGGGACCAAGTGGGGAGGGACAACGCAGGCCTGGGGAGGCAGAGACATGTACTTTGGAATCCCAGTCCTGTGTGACCTTGCACGGTCCCTTGCCCTTTTATTTCCCTAGTATTCTTCTCTGTAAAGTGGCAGCAATTGAGGCACCAAGCTCGAAGGACCGTTCTGAGAATTCGGTCAGATCCGGCAGCGAAAGGACTCAGCCCAGTGCCGGGCACAGAGTAAGTCTGGGACTTGTTGGCTTCTGTGACAATAATAAGAATTATCACTCTCTACTAGAGTACTTGACATTCACAACAGCCCCATTTCACAAAGGAGGGTTCTGAGGCTGAGAGGGTGCCATCTTTTGGGTGTTTGCTAAGCTCACTCCCTTTTGAGATCCGTCTCCTCAGTCCCTGAACTTCCCTAGTGGCTCAGTGGGAAAGAATCCACCTGCCAATGTAGGAGATGCAGGTTCGATCTTTGGGTTGGGAAGATCCTCTGAAGTAGGAAACTCCAGTATTCTTGCCTGGAGAATCCCATGGACAGATGAGCCTGGTGAACCACAGACTCTTACCTGACTGAGCATGCACATGTGCTTCTGGGTCCCAGGGGTGGCCTGGGCAGTGATGGAGCCAGAGGATGCCTGAGTGTTGGCATCTGGAACCAACCAGAGCCTCTTTGCAGGAACTGGAAGTTTGCATTTGAGTCACCGAGTCTGGCCAGCTTCTGTTGGGTGTCTGAGGCTTTGTAGGGTTAAGGCCAGGCGGCATGCAGAGAGAGGAGAATGAAGCAGAAAGCCTTAATGAAGGCAGGGAGCAGGCTTGCTCTCTGAACCAGTGCCCCATCTGCTCAGGCCCTGCTGCCTCATGGGGTCCGGCTGCTTGTCCCACCACTTTCAGGGCCCTGGCAATACCAGTCCCCCTCTGCCCATCCTCACCACCTCTTGGCTAGGGTGTGAGGGCTGTGTTCTTGTAACCAGGGGATGCCTGAGCACAGCCATGGAGGTTCACACCTGCAGGCACAGTGCTGGGGTCCGGCAGTGACAAGACAGACCTGGTCCCTTCCTTCTGAGCAGGGAGGCAGAATTTGAACACGTGTCCAATAACTCTTGAGTCATGGTTAATCCAAGCGCTGTGTGTAGTGAGACTGAACGGGCCTGACCTGGTTGTGTGGGAGCTGGTCAGGGAAGGGCTCTCACGAGTCTCCTGGGGTGAGCTCTGGGCACGGACACAGCATTTGACCCGCTGCCAGTCAGTCAGCCAGGAAATGGCCCAGATGAAGTGGGGGACCCAGGATACCAGCTTCCTCCACCCCCTGAGGCTGCCAACACCCTGGGGCCAGAGAACAAAGCACTGCAACATCAGGAAGACTTGGTGAGGCCAAGGCTTAGACCAGGGGATGTCCTGCACTCAAACTGAGTGCTTGACTGCTGATTCAGCTCCTGATTTAAACTAGGTGAGTATGAGCATCACTGCCCACATGGCCTTGGGTTCGCTGGCTGAGTTCGTGGAAGATGAAGCCGTGTCAGTGGCACAATCTGGTTGGAACACATGACACAGGTTACTTCCCCAAGCCCCTGGGATGACGTAGGCTGGGCATGTTGGAATAGGAGAAGGGGTGACACCACCTCTGGCTTCAAATCTGAGAGAATTGTTACCATTACTACTCATAAGAGCTACCCCGTTTTGGGAACTCGCTACATAGCAGGCAGTGTGCTAAGAGCTCTGTGTACTTCAGGGGTTCCCAACCTCCGGATCTAATGCCTGATGACCTGAGGTGCAGCTAATGTAGTAATAATAGAAATGAAGTGCACAGTAAGTCTAACACGCTTGAATCATCCTGAAACCATCCCTCACCCAGGTCCATGAAAAAATTGTCTTCCTTGAAACTGGTCCTGGGTGCCAAAAGAGTTGAGCACCACGGCATATATGACCTCAGTGATGCCACTCAGCTACTCAATAAGATAGAAACTGGTAATATCCCCATTTTACAGATGAATAAACAGAGGCCCAAGTTTATTGTGATAGTTTGGGTGCTTATTCAGCAGATCTTTGATTCCACTCCCAGCATGGGTAAGGTGTATTTCCCTGACCTGTTGATGTTGAGCTTGGCCATGTAACTCATTGTGGCCCGTGCAATGTTATGGATGTGATGTGAGCAGTGGTTTGAAGGTGCTGATTGGTTTCACTTGGCTCGTACTCTCCTGTCATTTCCATGGGAACATGCCCTGTGTAGATGCTGGTTCTAGAATACAAAGAGACCCAAAGAGCAGGCTTGAATCTGACTCTCAGCCTGAAGCAGAGGCTCTTAGCCAAGCCCTGCTTAGACTGCCTAAACCACAGCCAACCTGCAGACCCATGAGTGTGGCAATACATAGGTATGACTGTAAGTTACTGCGTTTTGAAGTACTTTGTTATGCAGCATTTCTGCGGCCATAGCTGACCAAGCCAGTTGCATGATCAGTAGTGACTGAGCTGAGATTTAAACTGAAGTGGTTCTGACCAGAAAATGTAAATTGAATCCTTATGCTCTGCTGCTGCTGCTGCTACTAAGTCGCTTCAGTCGTGTCCGACTCTGTGCGACCCCATAGACGGAAGCTCACCAGGCTCCCCTGTCCCTGGGATTCTCCAGGCAAGAACACTGGAGTGGGTTGCCATTTCCTTCTCCAATGCATGAAAGTGAAAAGTGAAAGTGAAGTCACTCAGTCGTGTCCGACTCTTAGCGACCCCATGGACTGGAGCCTACCAGGATCTTCCGTCCATGGGATTTTCCAGGCAAAAGTACTGGGGTGGGGTGCCATTGCCTTCCCCATCCTTATGCTCTGCAGTCTATCAAATCAGAAAATGTAGGTGAGGTTTTTGGCAGGGTGCAAGGCCCTTCATCGATAGTTATATATAACAGCATTAATATTTGTATTCTCATTATTGCCATCTGTAAAGAGCCAAGGAGACCCAAAGCATCATGGGCTGCTGGAAGGGCCATCGTCTGCAGTGCTGGAGGGAGGGCCCTGGGGGCACTATGGCTCCTATCTGGATTTTGGAGCAGAGCCAGAGTTACGTGTAGTTGGCTGAGATGTCTGACTGGTCTCCACCCACTTCAGCATCCCCATGGGGACGAGGAGCAGGAGAGAAGCATGGGCTCAGGAGTCAGAACTTGGTTGGAATTCCAGCCCACCACTTGCTGGCTGTACACCTGGGGCAGTTCCCTCTCTCTGAGCCTCAGTTTTCTCATCTGTTAAATGGGAGTGATGGTCAAAGTTTCCTTGTAGGATTGTCGTGAGGTTCAAATGCGATTGTTACTGAGGAAGTTTAGCAACCAACCAACCAAAAACATACATACCTATGTACACAGACTAGGGAGCCAAGAGGACTGGTCCTTGGAGCCCATGTGCAGTGCCTCCAGGGGTCACCCGGGGACTTTGGGAGAACTGGGGGCTGTGAGTGGTACAGGCTGGGGCTGGGGAGAATGGCCCTTCTGTGGCTGTTGTGCTGACTCCACGGTGACCCTCTGGATGGTTTCCCTCAGGTCTGGGAGAGTTAGCCAATGCCCCTGAATCTGGCCCTGGCAGGCAGAGTCCTCCCCAGTACACACGCACCCCAATCCTGGTGCAGCCAACACAGCCTGGCCTGCCTGGCCTTCAGGGGTCACTTGAAGTGCCTGGTCCAGCCTGACACCCAGGGTCCCCTGCTTACCCCAAACTCCTATGCCAGCACCTCAGACCTTTGCAGGGGATTAGCTGTGCCCCTGATTGGCATGCTTTTTCATATTTGAATAATTAAAAGAGCATCGTGGTGCCTGGCCTCCCTTCAATGTGCCGAGCGCCCTCCCTCAGCTCTTCTCCCAGCTCCCAGGTCTTAGTTTTAACTCACTTCCTGTGGAAGTCGTCCCAGATACAACTCACAGTTCCCTGCCTTTCCTGCTATTCTCTTCCCTCTGCATGCCTCTCTCTCCCCACCGCTGCCAATACTGCCGTTCTTACTATAGTGGGAATGACTTACTCTTGTCTACAGCAGAGGCAAAGACAAGGGGAGGAGAAGAATGTTTCTCAGGCACCTGCTGCTGCCAGGCATTGAGCACACATGACCTCATTTTGTCCACACCAAAGGTTGGCTGTTAGAGGGATTATCCCCACTGAGCGGATAAGGAAACTGAGGCTTAGAGAGAGGAACCCAGGGTGGCCTGACACTGACATCTGGTCCCCCGACCCCTCTCACTCCTGGGTCCCTAGCACCCTGTGCCCTGAGGCCCGGCTCACCCCCTCTCTTAATTGTAATTCAACTACTTGTGATATTTTGGTACCAATTAATATTGATTTTACAATTGGTTTACGGAGATGTTGTTTTATTACTAATATATTTAATGTGCAAATCAATAAGAACACTTGCTTGGCCCTCTCCCTGGAAGGTAATAAAATCAAATATCTCAGGGGTAAAATGCTATCTGAGCCATGAATGGCAAAGCAGATGCTTAATGTAATAGTTAAAGACGAGGCCGGGGGCTTGGCAAAGCCCATCTGCCCCCAGCCGGCTCTCAAGGCTGCCAGCGAGGGGGCCCCCTGGGCTCTAGACCTGCTGGGGAGGCTGCACTGTGGTTGCCTTGGGCTGTGGTGCAGGGGCGGGGATTGAGGGGACTGGCAGGGGCCCACTGATTTTGGGGAGCTGCTCCGCGTAGGCCTGCTCTCACTGCCTGTCCTTTTCTTCCCTTCCTCCCCTCTCTCCTCCCTCTTTACTTCCCTCCCTTTCCCCCAACCCCTGCTTCCTTTCTGTTTATTCACTCTTTCATTCACGTAATTGTTCATCTGATCATTTGTTTGCTCTCATATTTTCCCCTCCGTCCCTCCCTCCATCCAATGTTTCATTCCTTCGTTCAGTGACTCTTTGGACTTTTGTTCATTCCTTTCTGTATTTGTCATTTCATTGTTCATTCATTCATCCACTCCTGTATTTAGTCTTCGATTTGTTGGTTTGTTCCTTCACTGATTTGTTCAGTTATCCCGCAGCTATAGACGGAGCATTCAGTCTGTGAGTGGCTGTTGCCGTGGTTGGGGTGGGCCTTTGGACCAGGTGCATGGCCCCTGCCCACCTCCTGGAGTCATGGTCAGATAAGGGAGCTGGCTGCCTTTGTTCTGCTCCACCCCCTTCTCTTTCTCCCATGGCCAGTGGCAAAGGCTGGAGCAGAGGGACACTGAGGTGCCTTTGTCCCTTGGGGTCTTCCCATACTCAGCGTTTCCAGAGCACCCACCATGCCCGTGTGGGAACTGTCCTCACCTCCTAACTAGGGAAAGAGGCCCAGGGATGTGAAGGCTCTTGCTCAAGCGCATACAGGTGTAGACATTAGAGCTGGGATCTGAATCTGGGTCTGTGTGGCTCTGAAGTCTGTGCTTTCCCTGTCACTGAGGCAGGGTGGTTGGGGCACAGACCCTGGAGCCAGACCTGGGTTCTAATCTTGCTCCTGCCCCCACCAGCCTTAGTCCCTCCTCCGTGAGAGTGGGTCTAATCACGGCAGTGAGCTCTGACTTGTGAAGGGTGCGGAGTGGCAACCTGCCAGGGTCGAATCTTCTGGATGTGGCCGTTGGCAATGAACAAGTCCTTTCTGAGACTCTGCTTGTTAGGAGGCTATGGTGTGCCTTCGGCTCAGGAGGAGTCTGTGTACAGCCTTCCGGGACAGGACATGTCACAACTCCCCCTCTTCTGGGGTCCTCTAAAGCCCAGATCTGCTGGGGTACAGGGATGGGGGTGGGCATGGGGGCAGGGAGCTGGAGCCCGGCTCCCCTGCTGTGATTTATGGGGGAGCCGGTAATGAAGCTGGCTGGCAGTAAATAATCAGACATGAAATCTTACCATTTAATTAACCAAAAATAAATGACCAAGGGCCCTCGGAAGAAGGGAGTCCTGGCCACTGTGGAGTCAGAGGCTGCTGTGGGCTCGGCGTGGAACCACTCACTTGCTCATCATTCATTCATTTATTCATTTGCATCATTCGTTCCCATGGGCACAGCCTTTGCTATTCCAATGGAATGTTATCATACCCATCTTCCAGATGGGGAAGCTGAGGCCCAGAGAGAGGAATGGATTTGCTGAGAGTTCCATGGGAGTCAGTAAGTGTCCTGGGATTTGATCTTGTGGTCCCTGAACCCAGGGCTGCAGCCCATAGTCCTCCTCCTTGTCCAGACCTGTCCATCTCTCCAGATCCTTCTGTTACCCTCCTTGCCCAGGAAGGCCTCCTGGGCTGCTGTTACCCAAGGTGCCACTGAGTGACCCCAGATCTCGGGCAGTTGGGGCAGAGCTTGGTCCCAAGCCTTCCTTGCCTCTCTTTGACCTGCATGGGTGGAGGATCTTTTCAGTTAAAGACAACACCAACCCAAACCTCCAAGTGTAATTTCTGTATAGATTTACTCCCTTGGTGGGAAAAAGGAGTCATAGGGCCATGGGAGGACTGGCCCCAGGAGCAAACAGAAAAAGTCTCAGTGAGTGTGTGTGTGTGTGTATGTGTATGTGTATGTGTGTGTGTGTTAAGGAGCTCTGTGAAGGGCCAGCTTTTCTTTTTCTTTCTTTGTTTCTTAGGGGTCAGCCCCTGACCTGTAGTCACTCCTCCCTAGCCTTCTGTATAATGGGTACATGAAGCTAATTAAATACAGGGCGGAGAAGGAAGTGGGAACAGAGGGGAGGAGGAGCCAGGATATGGGCCCTAGTGTCCTGATTTTGTTGTTCTGGCTTTTTTCTTTCTCTGTTTCTTTTTTGTTGTTTTTATCATTTCTTTGCTGTTTTTTTTTTTTTTTTTTTTTTCGGTGCCTTGTTCTTAACTTGAAAGGTAGCTAACATTTTGGAGCCCTTTGCACGTACCAGAGAAGAATTGCATGTAATGATCTCATTTGGTCTTCACAACAGCCCTGTAGAGTGAGTAGTCTTAGTATCTCCATTTTCCAGCTTAGGCTTGTAAAGCCCAGGGAGGGGCAGTGACATCCCCAAGGACACACAGCTCATTAAGTGGCCCACCTGGGACTGAAGTCATGGTTGTCTGAGCCCAAACCCATGGTCTTTGTCTGCTTTACCTGCTGTTTTCCTGTTCGTGAACTGGCAGGGTCAGGACAGCCTTTGACCCTGGGAAATGGACAATTCCTGCAGGTTCAAGAGGAAAGGACAGTGTGAGTGGGAAAGAAGATGGGTCAGATGGAGAAGGTGGGGGCTGCCCACTGTAGTCTGGCTTTGGCTGCACCAAAGCTTTGGTTGGGGGTGCCTGGGAGTATGTGCTGGGTGTGAGACAATCTGGCTTTGTCCCATGACTCTGCTGCCCGCTTTCTTTGTGGCCCTGGACAAGTCCCCTCCCCTGGGTGAGGGATCACAGTGGGGCCCACCTTCCAAGGTTGGGGAGGGGATTACATGAGATCATTCAGGTCTGTGCTTAGCAGAACATGCCAGATATACAATAAGTGCCAAGTAATGAGAGGCAGTATTGTTTCTCTAGTATCAAGACTATAAAGACAGCTGAGTGCCAAAGAATTGATGCTTTTGAACTGTGGTGTTGGAGAAGACTCTTGAAAGTCCCTTGGACTGCAAGGAGATCCAACCAGTCCATTCTAAAGGAGATCAGTCCTGAATGTTCATTAGAAAAACTGATGCTGAAGCTGAAACTCCAATATTTTGGCCACCTGACGCGAAGAGCCGACTCATTTGAAAAGACTCTGATGTTTGGAAAGATTGACGGCAGGAGGAGAAGGGGATGACAGAGGATGAGATGGTTGGATGGCATCACTGACTCAATGGACATGAGTTTGAGTAATCTCCGGGAGTTGCTGATGGACAGGGAGGACTGGTGTGCTGTGGTCCATGGAGTCGCAAAGAATCGGACATGACTGAGTGACTGAACTGAACTGAACTGAGTATCAATATTCTACCGAAAGTAAAAGTGAAGGTCACTCAGTCATGTCCGACTCTTTGTGACCTCATGGACTATACAGCCCTTGGAATTCTCCAGGCCAGATTACTGGGGCGGATAGCCTTTCCCTTCTCCAGGGGATCTTCCCAAGCCAGGGATCACACCCAGGTCTCCCGCATTAATACAAAGTCTTTTTTTTTGCAGGATTATTGTATGAATTTGGGCTTGTATGAATTGTATTGTATTATATGAATCAGAGATAATATATTCAAAATGCCTAGACGATCACCTGGTATGCGCTGGGTGCTTCACAAATGTAGAGCTTATTTCTTTCTTGTAAAACATATATTTATTTAGGTGCATATACACACTGAACAAAGTCTGGGAGGAGAATTACCAAAATACCAACAGTGATTCCCCCCTACCCCCAGGATTTCAGCTCATATTTTTCTTTTGTGTGATTTTCTGTGTTTTCTGCATCTTTAGCCACAAGGAGATGTCATTTTTGCACCTGGAAAACCAGAAACAACAGAAGCTGCTGCAGCCAGGCAAGCTGAGCCCTCCCCCACCCAGTGTCCCGACAGTGGGTGCTCATCTTCCAGGAGAAGGGGACCCAGAGAGCTGCCCTGTCCTCCATGACTGAAGGCCCTGGACCCCTGGACCCCTGGGTCTCAGCACTTTCAGTTCAGTTCAGTTCACTGGTATTTCCAGCTCAGGCCCCTCGCCTCGGGCATCCATTGAGGGATGTCCAGGGTGGGTCTATGACCAGGAGACACTCCTCACGCTTCCTTAAAACTGAGGACACCTCCAGGGCAGCCACCACGGTTCCAGCCCCCACCCCCCCAACCTCAGGCACACCCCGGTTTCTTCCTTCCCACCCCAGTACGACCCTGCCCCTCCTTGCCAATTGGCATATGGAATGTGGAGACAATAGAAGCTGAGTGTAACCACTGTTTACAGAAAAAAAAAAATGGTACAAGATTTATTTATTGGAAGGTGACTGAGGAATATGAATTCTACACTCCATTTAAAATGCTTTTTATTTCTCTCAGCCTTGGGGCTCAGAGTACATCTAATTTCACCCACAGCTATAATTCTCTACCAAACAGTTCCTGCTGCTCCTCTGGGGTCCCCAGGATCCAAGTTAGTTTATGTCTGCCACTGCTGAGGCGCAGGCAGGGGCAGCGACGGCTACGTGCCAGTGCGCATGGGGCCCTGCTGCCTGCGCCACCCCCCGGCCCTGGGGTGCAGGCCTCTGTGCCCAAGACGGGCTGGGCCCGACTGGGTCCACGTGGTGCCCATGGCACCAGGCCCCGAGTCTTGGGCTGGCTTGAACGCGAGCAGGCGAGCAGCCCATATCTCACGCTGGACGTGTTGATTGCTCCAACCTCAGAGCTAACAAACAATTAGTTTGTTAGTATATTTATCCCGTGAACATTGGAGCCTGTGATTACAAATCCAATAGTGGGATTGTGGCAGCATTTGGAGATAAATCTGTGCTCCAGGCCTGACGGTGTCAGCCATGGGGGTGGGGACAGCGGCTGGGGAAGGGGAGACATCTAGGTGGCCTTGTCTGCCTGTCCCGGTGGCTGGTTTTTTTTTTTTTTTTTTCCCAGTTGCTTGTCTGTCTAGATGTGTCTCAGCCAGCTTGTCTGTATTGCCCCTTGCTGGCCTTCCTGCCTGGCACTCTGTCCTTCCCTCTATACCAGCCCCGGGGCTGCAGAAGTACCTTGGAAGATGCCACAGCTCGAGTTGCTGATGTTCTACCTGGAGAGACAGTGACACCCATGCTGGTGACCAGTGGGATTGGTGGGGAGAGCACCATGGGGTCTCAGGGAGGAAGGTGCTATCTCTGCTGGAAGGTCAAGGAGGCCCCTGTGGGCGCTGGCCAGTAGCGACTCCCTCTTTCTCTCCTTTGTCTTTTTCAGCATCTTTCCTCAGGGCTCCCTTATCTTAAAAACAAAACCCTAACCCCTCTCTAGGATGCCCACCTCATCTTCCTCCCACCACAGTGTTCTTCACTTGTGCAGATTTGGACCACTACCCCCAGTCGCTTCTTTGGTGCTCCGTAGATCCAGTTGCCCCTGGAGATGCTGTAACTCACACTTGTCCTTTCCACCTCTCAGCCCCCTGGGTACCCCTGGACTCCCTTCCCTTTGTGACTTCTTGAGCTTTCCATGGCCCAGCAGCCCCTGGACTGGGCTCCATCCCCTCTGAATGAGTCTCCCCAACTCCCTCGGGTCCCTCTTGTTCAGCTGGCTTCTTAACTGCAGCTGTCCTCTTGGGCCAGTTCTCTAGCCCCTGCCCTGCTCTCTCTCCTTACCTGTAGGAGCTCCTTCCTCCCATCAGAGCATCCACCCACCCAGCCTCGTCCCCCCAGCACCACAGAGATCCCCATATCTCTGCCTCCAGCCCAGAGCTATCCCATAGACCTGGGTTTTCTAGGCTCTTCATCCTGCTGTGGCCCTCAACTCTGGGTCCAGCCAGCCCCAACACCCCACTGACCGTCAAGCTAGACCCTGGGGGTGGTTGGTCATCCTTGATGAGACCTTCTGCTTTGCCCCCAGCTAGGGAGTCACCCTGGAGAAGGCAATGGCACCCCACTCCAGTACTCTTGCCTGGAAAATCACATGGACGGAGGAGCCTGGTAGGCTGCAGTCCATGGGGTCGCTAAGAGTTGGACACGGCTGAGCGACTTCACTTTCACTTTTCACTTCCGTGCATTGGAGAAGGAAATGACAACCCACTCCAGTGTTCTTGCCTGGAGAATCCCAGGGATGGGGGAGGCTGGTGGGCTGCCATCTATGGGGTCGCACAGAGTTGGAAATGACTGAAGCGATTTAGCAGCAGCAGCAGGGAGTCACCCAGGCCTGTCAAGTTCTCTTCCAATGCTTCCACATCTGTTCTTCTCTCTTCCTGTCACTGTCCTCAGTCAGCCACAGACATTTCTCCCTGGCTTGTCTTCAGCAGCCTCCCCATTGGCCCCTCAGCCCAGGAGCATGCCCCGTAAGCCCTGCAATTTATCCAGATGTCCTAAACCTCAGAGGGGAACACAGGCAAATCTGTAAAATGGGGATAGTAACTCTCGCCTCTTAGGGAGGTTAGTAGGACTTAATGAGAGCTCAGTGATTTTTAGCGGCCAACATATATTAAGCTTTTACTGTGTGTCTAGAGCCCTGCTGGGCTTCCATGATGGCTCAGCAATAATAAACCTGCCATGTTGGAGACACAGGAGGCGGGGGATTCAATTCCTAGGTCAGGAAGATCCCCCGGAGGAGGGAATAGCAACATACTCCAGTATTCTTGCCTGGGAAATCCCATGGACAGAGGAGCCTGGCAGGCTAGAGTCCCTGGGGTTGCAAAGAGCTGGATACAACTGAGGAGACTGAGCATGAGCACCCTGCCAGGAAATTTACCTGGTGGTCTTATTTCATTTTCACAAGAACTTTATGAAATAGTTAATATGTTCATCTGCCATTTTGCAGATGTGGAAACTAAGACTCAGAATTAAAGCATATGCCCAAGGTCAGAAGATAGTAACTGGTGGGGGGAGGATTTCAGTGTGGGTCTGCTTTATTCCCAGGCTGTGCTCTCAATGGCTGTCTGTGCTTCTCAGAGGTGCCCATTCCAGCACTGGCCCCATACCTGACCCTCAACAGTGGTCAGGGCTAGCGACTATTTTTCTTCTAAGGTCTGGAGCTTTCTGAGGGCACTGTAGGGCTCTTACGGTTTGTGAAGAAGAATTTCAGGACACTGACCAGGGCTTAGACTCTCTTCCACCAAAATCATTGTCTTTTTCTTCTTTTTAAGGGCATAATTCTCACACTGTAAAATTCACCTTTTAAACATGGGCATTCAATGGTTTTTAAAATTTATTATTTTTACTTAAAATTTTTTATTATTTATTTGGCTGCATCAGGTCTTAGCTGTGGCACGTGGGAGTGTCAGTCATCCTTGAAGCATGCGGGATCTTGTTTTAGTTGGGGCATGCATGAACTTTTAGTTGCAACATGCAAACTCTTAGCTGAGATGTGTAGGATCTAGTTCCCTTCCCAGGGATTGAATCCAGGCCCCCTGCATTGGGAGAGTGCAGTCTTAGCCATTGGATCATCAGGGAAGTCCTAGTGGTTTTTAGTATATTTACAAGGTAAACAGAAGGGGCTTCCCCAATGGCTCTGTAGGTGAAGAATCTGCCTGCAATTCACAGGAGACATGGGTTTGATCCCTGGGTTGGGAAGATCCCTGGAGGAAGAAATGGCTACACACTCCAGTATTCTTGCCTGGAGAATCCTAAGGGCCAGAGGAGCCTGGCAGGCTACAGTCCATAGGGTCACAAAGAGTCAGACACAACTGAACACACAGCACACATAGAATTTCTGGGGTTTACAGTCTAAACCTATGTGTGAGTCCTCTGCCTGTAAATGTCTGACCCTGGGTGAGCCAATTGCTTCTCTAATATCAAGAATTTTATCTACAAAATGGAAGTGATAATAGCACCTACCTCATTGGTTTTGTTGGAAAATCAACTGGGATAATGTATATAGAGGGCTTAGCACAGACCCTGGCACACAGTCTATGCCAGGGATTAAGACTTCATTTTTGGACCATTTCTCAGTCCACTGTGGATCCTAGTCTGGGATAGTCCAGGGACAGGGCTTGAAGATGACCTCTGGGCAAAGGAGTAGGTCTGCCTTTCCACTTCTCATCAGTCTGTTCTATAAAATAATTTCTTTAGATCTAGAACTTACCAATAAATCAATAACTCTGATCCCATGTAGTCTCAGTCTCCAGATAAATGTCCTCTTGCATCTCCTGGTTAGACTGTGAAAGGGTCAAGTGTGCGGTGTGGATGAGCCCCAGTCAGCACCCTGAACAGAGACTTGCTGCTGTCCGTGGTGCTGATAGCTTTCTGGCCTGCTGCTCACCTTGGAGATGTGGCTACTCAGGGACTAGAGGCCTTGGCATCCCACTCCAGTACTCTTGCCTGGAAAATCCCATGGACAGAGGAGCCTGGTAGGCTGCAGTCCATGGGGTCGCTAGGAGTCGGCGACTGAGCAACTTCACTTTCACTTTCATGCATTGAAGAAGGAAATGGCAACCCACTCCAGTGTTCTTGCCTGGAGAATCCCAGGGATGGTGGAGCCTGATGGCTGCCATCTCTGGGGTCGCACAGAGTCCGACGTGACTGAAGCGACTTAGCAGCAGCAGCAGGGACTAGAGGGAATGTCTGAAAGCTTTATGTGTGTATGAATGCATGGGAGTGTGTTTACATGTGTGTGTGCATGTGTGCACGCAGGCTTGTGCACACATGTGTGGGGTTGGAGGGATGTGGATCAGATAGCAGTTGACCTCCATAAGGTCAAAGAATGTTCAAACTGCCTTACAATTTTGCTCATTTTACTTGCTAGCAAGGTAATGTTCAAAATCCTCAGGTTAGACTTCAGCAGTACATGAACCAAGAACTTCCAGATATACAAGCCGGATTTAGAAAAGGCAGAGGAAGCAGATATCAAGTTGCCAACATCCATTGGACCACGGGGTGGGGGTTGGGGAGGGAAACAACAAGGGAATGCCAGAGAAACATCTACTTCTGATTCATTGACTATGCTAAAGCCTTGCACTATGTGGATTACAACAAACTGGAAAATTCTTAAAGATATGGGAATACCAGACCACCTTATCTGAATCCTGAGAAACCTCTTTGCAGGACAAAAAGCAACAGTGACAACCAGACATGGAACAATGGACTGATTCAAAATTGGGAAAGAGTATGTCAAGGTTGCATATTGTTACCTTGCTTATTTAACTTATATGGCAGAGTACATCATGTGAAATGTCAGGGTGGATAAATCACAAGCTGGAATCAAGATTGCCAGGAGAAATATCAACGACCTCAGATATGCAGATGATATCACTCTAATGGCCAAAAGTAAAGAGGAACTAAAGAGCCTCTTAATGAAGGTGAAAGAGGGGAGTGAAAAAGCTGGCTTAAAACTCAACATTCAAAAAACTAAGATCGTGGCATCCAGTCCTATCACTTCATGACAAATAGAAGGAGAGAAAGAGAAAACAGTGACAGATTTTATTTTCTTGGGCTCCCAAATCACTACAGGTGGTGACTATAGCCATGAAATTAAAAGACATGTGCTCCTTGGAAGAAAAGCTATGACAGACCTACACAGCATATTAAAAAGCAGAGACATCACTTTGCTGACAAAGGTCTGTGTAGTCAAAGCTATGATTTTTCCAGTAGTCATGCACATATGTGAGAGTTGGACCATAAAGAAGGCTGAGCACTGAAGAACTGATGCTTTCAAATTGTGGTGATGGAGAAGACTCTTGAGAGTCTCTTGGACAGCAAGGAGTTCAAACCAGTCAATCCTAAAGGAAATCAACCCTGACTATTCATTGGAAAGACTGATGCTGAAGCTCCAATACTTTAGCTACCAGATGTGAAGCGTCGACTCTGGAAATGAATTTGGACAAACTCTGGGGGATAGTGAAGGACAGGGAAGACTGATGTGCTGCAGTCCATGGGGTTGGAAAGAGTCAGACAGGACTGAGCAACTGAACAACAGCAAGGGGACTTAGGACTCCTCCTTCAATCCTGCAGGCAATGGAGACGCTGAGCCAGGGTGAAGAGAGGTTGGCTGGAGGAAGAGTAACTGCCCAACCTTCTAGGAATTCTTCTCTGTGCTAAGAGAACCTGAGAAAAGCCAGTTCCCACTCTTTTCAGTGATTGGGACCATACGATGCCTTATTATAGCAAGTGGTAGGGGCCACTGCTCTAGTCTTCTCTAGAGTTAGTTGTTCAGTCGTGTCTGACTCTGCGACCTCAGGGACTATAGCCCACCAGGCTCCTCGATCCATGGAGTTCTCCTGGCAAGAATACTGGAGTGGGTAGCCATTCCCTTCTCTAGGGGATCTTCTTGACTCAGGGGTCAAACCCAGGTCTCCTGCATTGCAGGCAGATTCTTTACCATCTGAGCCACCAGGGAAGCCCAGTCTTCCTCTGAGTGGGGGACCAAATGAGAGATGGAGCCCCATCAGCTCTTTGCAGTGTCCTCTGGGCCTTGTCTTGGAGCAAGTGAGGGTCGGCCGGGTGTGACATCAGGGCTTTCTTCACCTGCCCAGGAGATCCGTGATCTGTCTCCTGTCTCTGTGTCTAACTTCAGGGCTAAAGACTATAGCTTCTCTTCCTTCCCCTTCTGGAGAAACTTGGTTTGTGGACTGGGCCCCCTGATTTAATTCAAGTCCCTGCTGATGTGGGAGCAGGCCCCTAGACTAGCCTGCCTTCCTGTGGCTAGGACCCCATCACTGGGGGTTGCATTTCCTCAGGACCTGGGAATTGGGCTGGGTCACTCTGATCTGGTTTATGTCTGGGAGAGCACTCATTGCCCCAAACCAGCAACTCTGAGACCCTGCCCCTCCCACCCGAGATCACTTTAGACATAGCCTGTAGTCACATTTGTTTCATTCTTAGCTATTCCTGTGCCCATCTGTCCCTGGTTCCTGCCGGGAGCTTCTTGATTGCTGGAAAGCTGAGGCTACACAAAATAAATTCTTCCCTTTCCCCATCACCATGGTTCTCTCATCCTTATCTCACATTGGGATGCTTGCCTTTGGGGACGAGGTTCATTTCCCCCACACTTCCTCTAATAGTTAAAAAACAATTTTTAGAAAACCCCCAAAAAAGACTTCATGATCCATTAACAGGCTACAGGATAGACCCAATAGGATGCAAGTGTCTGCTTTGGTGACTGCGAGAGACGTTTGATATATGGTTATTTTTATGTATGCGAGATGTGACTCCATATGGGGCTAAGTCTGTATGTTCTTTCTCTGTGATTGTGTGTGTGCATGTGCACGCGTGCACGCATGTGTGTGCAAGAGAAAGAGAGCTGTCTCCTTGGGTGAGACTAGATCACGTCAGGAAACAAGTCTCAGTCTCTTTCTCTCTTCCTCCTCTCTCTCTCTCTGCTTTGTGAATGCACATTTATGCGTATCATCCGTCTTCCTAAAAGCTTGGAGTGCGATGTGCTGGGTGTGGCTGTGTGTCCTCTCCCAACATAAGCTGTGTCCATGTACACGGGCTGCGGCAAGTGTGTGTGCACGTGTGGGCCATGCCCATCATTTAGGTTCCTGTCTCTCTGCCTCTCTGTCTCATGCAGCGAGCATACGCCAGTGTCTGTGGGGATGCGATCCTGACATCCTGCCAGAAACCAGTTCCCTTCACCGAACCAAGTTGCCAACTTGTCCCCCAGAATGGCAAAGTTGTTTCTTTGAAACGCTTCCAGCACCTGGCTTAATAGACCTTCCTGTGAGCATATTCCCAGTTCCGCACTGCTCCCCAGTGACTGGGGACCTTTTGTCAAGCACATATGAAATTAAGTGAAATAAAAATCATATTAAAAATTATTACCATCTAACAGCCATTAGTCTGCACACTGCTGTCAGCCTGTGATGGATTCCTCACTTACTTCAATGAATGTTCTAACGACAGTGATAAAATCACTCAGAAAAAATAGAATAAACTGTTAACCCTCTCCCCATCGACACTTGTTTTTCTTTGAGAAAAATACAATAAGAGCTCCTGGTAGAAGAGATTGAGCCCTATGTGACTCTTTATTTTCTTAAAAAATATTTCTTTATCTGGCTGCGTCGAGCCTCTGTTGTGGCACGTGGGCTCTGCTGCTGTGGCCCATGGACTCTCTATTTGTAACGAGCAGGTGTAGTGCCCTCCCCACAGGCTGTGGGATCTTAGTTCCCTGACCAGGGATCCAACCTCAATCCCCTGCATTGCAAGGCATCTTCTTAACTGCTGGACCACCAGAGAAATCCCCATACGTGATTCTTCAGGTAGAAAAGTGAGCTGGGTGTGGGGCGCTAGGCTTTGACCTCCTAATTTTGAGAGAGAATTTTGCTCTAGACTCTAGACATCAGCCCTACTTTCGGAGGTCTGAGTTGAGATTTGGATTCTGGTTGAATTGGTCTGAGTCAGGTCAGGTGGGGCTTAGTCCTTGTACTTTAAAGTAGGTTAATTTATTTATAAAGATTTATTATACGTCTACATCTGATAGGAAGGCCCAGGTGGACCATTATATGTATCTGAGCTGAGGCAGTGACCAAGGGGATGGGGAGACCAGGCAAATTAGCAAGATGCCTTAAAGGTAGAAAAGACAGGATTAGCTAGCGGGTTTTATATGAAGTAGAGAGAGTGAGGTATCATGATGTTAATTGTGGAAGTGACTAGAAGTTGTTGTTCAGTTGCTCAGCTGTGTCTGACTCTTTGCGACCCCATTGACTGCAGCACACCAGGCTTCCCTGTCCATCACTAACTCCCAAAGCTTGCTTAAACTCATGTCCATTGAGTCGGTGATGCCATCCAACCATCTCATCCTTTGACATCCCCTTTTCCTCCTGTCTTCAATCTTTCTCAGCATCAGGGTCTTTTCCTATGAGTCAGTTCTTTGCATAAGGTGGCCAAAGTACTGGAGCTTCAGCTTCAGCATCAGTCCTTCCAATGAATACTCAGGACTGATTTCCTTTAGGATTGACTGGTTTGATCTTCTAGCTGTCCAAGAGATTCACAAGAGTCTTCTCCAACACCACAGTTCAAAAGCATCAGTTCTTTGGCACTCAGCCTTCCTTATGGCCCAACTCTCACATCCATACACGACTACTGGAAAATCCATAGCTTTGACTGTATGCACCTTTGTCGGCAAAGTGATGTTTCTGCTTTTTAATATGCTGTCTAGTGGGGAACTAGATGTTGGAGGACATGATTCACTGAAGTACGGAACAGACAGTCCTTCTTTAGTGGGAGAGAAGAGCTCAGTGATGAGTTCACTGTGTGGGGAGCCTCTGGGTAACCAAAGTGGCTGCAGAGAAGCTGCTGGACTCCTGGATCTGTGGTCTCTGAGCGGGTTTGGGCTGGAGAGACAGATCCAGGTGTCCTTGGCCCTCAGGTCAGAGGAGAAGCCAGGGAGTGGATGAGACCATCCAGGGAGTGTGTGGAAAGAGGAGCGTCCCAAAGACAGTACCTTGAGGACAACTGTCAGTTGAGAAGGTCTGAGCAGGAGACAGAGAAGGAGTGGCTGGGGAGGAGATGAAGGTGTGATGTCACGGAGCTCAGGAAGGGAGAGGGTTTCACAAAGAGGGAAGTGGTGGGTAAAGTGGAATGATCCAGAAAACTAGTTAGGTGCTGATAAATGTTGATGGCAACATGGAGGTACTGGGGACAATTCTGAGGGAGGAGGGAGAAGGAAGTGAGATGGAGAGGTAGGTACCTTCACAGGCAGAGCCCTCTTCCTGAAGAGAAGATCCCTGAGGAAGCCATTCCCTCTGGCTCTGTCTATCGAAACACAGAGGGGTGAATCTGCAGACCTCTTAGAGCCTCTCCACTGGGATCAGAGGTGCAGGCTGGCTTTGTTCTGGTCCGCTGGGCCCTGCCTTTGCCTGAGGGAATACAGTGTGGAGCCTTCCTGGTGTCACTCGGTGACCCTCAGAGGTGGAAGCAGGTGAGGGAGGGGCTTCTACCTCAGTCCTTGAGACACTAATGGGGTCACAGGTTCTGCTGTTTCCTCTGGGGGGCTCACCGCTCCTTGGGTGAAGGTAGGGGGCCTTGAGGAAGGTGGCAGTGCCCGACAGATGGTTCTGTGTGTGTGGGGAGGGTCTCTCTCCTGGTGTATGGCCTGTCCCCGCCTCCCTCATCCGTGAGTCTTGGCCCCTTCTCTGGGCTGAGAGATCTGAGTCCCTCCCCCTCCCCTGGAGCCTCCTTTGTGAGAGAGACAGGCAGGGCACACCTGTTCACAGTGAACATGAGACACTCGGGTGGTGGGAGGACAGGTGACCCAGCTGGGGTCACACCACCAGCCAGTGCAGGGCGGAGACCAGGGCTACTTGGAGAGGACAGATGGTCTTCCCCAGCTAGGCTGGAAGCAGTAGGCTGCTGGACATCCATCTCCCTCCCTTCAGCAAGGGACTGCTCCCCATGCCATTTTGGGGAAAGCGTGGACCTACATTCGCTAGAAAAGTCAACCAGGGAGGATGGGTGATGTGTCAGGGCCTTCTGCTGGAAACGCGACACGTAAACGTGCACACATGGCCACACCGATGGGACTCAGATTCTTTCATCCACTTTCCCCTTTTTGGCTTTCTAGGGCTGAGATGATGTCTCCCCTTTTGGACTCAAATAACCAAATGCACTCTATTTGGCTTAAGCTCAAAGGGGATTTATTTTTGAGGACAGGAAACAGCCTAGGAACAGGGTCAGAGACCCCTGGGGGTCTCAGGCAGTCTCGCCCTCCATCTCGCTCTGTGTCTGGAGCCAGATGGCCTCTTGGTTGAGCGTCTCCGTGTGCATCTGTTTCATTCTTCTGTCTGTACTTGGCTCTCCCTGCTCCTCCAAGCCTGTGGACAAATGGGGCTGTGTCCTGAACAAGGCTCACATCACCTGGCTGAGCCTTGTGTCCTGAGCACACATCCCACATTCCTGAGACTGAGAACCTGATTGGCCCAGGCTGGATCAGGTGTTCATCTCTGGTCCAGTCAGCTATGGAAGGAGTAACATGTTAATAGTAATACTAATGGCAAGAAGGATAATGATAATGATGATGAGGTGAGCAGTGTAATTATCAGCCGCGCTTACAGGTGAGACACAGAGAGTTGAAGAGGCATGCTCAAGGTCACACATCTAGAGTGTGGCTGAGTTGGACTTGGAACCCAGGAGTCTGATCCTAATATCTGTGAGCCTGGCTGCTATATTGTACTGCCTCTTGAACATGGCGGCCAGGCCCATCCCTGGAAGGGCAACTTTTATTTTTATTCTTTACATATTTACTTATTTGGCCAAGCCTGGTCTTGGTTGTGGCTTGTGGGATCTTTAGTTGTAGCACGTGAGATCTAGTTCCCTGACCAGAGATTGGACCCCCTGCTTTGGGAGTGCGGAATCTTAGCCACTGGACCACCAGGGAAGTCCCCTGAAAGGACAAGTTTTAGAATAAGAGGAATTGGGACAGATAACTCTAGAGTTGTCTGCTACACTCAAGTTCAAAGACAGCAAAGATCAAAGAGACATGGGAGGGTGTCTGAAGCAGGATGTCCCCTGGTATTGATTGGGATTACAGAAAATTGGGCAGGCTCCAGCCCGAGACTCCAGAAAGAGACAAGCCTGGCAAATGGGGGGTGTCAGGCTTGGACCTGGAGGCTACAGGCAGAAACTCACGGGTACACCCTGGAGTGGAGTAGGGTGTGAGATTCATGGGGCTTCCTCGACCTCCCAGCAGCACTCCAGGCTTGGGAGGCCCTGGGTCTGCCTCTCGGTCAGGCACTCGCTGGCTTAGGCCTGGGTGGGGTGGAGCCCCTAGGAAAGCTGACACTGCAGGCAGCTGTACCCCTGGTTCACCCCGTGGTCTCCTGAACACAGCCCCAAGGTTGACCCCTTGTTCCAACTTACTGACCTATCTCAGTCCACGCGTGTGGATGCATGTCTTCTTTGGGTGTCCTTGGGGTGCCCTTCTCACCCCTGAGGAGTCAGGACAACATGATGGGCTTGGAGTCAAAAAGACCTAGACTTGAATTCTGGTTCTATCATCACTAGCTAGGGAAAAAAACTTAAATCAATTTCTTCTGGGCCCTCTTTGCTCAGGTATGAAGTGGGGGAGGATGAGACATATCCATGGGAGAAGCGACTAGATGATGTATGTCAAGTGCCTGCCATAGAGAAAACGCTCAGTATATGTGTAGAGGAAATCAGCCCTGAATATTCATTAGAAGGACTGATGCTGAAACTCCAATACTTTGGCCACCTGATGCCAAACTCATTGCTGGCCAACTCATTGGAAAAGATCCTGATGCTGGGAAAGACTGAGGGCAGGAGGACACGGGGATGACAGAGGATGAGACAGTTGAATGGCATCATTGACACGATGGACATTGCCAGTGAGTTTTAACAAACACTGGGAGATAGTGAAGGACAGGGAAGCCTGGCTTGCTCCAGTTCATGGAGTTGCAAAGAATTGGACACGATTTAGCCACTGGACAACAACAACAATGTTATTGGAATCAATCCTTTTGTCCAGAGCTTAAGTTGTGCCCCTTTCATTCCCAGAAACATGCCTCTTGTCGACTTCTCTGCTCTATATGGCTGGCATTGGCTCAAGTCTTTCATGAGATGCTGAGCAAAGAGGCTTTGTGGGGAAGAAGTTGGTGTCGCTTCTAGATGGCGTGGTCTCTGGAGAGACAGGCTCACAGCACACTCTCCAGAGACTGTCATGGTCCTCAGATAAACTGGCCCCAGCCCATTCCCAATGCACACTGAGGATGTGTCCTGAGCAGCCCTGCACCCAGACAGCCTCCAGACGGCTGCATTATCCTCCCATTTCAGACCCAGCAGCACCCCACCATCCTCTGATGGGAGGGGCTCGCACACCTGGCTCCAGGCAAAGCACAGGGCCTTTCTCCACATCGGCTTCTGGCCCCTGAGCCCACAGTTGCCTGTTTTAGTTTTCTGGAGCTGCTGTATCGAGTACCACAAAGTTGGTGGCTTAAAATGACAGTTTATTCTCTCGGTTCTGGAGGCTGGAAGTCTGAAATCAAGGGTGTCGGGAGGGGAGGCTCCCCCAAAGTCTCTTGAGAAGAATCCTTCCTGGCCTCTTCTTGCTCCTGGAGGTTGTTGGCAATCCTTGACATCCTCTGACTCACAGCTGCAGCACTCCAGTCTCTGCCTCTGTCATCGCTTGGCATTTGTCTCGCCTTTTCTTATAAAGACGCTAGTGAAATTGGGTTAAGGGTCCTCCCTAATCCAGTATGGCTCCATCTTAACTTGATTATACCCACAAAGGCTCTAGTTTCATATAAGGTCATGTTCACAAGTATCACTGGTGTTAAGTGGTATTAACACTTCATCATATCATTTTTGAGGGACACAGTTTGACCCAGAGCACCTTCTATGGGGTCCCTGAGACCGTGAGAGTGTCATACTGAGGACAGGGTCTCTGGTCAGAGGGAGACAAGGAAAAAGGGGTAACTTTGAACCTTGGGAATCAGGAATTGGGTTAGGAAGGCGAGGGAGTGACCATTACCCCCCAAACCATTTCAGCTCTGGGGTCTGAGTCCCAGTGCAGGAGGAATGATTAGAACTGTCAGTCCCAAAGCTAGAAGAAAGCTGCCCCTTCTGTCTTAGAAAAGTCATTATGCAGAGGTGGTGACCTCATCTAAGACCTTTGCCTGAGTATTCCTGGCGGGGTTTCTTGGGATGACTTTGGGGTACAATAATGAGACTACTCCTGGGACTGAGGTCCCCTGGGCAGCTCCCCACTCATTCATTCATCAAACATTCCAATACCAGGAGTTGCCACTAGCATGGGAGATAGCCTCATGGAGTGAGACTCAATCAACCGCTCCAGTGACTACTGCTAACTAGTGATAATTCATGTGTGTGTATGCATGGGGTGTGTGTGTGTGTGTGTGTGATGTGTATATATGTGTGTGTCTAACAGAATACCTAATAGGGAGGCCTGATTTTGATTATGGGTTCACGGAACTTAAGCAGAGACCTAAGGGATTAAGAAAGAAGCAGGCAGGTAAGGATGGGAACGTTGGACAAAGTACTCTAGGGTGTGTGTGCTTAGTCATGTCCAACTCTTTACGACCCCATGGACTGTGGCCCACCAGGCTCCTCTGTCCATGGGATTCACCAGACAAGAATACTGGAGTGGGATGCCATGCCTTCCTCCAGGGGCTCTTCCCAACCCAGGGATGGAACCGAGATCTCCCAAATTGCAGGCGGATTCTTTACCGTCTTAGACACCAGGGTGAGGTGAGGAGAGGTTGTTTGAGATGGGGCTGCATCCATTATGGAATCTCTAGGTAGGTGACAAAGGTCTGAAGAAGTTGTCACGTGATAGGTGAGCCTGAGAGTGTGGCCAGGGACCCATCACCAGAGTTACTCCAGAGATAGGGACTCTGTCCCGCTTTGAGCCAGGTCACTGTCCGAGGAGGGCGGAAACACTGAGCGGGGACTGGTGCTCAGTCCCTCAACCCTGTTCCTTTCCTTTCACGTTGACAAGTCTGGAGATCTGTCTACTCAGGACCCAGAGCTCCTGGCTGCCCTGAAATCAGAGAGGCTGCCATGGCTGGCAGAAAGCTGGGCGGGCTGGGCGGGCCGAGGCAGAAGGGGACCTGGGATAACAAGGAGGCCGATTCACTGGGGAAGGGAGGGCTTCAAGATGCCCCTCCCACCAAGACCTCTTGGGCAAAGTAGCTTGGATCCCTTGAGCCCACAGATCTACTGCCCTGATCAGGGTCCACACAGAGTCTACGTGGGGCTGAATCTGTAAAATCCCTGAAGTTGAAAGGGACAGCAAGAGCAAGGGTTGCATAGTGGGCTTGAGAGGTGGGACTGTGACCCTCCCTGCGGGGCTGTGTGACCACTGGGCTCCACGTGACCTGGTTATCCCAACTCCATGAAGGGGCTAAGGACTAGGGCCAGAGACTAGAATTGAGCTGGTGGGAAACCACAGAGCCTCCTGGGAGGGGAAGGGGAGTTGGAGGGGTATATGTGGGGCAAGAAGATTCAATGGGGCTGAAGCATCACACAGGGCTGTGGGAGGCCCTGGATTCTGCTGCCTCAGAGGGCTTGGGGATCCCACACACTGAGAGAGGGGCATGGCTCTGTACCACTCACCCTGGAACCTTGGGGTTGGGAAGGTTCCCCTTCTCCTTGGTCATAAGCAGTACAATGAGTCAGGTTTGGATTGCGCCTGGCCATTGCTGCTTAGATGCTGTGTGACCTGGGGCACAGGCTTATTTAACTTCTATGCAGAGTACATCATGAGAAATGTTGGGTTGGATGAAGCACAAGCTGGAATCAAGATTGCTGGGAGAAATATCCATAACCTCAGATATGCAGATGATACCACCCTTATTGCAGAAAGCAAAGAAGAACTAAAGAGCCTCTTGATGAAAGTGAGAGTGAAAAAGTTGGCTTAAAATTCAACATTCAGAAAACTAAGATCATGGCATCTGGTTCCATCACTTCATGGCAAACAGAAGGGGAAACAGTGACAGATTTTCTTTGGGGGGCTCCAAAATCACTGCAGATGGTGACTGCAGCCATGAAATTAAAAGATGCTTGCTCCTTGGAAGAAAAGTTATGGCCAACCTAGACAGCATATTAAAAAGCAGAGACATTACTTTGCCAACAAAGCTCTATCTAGGCAAAGCTATGGTTTTTCCAGGAGTCATGAGTCATGTATGGATGTGAGAGTTGGACTATAAAGAAAGCTGAGGGCCAAAGAATTGATGCTTTTGAACTGTGGTGTTGGAGAAGACTCTTGAGAGTCCCTTGGACTGCAAGGAGATCCAACCAGTCCATCCTAAAGGTAATCAGTCTTGACTATTCATTGGAAGGACTGATGCTGAAGCTGAAGCTCCAATACTTTGGCCACCTCATGTGAAGAACTGACTCATTTGAAAAGACCCTGATACTGGGAAGACTTGAGGCGGGAGGAGAAGGGGACGACAGAGGGTGAGATGGCTGGATGGCATCACTGACTCAATGGACGTGAGACTGAGTAAACTCCAGGAGTTGGTGATGGACAGGGAAGCCTGGCAGTGCTGCATTCCATGGGGTTGCAAAGAGTTGGACAGGACTGAGCGACTGAAATGAACTGAACTAAACTAACGTGTTGAGGGGCATCTGAAGCCCTAGAGCCTGCATCAGTGGCCTTGAGGGAAAGGAGGAGGTTGATATGAAGAGGTTGAGGGTGAGAGGCAAGAGTCTTATCTGTCATCCCAGATAGGATCTGTTATGTGATCCCAGGGACTCACATCTGAGCCACGGAGAGACGGTGTCCAGGCAGGAGCTGAAGGAACATTTTCACTGGGGACACTGGTGACTCGAGCCATTGTCTGAGCTTCTGTGGGCTCAGACGTGCTTCTCCCCCAAGTCTGCATGAACCCTGCATGGCATTTGCTCACTGAAGGCCTCTGGGGAAGCAGCCTTGCTGACATCAAGGCAGCCCCTTGGCAGAGACACAAATTGGACCAGGGTAGTGCAGGAGACGGAGAAGGCAATGGCACCCCACTCCAGTACTCTTGCCTGGAAAATCCCACGGATGGAGGAGCCTGGTAGGCTGCAGTCCATGGGGTCGCTAAGAGTCAGACATGACTGAGTGACTTCACTTTCTCTTTTCACTTTCATGCATTGGAGAAGGAAATGGCAACCCACTCCAGTGTTCTTGCCTGGAGAATCCCAGGGACGGTGGAGCCTGGTGGGCTGCCGTCTATGGAGTCACACAGAGTCGGACACGACTGAAGTGACTTAGCATAGCATAGCATAGCATAGTGCAGGAGAGTGCTGTGGGTGACCTCACACATAAAGCCCCCACCCTGAGGGACCCCAGAGCTGCCAGTGTGCTTGTGCAGGGGTGGGAGGGAGTGTGCAGGGAAATGCAGGCAGAACTAAGGAGTCCTGAGATGGTGCCCCCCTTGGCCTCTTTGGATTGAACTCAGGATAGCTGGCCACTCCAGGGTCCCACAGAGTCAGTCCCAAGCCAGGCCTTGTTCTCATTGGCTTCAAGCCCAGGGGGTGGAACTTGGGGTGGAGGTGACATCCTGTGGATGCTGAGTTCATAGATAACTTCATGACTTCCGGCATATCCAGGACCTCCCTATAGGATTATTTTCTTAGTACGTATTACAAGTTGACCTTTTTTCTTTACTCTTTTTTTCTTTACCTTTTTTCTTTCTTCTCTTAAATTAAGAGAAAAATTCACCTCTCTGTGGGAGATACTCTGATCATAAAGGATTCCACGCCTGGCCCTGGACACACAACAAGCTGTGTGACAGGGGGCCAGTCCTAACCACTCTATGCCTCGGCTTCCTTGTCTCTTCATCAGGGCTGATAACCTTGGTGCCCCATAGGGTTTTCTGAGGTTCAATAAGTTAAGATAGGCAATACTCAGAACAATACCAGACACACTGTAAGTTCTGTCTATATCTAAGCTACATTATCATTGCTGTTAAGTGGAAAGCCAGCACTTCTTGCTATGAATGGAGGCAGTTGTAAAAATAAATATAATTAAAATGCCACAGAATTATTAAATTCCAGCCAGTTCCTGCAACCTGCAGAGGGCTCATAGCCTGGGCCCTGCAGTCTCTGTTCATAAAATGGTGATTTGTGGTGTTGGAGAGGCGGTCCACAAGCCAGGACCAGACTGACTGACTTCTGGACAGTTAAAAGGGAAACCACTTCCCTGCCAAAAATGCAGGGGGTTTTATTGCCTACCAGTGGCCCACGTGCTGCCCTGGGAGGCATCATGGCAGCAGTCAGGGCTGGGCAAGCAGGGCAGACACTCCAACCTGGGCTCAGTTCCAGGGTTTTGCTCTTTGCCAGCCGTGCAGCCTGGGCAGGTTTGTCCACCTCCTTGAGCCTTAAGCAGCTTGCCTGAAAGCAAGGCAAACCAAGCACCCATCCTAGGGGTGCTGGAGCAGCCAAGAGATGAAGAGCTGCAGGGCTCCCCATGGTCCCGGCCAAACTCCCAGGCTTTGTGTCACCTTCAGTGGGTCAGAGGGGACTCAGGACCACTTCCAGGTGGGAGACAAGATGGGAGGGCAGCATTTGAGGGTGTCATTTGCAGACATCTGTGGGTCAGGTTCCATCTCCACAGACAGCTCTGGGTTCACCTAGGATTCTGCTGTTTTCAAAGCCTGAGTAAGCCGGTGGAGGGAGTCAGGACACCATGGTGGCCTCTGTTCTGCTGTCACTGAAGGGCCAGGCGGGCACCCGTGGAAGCTGCCTAACGAGCGGCTGAGGTGGCAGAGGTAGCCTGGGCACTGCCACGCTCACTGAGCAGAGCAGTGAGACGTGACCAGGAGGATCGCGGGGCCTGCCCAGGCTGCCCAGTGCGTTCTCCTTGCCAATTTGCTTGCGACCCTTCATCCGGCTCTTAACCCCAGTGCCTCAGACTCTCCATCACTAAAGTGAGGGGAGGCCCTGTCACCTTCAGACCTCAGGAGGCAGCTCAGGGTGCGAGGAGAGAACCCGGGTTCACAGGCTGGCTCTCCTGGGGTTTGCCTTGTGACCTTCGGCGAGTCCTGTGTCACTCAGGGTCCCAGTTTACACATTGGTTCCCAGGGGTCAGTCTGGCTGATCCCCACAACCTCAGCCTTTGGGGGCCTGGGATTCTGTGGACTTCAGACAGAGACCAGTGAGGCAGAGCAAAGCTGAGCAGAGGGGAATTCCTGCCTGGAAGGTGCCTCTAAGCCGCCTTCCTGCATGGTCTAGGGGGCCCTGGGCTGGGCAGAGAAGAGGAGACAAGTGTCCAGACGGCTGGATTTTGGTGTCGATCATGCATAGTATGAATCCTGGTGCCACATTAAGCCTTGCGTGGCCATGGACACGTGTCTCCTCCATTCTGAGCTTCTTATCGATAGCACAGGGGAGATGGCGGTGTGTGAGGCTGTGACATCACAGCGGGCAGAGGAGAAGAAAAGAACTGAGCACAGAGTCTGGCTCCCAGAGGCTGAGGAAGTGATGGATGATAATAATAATAGTATTGATTATGGTTGTGCTTTGTTGGTGGTCTTGTTGCTGTTGTGCAGATTCAGAACCAGGGGCTGGCTGGATAACACAAAGGTGGGGAGGCTGGGGCAGGCCTGGGCTCTGGGAGCAGAAGGGTTAAGTCTCCATGGAAACAGGCATGCATTATTTACGTGGCCTAATGAATAAAACATTTATGTGGTAGGCTAATAAATTCCCTCACACAAAGCAAAGTAAGCTATGATTTAAATATCAGCCTCTGCTGGCTGGCTGAGTTATGGAGCCTGCTCAGGGGGACCCTCTTGGTTTTACACTGCCATCCACTGCACGGAAGGGAGTGGGAGAGGAGGGCGGATGGGGAGACCCTCCCTAGGAAGTGCTTTCTGGGCCCTCTGGACCTCTGGCCTGAACCTGCTGCTGTCTCTTACTATGGTGCCCCAGGGAACTTTCCCCAGGGCCACGGAGGGGGAATTGGGTGACAGGTGGGGCTGGTCCCTACCCTGGGACTTGACCTTGTGGGGAGAGGTGAACCATGGGTGGGGGCAGCTTGCTAGAGCATCCTGGAAGTGGTGGCTTTTCTGGGGTTTGAAGGGCTTGGAGATGTGGGTTGGGTGACATGAGGGCACACACGGAGGCTTGGGGTCCTGCCTGGTCCTCCTGGGAACAGGGCCCATCTCCCAGCATGGGGGAGCTGGCACAGCTCGGGGGCTGAGGTGCGGGGGAGCTGGGGGAACGTGAACAACATAGAGTGGGGCGGGGGCAGTCAGTGGTAAAACCCGTGTCTGGGGAGCTGGACCACCAGCCTGCCCCCACCCCTGCCCCCTCCCCCGTCTCGGCCTCTGCTGATGTTTCATCTCTCTGGGGTTTTATCTCACTGCGCATCTCCTCCTTCATTGGTTGGCTGTTTCTGCCCTTCTGTCTCTCTCTCTCTCACCGTCTCTCTTTCCCTTTTCCTTCCTCTGCATTTCTGCCTCTTTCTCTATTTTTTTCCTTCTATTTCTGTCTCTCTATGTCTCTTTTCTCTGTCTCTCTCTCTTTGTGTCTCTGTCTCTACCTCTGCCTCTGTATTTGTCTTGCTCACGTTCTCTCTCCATCTCTGGCTCTTTACATCTCTGTGTCTTTCTGGGGAAATCTCACATGGTGGTGAGAAGGTCCCGTGTGCTTGGATCGGGATGTGTGAGGCCCCCGTGGGGTTGTGAAGGAGGGGCCTCCAGGGCTCTGAGCATTTGCCTAAGGAACCTTGGGGAAGTGGGCTCGGGGTCCACCCCCGTACCAACACACTGGAGATTCCACTGGGTCCCCTTAGCTGGGAGGCCTTCTCAGTTTTGTCTTTAGGCGAGTAGAAGCCACCAAGTGGAGACCTTCATTGGGGAGCCTGAGAAAGGGGTGCTGACACTTTGAACAAGCTCGTTGCATTGGATTAGGGCCTCCTGGCCACTCCCGGGAAACGGTCCTTGGCAGTGGTGCTGAGAGAACCACACGCTTGGGGCGGCCCTCTCTTCTCCAACCATTTCAGTGTCCTGCCACCCCTGGGGCAGGTCTCCAACCACTTGGGGCTGCTCCCTAGGGCTCCCATCACCCCAGCTGCACGGCTGGTCAGGCCTCTTTCCCCCTGCTCTGGTCACCCTGCTACCTAACCAATGACCTCAAAACAGAGGAGTGTAAAATAGTAAAATAACCGTTTTACGATATTGATGATTCTGCAGATCGGTCGCTCAGGCAGACACCCATGGGTCAGGCAGGGCACAGAGGAAGTACTCTCCTCGTCCCTGTGTCCGGGGCTGGAGATGCTGGAATGGTTTGGCTGGGACCACACATCTGAGGCCTCACATCATCTCTGCATGGCATCTACGGGGGCTGAGAGGCCCAGGTGGTTGCCTTACTCACATGGTGGGCACCTGAGCTGGGATGGCCTGACCGGGAGCTGGGCCAGCATGGCTATCTGTTGCTCTTTGGGCTTTCTTAGAAGATGGTCATCTTGGGGTACATAGTGCACCTTCCCGCATGGTGCTCACTTCCCAGACCGAGCATTTCATTGGAACCTGCCTGTCCTCTGAAGTCTAGGCCTGGACCTGGTCGAACATCACCTCTGCCAGTTTCTGCTGGTCGCAATTGTTACAGATCAACCCAGGTTCAAGGTAGGGGTGGGGGTGTTGGGCGCTGGCTCTTGGTGGGAGAGTGGCGTGCAGGTCTGGCCAGGGAAGGACTTGGTGACAGCTTCAAGAGACAAGGGGCCATCCCCTCCTCAGTGTCGTGGTAGAAGGGAAAGCCTGCTGTCTTCACCCCAGGCTAGGTCAGGGCGTGAGCTTCCAGGCCACAGGCTTTAGGGTTCCAATCCAAGTCCTGACCCTCACTAGCCTTTTGGGGGGATTGCAAAGCAATAAGGATGTGGCTTCCACTGATGGAGCACCCACCACATAGGAGGTGGCTTTCCATGCTCTCTGTCCCCACCAGAGACCCCAGGGCAATGCCTGTCCCCTGAGGGCTCTGGCAGCTGCCACATTGGAAGATGCCATGTGCTAGAGTGGGGACCTCACGCCAGAGGTTGTGGGCAGATGGGCAGCAGAGGAGACCTGCGGGGGATACCTCCCTTGTTTAGAGGAAGCGAGAAGGTGGAAGCCTCGAGAGGACTTGTGGGACACCCTGGGGTTGAGGGGCTCACTATTGAGACAGGCAAGCCTAGAGGTCAGGACCACGGACATTGGAACCAGAGTGCCCAGTTCTGGCGCCACCATTTCTTAGCTGTGTGGCCTTACACAAATTATTTCTCAATTCTGCCCCTCGTTTCCTCTTCTGCGAAGTAGGGGTATTAAGAATACCTGCTTCATGGGGCTGCTGTGGGAATGAAACCAGATGATACCTATAAAGTGCCCCTTGAGTGGCTGCAGCAAGTGATGCACGTGTGTTCTAATACTCACTCTGGCGAGTGCGTGCGTGCGTGTGTGCATGCATGTGTGTGTGCGCATGCGTGCTGGGCCGGGGGCACCCTGCAATGGCCGGTGAGCGTTTAGTGTCAGTCTAACATCTGTGCTGGCAGGGCCACATTTGTCTTCATACTGGTGGTGCCTGGGCTGTTTGGGACATCTCTTAATACACCAGTTCTGCCAGGGAGTTTCTTTTATCCCCATTTTTGGTTGTTGTTTAGTCCCTAAGTTGTGTCTGAGTCTTTGGGACCCCATGGACTGTAGCCTGCTAGGCTCCTCTGTCCATGGGATTTCCCAGGCAAGAATACTGGAGAGGGTTATCATTTCCTCCTCCAGGGGATCTTCCTGACCCAGGGATCGAACCCACATCACCTGCGTTGGCAGGTGGATTTTTTACCATTGAGCCATCTGGGAAGCCCTATCCCCATTTTACAGATGAGGAAAGTGAGGCTCTGGGAGCTGAAATGACTTGCCGAAGAGAACCTACATATGTATCCAGTTGGTAGCACGATCACAGAAAGAGGAGCAGTCTCAAGTGACTTTAAAATACAGGATTTTGGCTGTATATTTTTTGTATTAAAATTGATTTCAGTAATCACATTGTTGGTCAAGTGTTAGTCCTGTCATTCTGAGGCCATTGTGTGCATATGGTAAGATAAAGCAAGTGAAGAATTATGTCAGTGTCTGAGGACTAGAAATTTTTGCATGGGAGAAAGGAAAGCAGATGTAAGATGTATGAAGTTTAGGACCTGGCAGTCCTGAATTTGAATTGGAAATGATAAAAAAAATTCAGGATGCATTTTATCTAGAAATTAAAAACAAAAAAACGTGTTTCCTTGCTTCCCTGGTGGCTCAGTGGTCAAGAATCTACCTGCCAATGAAGGAGACACAGTTCGATCCCTGATCTCGGAAGATCCCACATGCAGCGGAACAGCCAAGCCCGTGTACCACAAGTACTGAACCTGTGCTTGGAGCCCAGGAGCCTCAGCTACTGAACCTGTGTGCCCTGAGCCCGTGCTCTGCAACAAGAAAAGCCACTGCAACAAGAAGCCTGTGCATTACAACTGGAAATAGCCCCGCTCACCACAACTAGAGAAAAGCCAGCACAGTAACGAAGACCCAGCAGAGCCAAAAATAAATAAATAAAATTAGTTTAAAAATTCTCTTTAAAAAAAAAAACTCCACATTGTTGATCTCTGCCCCCTGAAAAGCATTGAAAATGGTGAACAACTGAGTAGCTATGAGCCTTCCTAGTACTCAGAGTATGGTCTCTAAATGCCAGTTTCCCCTAAAAGAAAGCAGGGTTTATTAAATAAATGATTGATCTCAGGACTAGGGTAAGAAGTGTACGAGATGAGACCGGACTAGTTTGTCTTTCCAGAAAGCAAAGGCATATCAAACACTCCTAAGATTATTCAAAAGGACTTCAAAGCAAATCTGGAAAAGGCTCCCATGGCCATCAATCGGTCAATTTGAACACAAATAAGGATAATAGCTGCAATGGGCTGAAACAGAAAAAAATATGTTTAAGTCCATCAGTTCATAATGACTTTTAAAAAACCAACTCTCATTAATAGGTCACTTTTGGAAGAAGTTAGGATTATTTTGAAAAGTGGTGAATAAAGGACAGAATCAAGTATTCATCTTGCCCTTAACATAGTATTTCCTCAGGTAACCAGTTAATTGATGAAAGGAAATGCCTCTTTATAGAAGCTACCCAGATAATAAGTGAAGAAGGAGTAATAAACTAGAATGTCATTATTTTGTAACCTCTAAGAAAATAATGGATCTAGACAACGAGTTTCAATAGCTGCAAACACTTCCAAAAGGAAAGAAAAGATAACCAGGCATATATATAGGAGCAACACCACTCATAAAGTAGTGCTGCCAAAAAATAAAATCTAATCAAGCCTCTAGAGCAACTACCAACTGATAGGAAATGTAGGGAGTGGTGGAACACGTTGCACGAGACTATGGGGATGTAATCAGCAAAATCCAGACTAGTGGGATATTCTATAGGACAAATGATCCTGTTTCTTCAATGAAGCATTAGAAAGAAATGAAAGAATAGAGCAGAAGCTACAAACTGAAAGCAACCAAAGAGATGTGTCCATCAGTTCAAATACACAGTCTTTGCATGCATGCTCAGTTGCTAAGTCATGTCCAACTCTTTGTGACCCCATGGACTATAGCCTGCCAGGCTCCTCTGTCCATGGAATTTCCAAGGCAAGAATACTGGAGTGGATTGCCATTTCCTACTCCAAGGGATCCTCCTGACCCAGGGATCAAACCTGCATTTCCTGCATTGGCAGGCGGGTTCTTTTACCAATGAGCCCCCCGGAAGCCCCTACATATAGACTTTGTTGCTGTTGTTAGTTGCTCGGTCATTTCCGACTCTCTGTGACCCCCATGGACTGTAGCCCGGCAGGCTTCTCTGTCCATGGAATTTTCCAGACAAGAATACTGGAGTAGGTTGTCATTGCCTTCTCCAGGGAATCTTCCTGTCCCAGGGATCGAACCCACAGGTTCCGCATTGGCAAGTAGGTGGATTCTGTACTGTGGAGCCACTAGGGAAGCCCCCATATTTTAGTTTGTAATTCGAGCAAACTGTATGAAAAATGAATAAAGAAATTTGATGAATATAAACTGATTAGATTTTATCATGGTTAAAACTATTATTAATTTTTAGGTGTGATAATAGTATTTGGTCATTAAAAAGTTTTGTAGAAATACAGCCGAAAGAACAAATGAGTTGATAGCTTGTCTGGTATTTGATTCAAACTTAACTAGGAGTCAAGAGTGGGAATTATAGATGAAATAAGACTGTCCATAAGTTGAGAATTGTTGCAGCTGGGGATGATTATGCTGTTTACTTTAGTGTAATTTTGTACAGTAACATTTGCTATGTTAAAAATGGAAAAGTGGATTTTTCTATAATGAACTGGAGTTAAAAAAATTTTTTTTAAGTTTTAAACTGAACAAATCAAGTAATTCCTGGTTCTCTGTCTCTCAACCTGGCAGGCTGCATTCAGGATGCCTCAGTTCAGTTCAGTTCAGTCGCTCAGTCGTGTCCAACTCTTTGCGACCCCATGAATCACAGCACGCCAGGCCTCCCTGTCCATCACCAACTCCCGGAGTTCACTCAGACTCACGTCCATCGAGTCAGTGATGCCCTCCAGCCATCTCATCCTCTGTCATCCCCTTCTCCTCCTGCCTCCAATCCCTCCCAGCATCAGAGTCTTTTCCAATGAGTTAACTCTTCGCATGAGGTGGCCAAAGTACTAGAGTTTCAGCTTTAGCATCATTCCTTCCAAAGAAATCCCAGGGCTGATCTCCTTCAGAATGGACTGGTTGGATCTCCTTGCAGTCCAAGGGACTCTCAAGAGTCTTCTCCAACACCACAGTTCAAAAGCATCAATTCTTCAGCGCTCAGCCTTCTTCACAGTCCAGCTCTCACATCCATAGATGACCACTGGAAAAACTATAGCCTTGACTAGACAGATCTTTGTTGGCAAAGTAATGTCTCTGCTTTTGAATATGCTATCTAGGTTGGTCATAACTTTCCTTCCAATGAGTAAGCGTCTTTTAATTTCATGGCTGCAGTCACCATCTGCAGTGATTTTGGAGCCCCCCAAAATAAAGTCTGACACTGTTTCCACTGTTTCCCCATCTATTTCCCATGAAGTGATGGGACCAGATGCCATGATCTTTGTTTTCTGAATGTTGAGTTTTAAGCCAACTTTTTCACTCTCCTCTTTCACCTTCATCAAGAGGCTTTTTAGTTCCTCTTCAATTTCTGCCATAAGGGTGGTGTCATCTGCATATCTGAGATTATTGATATTTCTACTGGCAACCTTGATTCCAGCTTGTGCTTCTTGCAGTCCCAGTGTTTCTCATGATGTACTCTGCATATAAGTTAAATAAGCAGGGTGACAATATACAGCCTTGACGTACTCCTTTTCCTATTTAGAACCAGTCTGTTGTTCCATGTCCAGTTCTAACTGTTGCTTCCTGACCTGCATACAGATTTCTCAAGAGGCAGATCAGGTGGTCTGGTATTCCCATCTCTTTCAGAATTTTCCACAGTTTATTGTGATCTACACAGTTAAAGGCTTTGGCATAGTCAATAAAGCAGAAATAGATGTTTTTTCTGGAACTCTCTTGCTTTTTACATAATCCAGTGGATGTTGGCAATTTGGTCTTTGGTTCCTCTGCCTTTTCTAAAACCAGCTTGAACATCTGGAAGTTCATGATTCATGTATTGCTGAAGCCTGGCTTGGAGAATTTTGAGCATTACTTTACTAGCGTGTGAGATGAGTGCAATTGTGTGGTAGTTTGAGCATTCTTTGGCATTGCCTTTCTTTGGGATTGAAATGAAAACTGACCCCAATATAACTTCTAAATGTCTTGTGAAAAACCTTCATACATTTCCAAACATCTTCATTTATTCTTTCCTTTACTGACCACCCACCCAGGTGGACACCGCCCTGCTGAGCTACTTGCTAATAAATGTGCTAGACTTCCAAGAGTGAGGGGCTCCTGTGAAAATCAGTAAAATTATTGAGTAGTTGCTCTATGCCAGGCACCTTGCTGAGCACTGGCTGTGCATTTTATCCTTACTACCATCTATCCTTACTAAAAAGATCTATATCAACAGCCATTCTCATAACCGATAGACCATTCTGCCCCAGGCAGGAAGCTTGGATATCCACTGGTGTGTGTTGGGGAGACTTCTCAGCCAAAAAGGCAGTGGGTGTTGAGTGGTGAATGTGGTCAGCCATGGGAGCCAGAGGGCCACTGCCCAGGCCCTGGGAGGTTAGGAGTCAGGAAATGCAGCTGGCCTGGAATCCATACGGGGGCAACTGGTAAGAACCAGGAGTCTTTCAGGGGGGTCTGTGGACCCAGAAACTCCATTGCCTGAAAGGCTATGGTCAGGGGAGGATGAATATGGTTATCAGGTGACTTCTAGCGCAGGAACCAGGCTGCTATGTAAAAGGAGTAGCCAGGGGTGTGTATGCAGAGCTAGAGGAGAGAAGGCGGTCCTCTGTCAGATCCAGGACTCCGCCCAGTGGCTGGGAGCTACAGGCTTAGGCTAGGCTGAAGTCTCATCACCAGTCTCCCAGGTCTTAAAGTTCAGGATGTGATTTGGACCCAGGCTGCTTCTGGTTTCAGATCTGCATCTCAGTTTCCTCCGTCCCATCCTTATCATTCTAGACATGGGCAGTGCTGGGCTCGGAAGGCAAACATTTAGAGGGATGTAATGAGTTTAAAGGAAATGATTAAGACCAAAGTACTTAATGTGTGGATGTAAGAGTTGGACTGTGAAGATGGCTGAGTGTCAAAGAATTGATGCTTTTGAACTGTGGTGTTGGAGAAGACTCTTGAGAGTCCCTTGGACTTCAAGGAGATCCAACCGGTCCATTCTAAAGGAGATCAGTCCTGGGTGTTCATTGGAAGGACTGATGCTGAAGCTGAAACTCCAATACTTTGGCCACCTCATGCGAAGAGTTGACTCATTGGAAAAGACCTTGATGCTGGGAGGGATTGTGGGTAGGAGGAGAAGGGGATGACAGAGGATGAGATGGCTGGATGGTATAACTGATTTAATGGACATGAGTTGCTGATGGACAGGGATTCAGTTATATATTCAGTTATGGGACCGGATGCCATGATCTTAGTTTTCTGAATGTTGAGTTTTAAGCCAACTTTTTCACTCTCCTCTTTCACTTTCATCAAGAGGCTCTTTAGTTCTTTAGCCATAAGGGTGGTGTAATCTGCAAATCTGAGATTATTGATATTTCTCCTGGCAATCTTGATTCCAGCTTGTGCTTCCTCCAGCCTGGCATTTTGCATGATGTACTCTGCATAGAAGTTAAATAACCAGGGTGACAAAATACAGCCTTGACGTACTCCTTTATTGATTTGGAACCAGTCTGTTGTTCCATGTTCATTTCTAACTGTTGCTTCTTGACCTGCATACAGCTTTCTCAGGAGGCAGGTAAAGTGGTCTGGTTTTATCATCTCTTTCAGAATTTTCCACAGTTTTTTGTGATCCACACAGTTAAAAGCTTTGGTGTAGTCAATAAAGCAGAAGTAGATGTTTTTCTGGAACTCTCTTGCTTTTTGGATGATTAAGTGGATGTTGGCAATTTGATTTCTGGTTCCTCTGCCTTTCCTAAAACCAGCGTCAACATCTGGAAGCTCACAGTTCACGTACTACTGAAGCCTGGCTTGGAGAATTTTGAGCATTACTTTGCTAGTGTGTGAGATGGGTGCCATTGTGCGGTAGTTTAATTCCTCACCTACCCGGAGTTGTGAGAAATGAATTGGTGGTTGCTTTAAGCCACTAAGTATTGGGTGGTTTGTTATGTCGTGATAGGTGATTCAGATATAGGTATCTTATGGTCTGTCTCCAGGCCCCTTGAGGTAAGTTAGGATGTCTTAAGCAGTTGCGATCAGAGGTCAGCTGGCCAGCACTTGGGGCCCTGAGGGAGGCAGATGGCCATCAGGATTTCTGGAAATGGTGTATCTAAGCAGAGCCTGGCCTTTGGTGACAGACAGACTCAACTTCCCAGCTCTGCCACTTACCAGCTGTGCGGCCTTGGACCTCACTGCATTTCCTCCCTCATCTGAAAACATGGATAATAATTGTATACAGTTGAATTTGAGCAAACTCTGGGAGATGGTGAAAGACAAGGAAGCCTGGTGTTCAGGCTGCAGTTCATGGAGTCACAAAGAGTTGGACACTACTTAGCAACAGAACAACAAATTATATACACCTCCTAGGGCTGCACTCTCCAATAGAACTTTTGGATAATGGTGGAAATGTACTGTTTTTGTGCTTTCAAATTCAGTAGCCACTACTCACATGAGGCTATTGGACATTTGAAATGCAATGAGCCCAATCAAGAGGGTCTGTAAATATGAAATGCACAGATTTGTATGAACAAAGAATGTGAAATGGCCTCATCAATACTTTCAATATTAATTATGCATTGAAACAGTATTTTGTATTATTGGGGTTAGAAAATATCATTCAAATTAATTTCCCCTATTTTTACTTAAAAAATTATGTATGTGGTTCACATTATATTAGGTTAGCCAATATTGGGTTTTTGTTTGGGTTTTTCTGCATCATCTTATGGAAAAACCTGAAAGAACTCTTTGGCCAATCCAATGTTTTATTAGGCTTCCCTGGTGGCTCAGAGGTAAATATTCTGCCTGCCATGCAGGAGATGCAGGTTCATTCCCAGGATTAGGAAGATTCCCTGGAGAAGGAAATGGCAACCCACTCCTGGGTTCTTGCCTGGGAAATCCCATGGACAGAAGAGCCTGGCAGGTTACAGTCCATGGGGCTGCAAAGTCAGACATGACTGAGGAACTAAACAACACGAACAAATATTAGACAGAGCTGATGTCGAGTCTTCAGAAAATTAAATGTGCATAAAGTGCTTAGTATAGCACCTGGTACATGAAAGACCTTAAGTGAATGGTACCTATTATTTTTGTGACATTGTCCTACAGGACAGAGCACAGATGCTGGCAGGCCAGTGGCTGGGTTCCTACAGCATGTACCCCACTTTATGGGGCAGAAGAAAGGAACTCACACTCAGTTAAGCCATATGTGCTGCTGACTAGGAGGGGTTTTACTTGGGCCAGACATTCATTTAATGACTTGTGGAGGAGATATTATCCTTCCCATTGGGCAGATGGGAAAACTGAGGCTTGGAAAGGTGATGTGACTTTCCCAGCTGGTTTTGTGACAGGGCAGGAGTTCTTGACTCTGGGGACTGGGATTCTGCCCCAGTACCTCTGCTTGGCCTGGAGGCGATGTGCAGACCTAGAACACGCCTCTTATCTCCTCTTCCCCTTGTCCTCCCCAGATCCTACCACTGCTCCATCTCCTCTCTGAAGTCCAGGACCCCCAGCCTGTCTCCTGCCTCCTTGCCTCCCTCCCTATCCAGACTTCCAAAGGAACTAATTTATTTCTCCAAGTATAAATGGACTCTTTCCCACAAAGACACCACATATGCCATTTCATTCGTTATTTGTTAACTTCATCAAACAAAGTACAATTCTCTGGCACTAATGTCAATCTCCACAGCTCATTGGGTTTTTAAAATAGTAGAAACACAGCCCTCATCTCCCAGCCACGACGAGGGAGGCAGCCTGCGCTCCAGCCAGCGAGAAGAACCCTTTAGTTCTCACCCCAGAAAGAGCCATAAAACACGCTCAGCGCCAGAGCACGCACCCATTTGACAAAGACAATTTGATTTGTCCGCGGCTTCTAAAATATTCATCCCACTTTGATGGACTATCGTTTTATAAATATAGATTATCATTAACCGACACCAGCAGTGCGCTGCTGGCCGACCCAGCGCCACGCCACTGGTTCGGGATGAAGACGTCCAATAAAAAAAATCATTATCTCTGTCTGCAAACCCTGATCTGTATCGTTTGCCTCATTTGCAGTGCAGGGGTCAGTAACTCACGCTAACTGCCTCTGTTTGTGCATTTCACGGCCTGGCCACCCCTGCTGGGGAGATTGGCAGGATGCTTCTCAAGTTCGGACCTGGGGAAGGAAATGAGGTGACTGGGGGAAGGAGAGAAAAGATCCCATCGAGAAGGCTGTGTTTCTGGAGAGATGGTGGAGTGGAGTGGGCACCTGCTATGAAATTTTGGAGCATGTCAGATCCAGCTCCTCTACTTACTGGCTTTGAGACCTTGAGCAAGTGAGTTAAACTCTCTGGGTCTCAGTTTTCTCGTAGGTAAAAATGGGAATCACAGTCATATCTCTCTATGAGATATTCAGCACACAGTCAGTGTCAGCGATGATGGCGATGGTGGTGGTTCTTTTTGAGAGCCTTGGGCCCTTAAGCAAATTGCTTGACTTTACTCATCCCTAGGTTCCCCACCTATAGAACAGTCTCAATAATACTGATATCCAATGGTTCTGAAGATCCAAAGAACTGACACATCCAAAGAGCTCAGTGCATTAGATATGCACCCAAAGCACCCAGGAGGGCCATTTTGTTTAAGCTCAGTGGAAGCCGGACAGAAAGAACAGTGAAGAAATCATCCCAGAGAGTCACTTCTTTAGCATCTTTGTTCCATGAGGACTCAGGATGCATAGCAGGAGAGCCCAGAGCAAAAGGTGGCTCAAGATGTCACGCTGAGACGCATTCAGATCTGTTCTATAAGGATCTCTTTTCTGATCCCCTCCTCCTGAGATTCTGGGTCTTGTGGGACCTGAAAAAGAGGTGGGGGTGGGGTAGCTGAGTTCACTAGACATATTCCTCAGTGCTATGTTGCCAGGCAATGAAATTCAAGGTGGAATTAAAGATTTGCCTGGCCTTGGAAACAAAGCCTCGTCTGTAGCGTTTCCTCTTACGTTTAGGCTTTTGAAAGAAATATACAACCAGGTATGGGGGGAAGAAAGCAATTGCAGAGAAATCTCCAATAGAATGTAGCCTGAGGGAGAAGAGAAATAGCTTGGAAAGTGTGGAGTTGAGAGCAGAGAGCAAACCTCTCTTCATCCTGAGCAGGAATGGAATGAGAAAGGGTGAAATAAACTCTCAGATTTAAGCTGTAACCAGGGATAGATGAGGCGGATGGCCTGGAACATTCCAAGTGGTCTCAGTGTTGAATTCCTTGCTGATCTGGAGGCAGGCAGGCAAGCTGTGTGTTGAGGCTGCCGCCGGTGGGAAGATAGCCTGGGGCACTCGGCCCCAAAGTTTATTTAAGTGAAAAAAACCCACCCGGAGACAAGAAGAAGTGTTACACCACTGTCAAGTTGTAGACGTCGCCATCAAACAAAAAAAATTACATCCCGTCCTGACGAGCGACTAATCAAGGCATGGCAAACGGTCCTGCAATAAATTACTCCAGCACGAAATAAACCACACAAACAGACCGATGATAATAAATGTAAATTATTTCTCTGAAGAAATTTTCTTGGTATATGAGTAATACGAACCATCAGGAAGGCGTCTTCCTTAACATTAATTACAGAAAATGACAAGTGAGCTGATGACTGGGAAGGCTCATTATCTGAGAACATATTCACAACTTTGCAATTTGCGCGAGATGTACTCCGGCTAAATTAATCTCCCTTCTTTGCATGAGCCTCTTCTAATTTTCATGTTATTAACAGGTTTGCAGTATCAGTCAGTGCTTGTCACTCTAATCAGGTTTCAGCATGTTCGCAAAAGCGAAGCGTCATTTATAAGGATAAGCCCTCATAATGGTGCTTGCTTTCATGTGGAGAATTCTACAAGGCTGCTTTTAATAAGGTACTTTAATCATCTCCTTTGCTCAACTTTTGGCCCCACTGTTCCTTTATGAAGAGTCATTAAAAGACTTTGAAGTTCATCAAGGAGGAAAAATTCATGACATTGTTCTGGGGAGGTTGGGGATGGTTCTGCAAGGAAGCCTGGAAGGAGTGAGGGGTGAGAGGGGTTCCCTTGGCCCAAAGCCTGGTTTTGGTGACTAAGGGCTACATGGGCCCATTGTCTATACCATTCCATTCAACCCCCTGCAGGGTTACTGCTGAACCAAGACTCCTCTGATCAAGTTCACAGGGCAAATTTCAGGATAGATGGCAAGAGAGGCTCAAGATCTAGAGAAAGGGCCAGCCAGGTCAGCACATCAGACAGCTCCCAGCACTGGGCCATCCCTAAGGAAAGCTGGGAGGGTTCTGAGGGTTTTAGATCAATTTTGATGGTCTACTTTGCTTTGGAAATTACTGACTCTTGGGGGTCAGATTGACTTCTCTGAATCCAGTCATTCTCACTTTTTCATGGGTTTTTAGTTTAGAGGAGACCCTAAGTTTTCTATTCTGCCTGATGGAGTATCCATCCATAGGATGCTTTGAAACTTAGTGGGCTGATAGACCAGATTAATTGGTTAATGAAAGAGTGAGTGAGTGAATGTGTGTGTGTGTGTGTGTGTGTGTGTGTGTGTGTATACAATCCCTCTTTTTGCTGCACGGCTCAGAGGGGCAAGACAGGGCTCATCCTGGAATCAAGGCTCAGGTATACCTTTTGTCCCTGCTAAATTTCTCCAGTGGTCCATGAAAATGTCCTTACATGTTTCCATCACCAGAGATGCATGACTATTAGTTTGTCTCCAGTGATCCTTGGTGGCCCCTGACAAGCCTTTTGAGCTCTCTTTTGTCACAGAGAATCCTTCTTGCCGAGGCAGCTCATCTCGTAATGGACAGAGTACTAGACTGAGAGGCAAAGTCCTAGTCCTGCCTTAGCTACTTTCTCATTCTGTGGCCTTGAACAAGTCTTGCTTTTCTGGCACCATCCACATAACTTTCACAGATATTTTTCAGCTTAGGCCTTTGAGATGGTATTTATTTTCCATATTCTGGGGAATGGTAGAGATGGTGGCCCTGTATCTTAAGGTGGCAACCTGATCAGAGCTCACAAAAGAATAGTCTTCCTGTTCCCTGAAGTGTATTTCTCTCCCTGTAGGTGTGGGATGTTCATGGGGGTGGCAGCAGTATGGTGTTCTGGGCTCCATGCTGGCAGCGGGTAATGTCAGCAGAATCTTTTGCTCTGATAACAGTAATCACTGTTCTTGGAGATCTGCTCTCTGAGGCACAGGAGTGGGTCCCCAGAGCTATACTGATGCTACTTCAGGCCACCCTCTGGCCATAGTTGACCAGACCACAGCTCAGCAGGTCAGAGTCTTCCCCTTTGTGACTCTGAAATCAGATTAACAGAAGGTCTGATAGTGTTGGAGGATGACTGGATCTACAGTGTGGGTGCTCAAGAAGAGTGGGACAGTTATCTTCTCCCGTAGAAGCAGAGATAGGAGGCAGAGAAAGCCCAGCTCCCAGTTTCAGACCCTCTTGGAAACCTTTGGGTTCTATGAGATATCCTATCCTAAAACTGTATCTCCTTTTCCTACTTAAGCTCACATTTATGTTTCTGTACAGCTTCCTTGACCATTGGAGTCAACTTTCCTGAGCAAGACCTCGTAGTCAGCACCAAGAAGGGTGGAGCTGTTGGCCTGGTCGGGGAGGACTGACAGTTGCCCCGGCCCTTGGTACAGAACAGAGGACAAAGACCTCGCTGGGTCTGAGAGGTGGATGCTCAGTGTGTGGGGGCTTGTTTTGGAGGATGGTCTGCAGCAGATGGAGGCGCCCTAGGGGACAGGCAGCAAGAGCAAGGAACTTCAGCGGTGGATGAGTTTAGTTTACGACCAGAAAGCTAATCTTCGGAAACTTGTTGTTTTGTTTTTTCAGGCTCTTTGCCACCTGTATTAATTTTTTAGTCATTATGCCTCCAACTCTCTTTAGAGGTGCCTGGCTCAGCTCTGCTCTGGGGCACTAGAGGGAAGAGTGGGATCTCACAAGACCAGAGTATTAGAGGATGGACAACCCCAGTGATGGTGGTAATGGTCTTAGCAGAAGACCCTGAGAATAGAGCTGGGGCATTTGGTTCCGCACCCATTCCAACCAAGTGAGTCCCACTGGTCCATCTCCATTTATGCCTGGAAGGCTTCTGTGCTTCAGTGAATCTCTCTCTCCCAACTCAACCAACAGACTCAAAGCTTTTAGGGTTCATTCAAATAAACAGAAGGATAGGGTATCTGGGTTCAACTTAGTAATAATGGATCACCTCCAAGGTCAGATGGTCAAACTGCATATAGTAAAACGAATCCACTTGTACTGTCTTCAGAGGCGGCAGCGGTGCCTTCAGAGTGGGTGACTGTTGTGGAGTGAGGAAGCCTGGGAGCAGAGCCCAAGTCCGTTCTGCAGCTAGGATCCCCTCGATGGAGCTGGGGCAGTGTGGGACTAAGGACAGAGAGGGTAACAGGCTGGGGTGAGGCATTGCCCCTCTTTAACCCACACTGCAGACCTGATTAGGACTCATAGAGGCCCTGAGGACCAAAAAGGGTGGAGGGAGGGTGCATACAAGATTAAAAATAAAAGCAATACTAAACTGTAAGACTAGTGTAACAAGTCCAACCAAGCTCTGATTTTTCTCACGATGGTTTATTTATTTTCTTTTATTAAAAATTCTTTTATTTTCCTCCCTCTTATTGTTTTGCTCCTTTGGTGGACCACTAAGCTTGAACTTGCCATGCCCATGAGGTGACCCAGTGCTTCTCACCTATCCAGAGGCCTCCCTGGAGCACGGGGTCCCCTGTGGGTCTGGGGGTGTCCCAGGAGTGTGCCACTCGTGTGTGTCTGTGTCCACACGTGCTCATAGACTTGTGTATCTGTGTGTGCGGGAAACCAGGTGTGGTAGCCTGGGGAGGCACCGTGGGCTCCCCCTAAGGTGGAATTCTCTGTCTGTCTGTCTCTGCTGATGCTAGGAGAGAGGCCTTGTGGGTGGGGACTGGGCAGCCGCAGGTGGACAGCCAAGACTGATGCTCAGCAACATGAATGCTTCGTCACTCCGTCACATCCAACTCTTTGCGACCCCGTGGACTATAGCCCACCAGGCTCCTCTGTCCGTGGGATCTCCCAGACAGGAATACTAGAGTGAGTTGCCATTTCCTTCTCCAGACTCAGCAACATGGTCTGACCCAACAGACAAACAGGCAGGAGCCATGGGGGCCAGGCTTTCTCTCAACCCCCTTCTGGGGACCCCTGTGCTATTAGGCCAGGGTTTAGAGGGGCAGGTCCTCTCAAAGGAGTTGGCCGACTTGGCTGGGAGGAGCGTGGGTGACGACAGGGATGACTTTCCAGTCTCCTCCCCAGCCCCCAGGACCCTTTGTTCACCTCTCCAGCCCCTGACCAGCCGGTCACACGTGGGAAAGAGATGTGAAAATTGTAGTCCTAGGGGCTCTGAAACCAAGTGATGGAGAGCAACCACCAGGCCAGACTGGGCAGCACTGACCCCTGCAAAGTGGTCCCCTAAAGGGGAGAGGTTCTTCTAATGATGTTGCCAATACCCGGGGCACATGTAAGGCCTCAGAAAGCACCATCCCAGAGCTTAGACACGTGGGACCACAGCATCTCACAGATCTCAGCATCATCTGGTTCACCTCCCACTGTCCAAATGGGGCCACTGAGGCCCGGCAGGGGCAGTGACTTGCCCTGGGCTGGGCACTGATTTGGAGGCATTCTCACCTGGACTTCTGGTCTCCCTGTTCTGTGGGCTTCTCCCTCCTTTCGCCTTACTTTCCAGTGTGTAAGTGCTTTCCTTTCAAGGCTGTGCTTATCTGAATTTTGCAAATAGTGGGGTGTCACTTGGAAGCAGGTGTGGGGATCAAGTGGGACATGGTACCCAGCCTCCAAGATGGCCCCAGGAACCTCTGTCTCCTGGTTTTCACTCTGCCGGGTAGTGCTAGCCCACACCGTAACCAGTCTGTGTGACTGGTAGATTATGGTGGAAATGATGGTTCGCCATGTCCAAGAGTAAGTTGTGAAAGACTGTGGCTTCCATCTTGGTTTCTCTCTCTCAGCACTTGCTGTGGGAGAAGCTGGTTGCCATGTCACAAGGACATTTAGGCAGCATACAAAGCGGCCCATTGGAAAGGAACTAAGGCAGACACGGGAGCCTCCCGCTCTGTCTGTGGACCACAGCCCCAGCCACAGTCTGACCCCGAGCCTCAATCACCCAGCTGAGCCATGCCTGGATAGCCTAAGAAACTGAGCGATAACAAATGTTTATTGTTTAAAGTCACTATGTTTTAGAGTCTCTTGTTACACAGTGATAGATAACTAATGTAATGTTTTGTTGTTAGCGAAATGGGGCTGCAAAGTTCGATCAGCCTCAGATTCCCCAGATTTGCGGGAGGGAAGGCAAAATTCGAAATGATTCAGAAATGCCACAGATTGAAGGACAGGTTTGCCCCGTTCTGGTCAAGAGGATTTGTGGGGCCAGACTGTGAGTCTTGTCCTAGGCTGGATCACAGGACACATAGACATGACAAGTTCTTACCATCTGTTGGCAAAATGACAGGAAAACAAATGCATTGTCTTCAGCATGGAGAAATTGTCCCTCTGGGTGGTCAAGGAAGGAAATTGGTGGTTTCCGTGTCCTCTGTCCATTGCATGTCCGTCACTTCATTTACTCTCTTCCAGCGCTAGAGGGTGACCATTACCATCCTCACTATTTAGTTGGAGCCCAAGGATCAGGAGTTTGAATTCTACAGACATGAGGGCCCCTGGAAGGGTATTGAGCTGGGTTTTGGAAAGATGACTCCAACCATCCGGGTAAAGGATGGGCCAGAGGAAAATGGCAGGAGGTGGGGACTCTTTCCACCCAGGAGAATAGCCCTGAGCATCGAGCTTAGGCAGGGCCTTGGGGATGGTGAGGGGTGAAGCTAGGAAGGCAACAGGGCTGGAGTAGCCCTGGGGGGCAGGGGAGGGCTGGCTCATAGCCCCTGATGTGGGGATAGGGGACACAGTGGTGGTGCTTTTCACTTAAGCTGGGATTCCCCCAAAAGACGTTCTGTTGAGACTGAATTTTAGGTGCCTATGGGATTCCAGGTGATACGGTATCCAGATGGAGTTCAGAGGAAAAAATCTGGATTAGGTCCTCAACTTGTGAATGTTAAAAAAAAAAAAGAGAGAGAGAGAGAGGTCATGGGAGTGGTTACAATTGCTCAGAACGTATGTGATGTCAGGAGAGAAGCCAGCCAGGCCTGGAAGAACTCTTACATTAAAGAGATGAGCAGAAATGGAGACTGAGATCCATAGGCCAGGGACAGACAAGGGAAGGAATTACTTGTGGTAACCTGGAGGCCAGGCATGGAGGGAGCTTCAAGATGGACCAAGGGGTGGCACTGCCAGATGCTGGGGAGAAATCCAAGGGTGAAGGGATGAAGCCCGCTTCAGTGGGCATACCCAGCAGGCCAATTCAGCAACAGCCCCAAGCTCATGGGTTACCTCCCAAACCCATTAGAGGGCAACAAGTCAGCTCCTCTGGGGGACAAGACACTGTCCACATCTCACTTGGAGCTGGGAGGAAGTTACAAACAACCAGAGCTGAGTATCAGTGGAATGGGGCTATCTGCTGAGTAATGAGTGTCCTGTTGCTGGGGGCATGCAAGAAGAAGTTGCATGGCTAAACATCAGAATTCCAGGCGGCAGATTAGACATACATCAGTGTTCCTTATGGCTCTGAGCTGTAGAGCAGGATAGGAAGGAGGCCAAAGCCAGCAAACAGACCTCAGTTACTGAGCCCACAGAGGGTCCCAGACAGGGCTTCAGCAGGAAAGGAGCGGGGTCATGCCTACCTTGGGGAGGCATAAGGTGTATCAGACACTGTCCCCTATTCCCTTGCCCTTTCCTTCCGTGTTCAGTGGAATGGCAGTCCCTAGCACATACCATTGGAGAAGGCACTGGCGACCCACTCCAGTACTCTTGCCTGGAAACTCCCTTGGACGAAGGAGCCTGGTAGGCTGCAGTCCATGGGGTCGCGAAGAGTCGGGCGCAACTGAGCGACTTTACTTTCACTTTTCACTTTCATGCATTGGAAAAAGAAATGGTAACCCACTCCAGTGTTCTTGCCTGGAGAATCCCAGGGATGGAGGAGCCTGGTGGGCTGCCGTCTATGGGGTCTAAGTCACACAGAGTCGGACACGACTGATGTGACTTAGCAGCAGCAGCAGGACATACCATGGGAAACCTCGGAAAAAAGATAAGCAGATCAGAACTCTGGCTAATTCTTGCTCATGTCTGAGCATGGTGATCCAGACTGTGCCTGGGCACAGGAGGGCCTGGCTGCCTGGCTAGGCAGGGAAGCATATATATAATTGATGGGTAGGGCTCTTCCAGGGGATCCACCTAGCTGCCTTCCTCAGACCACTTCTACCAATGTGATGGGAAGAAGCACCACCGTTCCTAGTATCCTGGTATGCTTGCAGTGGTGGGGGCCCCTCTGCCCCAGACTCAAAGCCTCCCTCTCCCCATGGGGACCATTGCAGGTTTCCTGAAGGGTGGGGAGCCCCTCTCCTGTAGGGCGGGGTGGGGCATCCTGCCACAGGAGGCCTGCCAGCCACTTTCCCCCTCTTCCCTGGTGAAGTTCACCTGCAAAAATAATGTCAGTGCGCTTTTCAGCGCTGACAGAAATCCCACCGATAATTGGGAAGAACGGAAAATGCAAACGTTAAAATCTGCCGTGTCATGGGTTCACTTTTCTGATTGCCTGATAAATGCACCGTCCACCGACAGATGCTGTATTATTAACACTTGATTAAAAATCACTTCAGGTTTGAACCAGCCCGTCGAGAAGGGAGCGTCTTGACAAGACTTGTGGTTTGTGATTGACAATTAGTAATATCCGATGTGTCACAACATAGATAGTGTGACTTATTGGTGCCAGTGTAAGGCAACACATTTCATCTGAGCCTCTCAGATGGGTACATAGGAATCAGAAAGAAAGGATGGAGTCCCACTCAGCCAACTTTGATTACCAACAAAAGGGAGTTTGTACATACCTGTTTCGGCATGCCCTACCTGGATTTCCATCAATCAGCCAGACGGCTGGGACCCCCCTCTTCTCTTTGGGAAGGAGACCCTCAACAGAGCTGGATCTCATTATGCAACCCTCCACTTCTCTATCAGCAGCCAAATCCTTTCTGTCTGGAAATATGAAAGCTTTTCGCTCTGACGCTGCCTCCGCACCACCAAATTACCAGCCTGCTCCTCTTAAAACAAAGGGCTTCTCATTTTTTAAAAAGAAAACGATCATAACTTGATTGACATGCTACATCCTTTTCCTTCAGCTATTTTTCTATCTTGGTGTCAGCGGGAGTTGGATTCAGGGGCCAATTTTTTTTTTTTTTTTTGTCTCAGTTCTAATTCAATCCCTTTTAAGTGCTTTTAAGAACAGTGCAATTCAAGGTCTTTCCTTTTTTGGGGTCTGACCTGGATATCGTTTTTAGTTTCCTTCGGTGTTAAGATTATCCAGGCAGAGAATGGTTGTTTGCATTAGTGAAAGGTGATGAATTTAATGCTATTAATCTCTGCAAACTTTGGGAGAAGTGGCCTCAGATGTGATTGAAATGCCTTGTAGAACTGTATTCCTTGTAATAGAGAAGTGAACCTTAGCTCAGGGGTCATGTGAAATCACCACCCTGCGTGAACTGGCTTCTCAGAACTTAGCACCATCTAAAAAACTCTCTTCTTCTTTTGTTCATTCACCTAGCTCTCTACTGTCTGCTCCCACCCTGTCTCCCAGAACCCCTCAAGAACTCATGACAATGGAGACCATGTCTCTTTGGTTCACTGCTGTATCCCCAGTGCTAGAACTTTCTGGCATGCAGGAAGCTCTTAAACATTTGTGGGAAAATGAATAAATGCAATGGGGACAATGGGGACCTGGGCAGTCTGGAGGCTAGAACCTAGACCTGGCTTCCATATGAGGAATATTCTCTTGGGGAGGCAAGTAGTCAGCTCTTGGAGGTGCAAAGGGACTCACGTTTCTGTCCGCACCCAGACCCGAGGGCTAGGCTTTTCCAGCTCTGGTTTCCCATCTGCCACCATCCCCAGGGAAAGTCTCCAGGGATCAGGTTTTCTGATGGCAAGAGATGCAGCTTCTCTGCAGGGGTGAGGACCAGTGAATGAGGCCAGGCACTGCCGGAAGGGACAAAACAAAGATGTCATGACTGGCTGGCAGGGTGCTGGTTGTTGCTCTGTCCCTACAGGACACCCCTGGCCAATCCAGCCTTGGCTTGGTCCAGGATGAACCTGTTTATCTGTTCAATTACTCACTCATTCAGCTCATCAATGAATGTTTCCTGATCTCTAACAGCTGTGTGAAGCGGCACGGAGCTAGGAGCTGGTTACCCCTGTTCTCCCCTGGTGTCTCCGCCCTCAGGCCTGGACATAGCCTTACTTTTGCTGGCCGGACAGGTGGAGCTGCTCTTAGGCCCACTTTCAAGGACTCAGACCTGCTCAGATGTACCAGGGCCCCTGTGCGCCACGGCCTGTGCTTTCATCCTCCGTCTCAGTTAATACAATGGCCCCACAAGGTCCCCATCTTTCAGATGAGGAGATGGGGCCTCACCTGTCCAAGGTCACACAGTGAGGGGTGGGGGAATATGGAGGTTGATAGCAAACCCAGGTAGGGTTAATTCCAAAGTCCATGTGTTTGGAAGCCCCAGTGGATGGGTCTCCATCCACTGTCCATCTCCGAAGTCAGGACACCCCAACTGAGGTCTCAGATCCACCCTAGCCAGCTTTGACTCACTCTGGGCACCCCATTCCCCAAAGAGGAATCAGATCAGGGCATCTCCTGGAGCTGATAAGGAAAAGGGCTTACAATCATGGATTAGGATTACACAGGAATCTGTCTCCTCAATGCTTGGGGACCTCCTGGGGTGCAGGGGCCATGCCAGAGCTGTATTGTGTCCTCAGCCCCCAGAGCAAGACTAAACAAGGGAAGCATATGGGCTGGGCAGTAGCTCCAGCAAATGCCAAGGTTAAATTGAAGCTTCATCATTCACTAGTTGGAGAAGGCAATGGCATCCCACTCCAGTACTCTTGCCTGGGAAATCCCGTGGACAGAGGAACCTGGTAGGCTGCAGTCCATGGGGTTGTGAAGAGTCAGACACGACTGAGCGACTTCACTTTCACTTTTCACTTTCATGCATTGGAGAAGGAAATGTCAACCCAGGCAAGTGTTCTTGCCTGGAGAATCCCAGGGACTGCGGAGCCTGGTGGGCTGCCATCTATGGGGTCCCACAGAGTTGGACACGACTGACGCGACTTAGCAGCAGCAGCAGCAGCATTCACTAGTTGGGTGCCCTTGGACAGGCGACTAACCTCTTCAAGCTTCCATTTTTTTATCTGCGAAATGCAGAGAATGATGGAAGCCACTGCAGAGGTTCTAAGGCAGGGGTCCTTAACACAGACCCCTTCAGCAGTCTGGGGAAGGCTGTGGGTCCCTTCCCAGGACAAGTTTCTAAATGCATAAAATCATGCATATAGGATTACCAAAGAAACTGATTTCTTAAAATACAGTGATCAAAATATAAAAACTTGTGATATATCAATACACATGCTTCTTTATGAACACATTAAACAGCAGGGTCTGGTGGCAGTTCTAATCACTGTCCTGATTTCAAGGTGGTGATAAATTGTGAAGAATATTCTGAGAAATTGGCAGCAACTGTGATGTGATATGAAAACATTTGTGATTTCCACTGGTGACAGAGTCATCCATATTGGTAACATGGCATTCTTAATGGAAGGAAAGGCTAGATTTCAGCTACAGGCGAGTCAGTCCAGGTTTAGGAGCCCTGTTTTGAAGGAAGCAGCAGGAATGGCAACCAGAGAGGCAGCAACGAGGACAGAAGTGAGGAGGGTACTGAGGGTAGGGGGCTATGGGGCTGGGGTGGGCCTGACGTGCAGCTGTGGGGTACCCAGGCCCTGGGTTCTCAGTGTGAGTCCCGCATCTGATTGGAGCACAGATTTCTTGCAAAAGGCGGGCAGTGTTCGCACATAACAGTTTCACTGCAGTTTAACACTGCCATATGGTATGTTCCCTACATACGAACCTTCAAGTCGTGAACTTTCCAAGATTCGAATGTGCATGCCAGCCCTGTGTGCCAGCTGTGGTACTGTACTACTGTGCTTTTCAAGGTACTGTACTGTCAGATTAAAAATGTTTATTTTTCTGTGCTTGTTTTCTTATGTATGTATTGTGTGAAAACTATTATAAGCCTATTACAGTACAGTCCTATCAAGCTGATTGTGTTAGTTGGGTGCCTAGGCTGACTTTGTTGGGACTTATGAACAAACTGGATTTAGGAATGTGCTCTTGGAATGGAACCTGTTCGTATTAGGGGACTTATGGTACAGTGGTTGACCCAGCTCAGATGTACCAGGGCCCCTGTGTGCCATGGCCTGTGCTTTCATCCTCTGTCTCAGTTAATACAATGGCCCCACAAGGTCCATCTTCCAGATGAGGAGACGGGGCCTCACCTGCCCAAGGTCACACAGTGAGGGGTGGGGAGGTATGGAGGTTGATAGCAAACCCAGGTGGGCTTAATTCCAAAGGTCACGCGTTTTACTTCTTTGGCAGACTTTAAAGGGTGTCTCACTATTTAATCTTTTTTAAAAAAATCATTTATGAAGTGGAATTCCCGTGCTTTGATTTACTAGTGGTTTTGCCTCCTGGATGAGTGACCTATTCAAATTCTTGGCCTTGATGCATGTCCTTCAGGAAATCTATTGGTATTTGATGTCTTTCTTACAGTTTGTGATGACTCTTCAGTGCACAAAGGTATGCTTCCTGAACGGTGACTATGATTTTGGCATCTTCATTGGGAAGTTCCTCTCCCCTTGCCAAATATAGAAAAAATGCTTCAGTGATAATGGCTGAATCATTTATTTCTTTTGTACTAACATCTATTACTATTAGGATTCATTACAAAATAAACCAACATCCACATCATTAGATGGCAAAGAAGGGCTTCTTGAGACAGACATCCTCTCCTCAAACCTGGCTGAGCACTAGAGCCAGTAAGGGATTTGCAGACCCAGACAGACTCTGGGCTGCCTGACTCCTCCGTGTGCTGCGGAATGGGACGAGCCTGACATGCAACTGTAGGAGGCCCAGGCCCTGAGTTCTCAGTGTGAGTCCTGCATCTGATTGTAGCGCAGATTTCTTGCAAACTTTCTGGGCCTCTGCATTCTACAAAGCCCCTCTGCTCATGTTGAAGACACACCAGTTTGTGGAGCAGCTTGTGGGGACCACTGGTTTATAACACTATTTCTCTGAACAATAAAGGAAGTAAGAAGTGCAGAAATAAACATTCAAACATAATCAAACTTCTGAGCTAGCTTTCAAGTTTCATATGCTGACTCTGCCATTTATAAGTTGAGTGTCCTCGGACAAATAACTTATGTCCCTGAGTCTCAGTTTTCTCATCTGTAAAATGAATACCAAAGTTTCAAACTCATAGATAAATGAGATCATGTATTGTTGTTCAGCTGCTCAGTCATGTCCAACTCTTTGTGACCCCATGAACTGCAGCACTCCAGGCCTCCCTGCCCATCGCCAACTCCTGGAACTTGCTCAAACTCATGTCCACTGAGTTGGTGATGCCATCCAACCATCTCATCCTCTGTCATCCCCTTCTCCTTCTGCCTTCAATCTTTCTTAGCATCAGGGTCTTTTCCAATGAGTCAGCTCTTCACATCAGGTGGCCAAAGTATTGAAGCTTAAGCTTCAGCATCAGTCCTTCCAATGAATATTCAGGGTTGATATCCTTTAGGATGGACTGGTTGAATCTCCTTGCAGTCCAAGGGACTCTCAAGAGTCTTCTCCAGCACCACAATTTGAAAGCATCAATTCTTTAGTGCTCAGCCTTTTTTATGGTCCAACTCTCATAACCATCCAGGACTACTGGAAAAACCATAGCTTTGACTACATAGACCTCTGTCAGCAAAGCGATATCTCGGCTATTTAATACACTGTCTAGGTTTGTCATAACCTTTCTTCCAAGGATCAAGCATCTTTTAATTTCATGGCTGCAGTCACTGTCCACAGTGATTTTGGAGCCCAAGAAAATAAAGTCTGTCACTGTTTCCACTTTTTCCCCATCTGTTTGCCATGAAGCAATGGGATCCGATGCCATGCTCTTTGTTTTTTGAATGCTGAATTTTAAGCCAGCTTTTCCACTCTCCTGATCATGTACATAATGTACTAAACAGTGTCTGGCCCGTGGTGAGAGCCAAGTAAATGTTCACTGCTACTGTTGCCACAATGACTACAACCAAAATTGCCCTATAATATGATAAATATTCAGGTAGAGCATTTGCTCAAAAGACCTTGGGACGTGGGTAGCTGTAATGACCACATTCTTTAATGAGGAAAGTTGCCATATGGTCATCAAACTCTTGTAACACAAGGGACTTGGACCTGATTCTGGAGCAGGTGGGACCAGGTTGAGGGGAGCTGGTTGGGCTCCTGGATTCACACTGCAATGCCCAGGGTGACTTGGTGAACTCTGAAGGGTACAGACTGGCATGCATTAATTCTCTGGGGCCTGTCTGATGGGTAAGTGTAGGGTGCCACTGCACAGGGAAGCAATGTGGTAGGGTAGAAGGAACAAAGGTTTGAATCCCAGATCTGCCGCTTGACAGCTGTGTGATCTCAGAAAGCCCTTCACCTCTCTGGTTAATCATATATACCTTTCAGGAACTTAAAAAAAGATGTTATGTATGACTTGACCAAAGGCCTGGACTCATCCTGAGACTTGGTAGCTATGGCTTTGATTAATAGGATGGCTGCACTTTGGGTCCATGGGGAGTCCATTAGAGTTGAGAGGAGACCCCTAGGAGAGCTGGGGCAGACCACCGCTAGATGGGGGAAAAGGACAAATGTCAGGGACTTTAGCAAGGGCTTGGGGTTCAGGGCTGGTTCTAGTCTCAGCTGGGGTGAGATTGTGGCTCAGTGGGCAGATGGTGACTGGCTTCCCCAGGCCCATCAGATGCCAGCCTTGAGTCCCATCCAGTGCCAACATAACAAATAATATTCACTGTCAATGTGATTTGGGACCAGAAATCCAAAGGAAGCAACTCAAATGTATATAAACAAATAACCATTTAGTAAAGTGGCCAAAGACAAGACCTATTTACCCCAGTCAATGCTCTCCTGTGTTCCAGCCACAGTCCGCCAGCAACTGTAATGAAAGAAAGAGATGCCATTCCCAGAAGCAATGGAAAAATACTTAGGAATAAACTTAATGAGAAATGCGTGTGACCTATATAAAGACAACTACAAAATTTTATTGGTGAAATAAAAAAAGACCAGAATAAATGGAGACGCATACTATGTTTCTGCATGGGAAGACCGAATATTGTAAAAATGTCAAACCACCTCCATGTTAATTTGCAGATTTAATGCAATACCAAACAATCCTGTGAAAGGAACTTGATGAAATGATTCTAAGATTCATCTGGAAAAAATATTGGTCAGAATATCAAAGAATACTCTGTAAAAGGAGAACATTGATGTAGAGCCTTACTGAATGTTAAAACATATAAAGTAGCAATAATTAGAACAGTGAGAATATTGCTGGAAAAAAAGAAATAGATTTAAATGGATTAGAAGAGAATGTCTGGAAATAGATGAGATCACATGTAAAAATTAAATATGATAAATCACTCCAAAACAATGAGTAGATGATGAATAATTTAGCAAATGCTGCTGAAAAAACTGATTAGCAACTTGAAAAAATAATTTGTAATTTACATACACCTTAGATACAACTCTCTCTGCATAAAAGATAAAATTCATTAAAAAACTGAATACTGAAAAAGCTAGAAGAGAATGGATCTGAGTATTTATTAGATCTTGGGAATATGAATTTTAAAGAGACAACATAATAAATTATATAAAATGTAAAGTATATACATACAATAAAACTTGTATACAGATATGATGACTAAGTAAAATATTTGCATGGGAGCAACAGTGGAAACAGTGTCAGACTTTATTTTTCTGGGCTCCAAAATCACTGCAGATGATGACTGCAGCCATGAAATTAAAAGACGCTTACTCCTTGGAAGGAAAGTTATGACCAACCTAGATAGCATATTCAAAAGGAGAGACATTACTTTACCAACAAAGGTTCACCTAGTCAAGGCTATGGTCTTTCCTGTGGTCATGTATGGATGTGAGAGCTGGACTGTGAAGAAGGCTGAGAGCCGAAGAATTGATGCTTTTGAACTGTGGTGTTGGAGAAGACTCTTGAGAGTCCCTTGGACTGCAAGAAGATCCAACCAGTCCATTCTGAAGGAGATCAATCCTGGAATTTCTTTGGAAGGAATGATGCTAAAGCTGAAACTCCAGTATTTTGGCCACCTCATGCGAAGAGTTGACTCATTGGAGAAGACTCTGATGCTGGGAGGGATTGAGGGCAGGAGGAGGGGACGACAGAGGATGAGATGGCTGGATGGCATCACTGACTTGATGGGTGTGAGTCTGAGTGACCTCCGGGAGCTGGTGATGGACAGGGAGGCCTGGCGTGCTGCGGTTCATGGGGTTGCAAAGAGTTGGACACGACTAGAGCGACTGATCTGATCTGATCTGATCTGAAGAACCATGAGGGATAATAATAATATAATAATAAGAACATAATAATAGGTTCAGGGAGATGTTTTTCCTATTTGTTTTAATAACATTTTTTTAGCAAATAAAAATCAAGACTAAAATGTCCATAAATTATATTTAGATAATTAAATATTATAAAATCTTAAATATGTATGAACACACAATCCCTTTATCTACTATTGCTATTCTGATTTTAATATAAAGAGTTGGAAAGCCATTTAAGAAGGTATTCTCCTAGGTATGATCTCTTTTGAGGAGCTGCTGATAAATGTTCTCACTAATTCTTTAAATTCCAGTTCACACTTTATTTCTTCCAGCTAGAGTCAAGGGCTTTGTCAACTCAGCCTAAATTTAAAAACAGTTTTATTTTTATTGGGGTAAAACTTCTAGAAAAGTGTACAGTCTTAAGTGTGGAGTCAACAGCACTCATGTCACCACACATAAAGATGCAGAACATCTCCAGCATCCAGAAGTTTCCCTCTGGTCATTACCCCACCTTTCCTGGTTTCAACATAAACTAGGTGCATCTTGCCGGTTCTTGAACTTTACATAAATGGAATCACACACGCTACACTCTTTTGTGTCTGGCTTCTATGGCATTACATTGTCTGTGAGCTTGATCCATACGGCAGTGTGTACTGGCAGTTCATTTTTCATGGCTGTGTACTATTCCATTGTGTGTGTGCTGATACCATATTTTTGTCTATGCTGCCGGTTCCCAGGCGGCTCAGTGGTAAAGAAGCTGCCTGCAGTGCAGGAGACGAGCGTTCGATCCCTGGGTTGGGAGTATCCCCTGGAGAATGAAACGGCAACCCACTCTAGTATTCTTGCCTGGAGAATCCCATGGATAGCCGAGACTGGCGGGCTACAGTCCATGGGGTCATAAAACAGTTGGACAGGACTTAACAACTAAAAACCAACAAACGATACAAAGGTGTGGGGTCATGGAGAGAGGCTTGTATCACCAACTTAGACACCCCCACCTAACCCCTGCAAAACCACAGTGCTTGCCACTCCCCCCAACAAAGGAAGGAGAGGGGGGCCATCAATAGGAGAACTTGTGACTTCTCACCTCTGCCCTTTGTTTTGGGAGACCCCTTGCTTGTGGCGTTTAACTATCTGCAGCATTCAGGCTTTAGTGGACATCTGGCCCCTACCAGGCCAAAGCTCAGAACTCCAAAATGCCCCAGTTCTGACCCCCTTAGTCCTAGAGCCTGGTTTGGGGGAGGGCTGTAACTGGTCGAGGGTCCCGGGAGCACCTTTGGCTAACAGAGGAAGGAAGGAAGGCCATAGAATAGGTGTGTGGCAAGGCAGAGCCCTCCCTCCCACCACCCCATCCCCCAGAGCTCCCTTACAGAGAAGGTGGAGGGAAGGGTGGCAGACAGGAACCTCCCCAGGTGGGGGAAAGTGCAGGAGTAGTCAGACGTACGCTTCAGAAGGACCGTTCTAGTTGGTGAACAGTGGATTGGACAAAGTTAAATGCGGGGAGACCATTTACTCATCTATAAAATGGGGTAATAACGCCGACCTCACGGAGGTGGACCCGAGTTGGAAGCGCTTTGCTCCTGTTCAGCTGGTGGGTTTCCTGATGGAAGGGTGGGAGGAATCAGGGAGGCGGGGCCAGCAGGTCCCGGGCCTAGCTGGGCTGAAGGCGCCTGCCCCGCGCTCTTGATGAAACGAGCGACTAGTGGTCATTTCCAGCTCCGCCTTCAGTCTTTTCGGTGGATGGGCAAGGCCAGGTAAATTACGCAAGGCATAATAACACCTCCCGCGTGGCGTTGTTGAGACAGACCAGCTCATAAAGTAAATATCCTCGTGTAAATCCTTAATAAACAGTAGCCGCTGTGGTTTGGGACAATGAAAAGGCTGTGAGGGAGATTCAGGGGTGAAGGTGAGGCCGTTAACCCTCTTTCTAGGCACCAAACACCCCATATTCCATCCCCTGGCAAGACTGGAGGCCCCACCCCCACGCTCCCTGGCTCCTCCTTCTCTCGGTCCCCACCCTGCTCTGCGCTCCCTCCCTCTCATCTGGATCGTGCTTGAGGAATCACGGTTGCCAGGGTCCTGCTGCTTCCATACTTGGCCCCTGACCAGTTCTCCACTCTACACCCAGAGGCGCTTTGACAGAGTAGACCAGCGCCTCATCACACTTCTCTCAGGGCTGTCTGATGGCTCCCTACGGCGATTAGAATAAAACCCTCTGACTCCTTCCCTCCTGCGCCATGGGATACCTCCTCCTTGTCAATATCACCTCTTACCTGGCTCCCAGCCCCTCTGCTCCATGCGTGTTGGTTCCCCTAGCCCAGATCCCTTCCTGTCTGAGGGCCTTTGCACTTTCTGTTCATGCTCCTGGCAAGTTCTGTCCCCATATCTTTATATGTCTGGCTTAGCTCTTTCAGCTAAAATGGCATTTTTCCCCCTCAACAAAGACCTACCCTGAGCAAGCAATCTAAAGTAATGACTCCTTATTGCTTCCCTGGATTCATTTCTTGTAGCACTTAACATCCTCTGAAAAAAAACAAACTGTTTTTGTTCACTTACTTATTTTCTTGCTTACTGGATGTTGAAATCCAGCACAAGCTCCATGAGCAAAGGATCTTATCTCCCCAGCAACAGAATAATGTCCAGCACATAGCAAATATTTAAAATATAAAATATGATGAATGAATGAGTGAACAGTGGTGGACAGAATGGTGGTGGGGGCGATGGCACCTGGGAGACATAATGAAGGTAAGATGAGGGTGTACTTATGGTGTTCCTGGTCACTCAGATGTCCTTGTCTGTGGCTAGCTGGTGCCCTTTGCATCTCAAGGGTAGCACATTCTGAGAAGAGATTTGGGGCTCACTACTCTCAGGACTATCTCTGAACATCCCCCAATCTACAGAACACCCCAGAGCCCCAGCCATGAAGCCCATCCAGCCTTCCTTTTTATTTAATATTGAGCTTAAACTTTGCATACCTTGTTTAAACACTTTAGTACCTTCGCATCGATTCTACTCCTTACTGAAAATAAAAATATTTTGGTACTGCAAATATTTGACACCACTTGGCATTTTTCAGTGCATTAATTAGCAATTTGCTGAATAAATATTGCTGTGTAAATCAACACTCACTTCCCGATAATTAAAAGCCAAGTCAGATGTTATTGGAAAACCCACTGGTGTGTGCTCCAGCTCTGAGAAACGTTGCCCCTTGCAGCTGTGGCTGGAGCAGAGTAGCCCAAAGAGGGTGTGGGTTATCCTGGGCTGAAAAGTGAAAGTGAAAGTTGCTCAGTCGTGTCCGACTCTTTCCAACCCCACAGACCGTACAGTCCATGGAATTCTCCAGGCCAGAATACTGGAGTGGGTAGCCTTTCCCTTCTCCAGGGGATCTTCCCAACTCAGGGATCGAACCCAGGTGTCCTGCATTGCAGTCAGATTCTTTGGTCACCTATGAATTCCAGATTTGGTTTCAGGGAGAGCTAGAGGTTCTGGCAGTGTCTACAGAGCTGGGATGGTATGCTGAGTCTCTCAGTGCCCCAAAGATGATTGGGGGGCAAATGTGAGAAACAGATTTGGGGCAAAGTTTTCTGATTAGAATGAGTCAGTCTAGAGGAGTGGCTACATGCATGAACTTGGGAATCCAACAGATGTGGAAGAGAGCCCCACATCAGCCACTTGCTGGCTGTGTGACCCCAGACGAGGCATGTCTCCTCTCTGGGTCTCGGGAGTTATTATCCAGTGATGGTGAACCTGTGCTGTGCTGTGCTAAGTCACTTCAGTCATGTCCGACTCTATGCGACCCCATGGAGTGTAGCCTGCCAGGCGCCTCTGTCCAGGGGATTCTCCATACTGGAGTGGGTTGCTGTTTCCTTCTCCACGGGATCTTCCTGATCCAGGGATTGAAACTTCATCTCTTCCGTCTTTTGCATTGAAAGGCAGGTCTTTACCACTAGGGCTGATTGGGAAGCCCCTGATGGTGCACCTACTGTGTGCCAGATCCTGGGTCAAGAAAGTCCCACGCATAGTGAGCCCTCATCACAGCACAGACAGGGATGAGTTGCTATCATTGACCTCATTTTGTCCAAGAGGGAACTGAGGCCCAGAGAGTCTGCCCTTTGTTCATAGCAACTCAGCTACTCAGCACCTGAACTGGGCCTTGAAGCCACACCCTTCCAACCAACCCCTGAGCCCATATAGTCTTAACTACCAGACTAGGCGGCCGCCCTGTGTGTAAGGGATCCCCATCAGAACCCCATAATCCACCTAAGCACAGGGAGGCAAATGTGAAGATGAGGTGGGTCGGGGACCTTAAGTGAGAGCAGTTTCTGTGAGTGCCTCGGACAGCGAGCCGAGGGGCCAGCCCATAGCGTTCCTCGGAGGCTTGCTCTGAAGACTGGTTTGTGAGCACAGCTGGGTCCTGGTGTGCCTGGCCATGCCAGATGGAGACAGAGGACACCCCACCAAGTTGGAGGTGCATCCCTAGCTTCAGAAACGAGGCTCACTGGCAGAGCACAGATGTTGCCATGATGTGCGTGCCTTAGAATATCATCTGTCTTACTCCCCTCAGACAACGAAACCTAGACGTAGCAAACTAAACCCTCAGCAAACCCAAACATTTCCTCATCCGGATCTGGAAGATTAGAACCCTCTCAAGCTCCAGGCATGGAGAAATGCTCACTGTGAGGAGGAATGACCAGAGGGGGACTGCGGGCCATGGGAGAAGACAGCTGTTCATAAGGAAGGAGCCCACGTGGATGTGTCCCTCTGGGACAAACCTCCTGCCAGGATCAGCAGAAGTTTTTAGAAAACCTCCAGTTTGTGTGCCCAACAAGATTCAAAGGGACATCGCATATCTGAAAAAAGTATCCTCTGAGACTAGAAAAGATTGTTTTCAGCTAAAAAGTGCAACTGCTGCATTTATAAAGGCAATGAAGGTGGGAAATAGCAGGTTGAATGCTGCAGAAAAACACAGGTCATGGTTTAAAGAGTGAGTCTCAAAAAAAAAAAAAAAAAACCTTTCCATAATTCAGAATAAAAGAATAAAGGAATGGGCATGATTAGTGAAAAGACACCTTGAATAAAGATGCTACAGATAGAATAAAACGAGCAATAATCAAAGGAATAATTAAACAAAGCTTCTCTTTGAACATTAGGTAAAGCTAATGGAGAGAGACCTATAGGCAGGTGAGATCATTGAATTTCAAGGATTAAAGAGGAAACTCCTATCAATATACAGGCAGGAGAGAAAAAAAAATAACTGTATTAGTTGTAGAAGAGATTTGATAATGTATCAGTTCAGTTCAGTTCAGTCCCTCAGTCATGTCTGATTCTTTGCAACCCCATGAAGTGCAGCACGCCAGGTCTCCCTGTCCATCACCAACTCTCGGAGTTCACCCAGACTCACGTCCATCGAGTCACTGATACGGAGTGCAAAATAATAATGGCTAGAACAGCATGAAATATTTTTCTTTCACGTAATAGTACAAAAGTATGTGATTAGCATGGGGACAGCTCTATGTGGCTTCCCACTGCACTGAAGTGGAAGAGCATAGACTTCTCTTTTGTTGCCCTGTTATTCTCAGGATGCTAACTTCATCTGCAAGGATCCTTTTTCCAAACAGCAGAATGAAGTAATAATAAAATCAGGGCATACTCCTTAACCTCCTTCCAAAATCTCCAGCTAGAGGGGCTACACATGATACTATTCCCATCCCATTGGCCAGAACTTCATCACATGATGGCTTTTAACTGCAAGAGTGGCTGGGAAATGTAGTTTTTATTCTCAGAAGCCATGTGCCTGGCTAAACATTAGGGTTTTATTATTACCAGACAGTTACTGGAGAACTTGTACCCCAACATACTAAAACTAGAAATTAAAGATAAAATGAGAAAAAAAATCCCACCAAACTCAATGATTCTTTACCACCTAGAAATTTTTTAATCTCCCTATTAACTAGCACTTGGGCCAAAAAGGAATATAAGCAGAATCTGTAGAAAACCTAGAAAATAAAGAAATTAACTATCTATCAGAATCTGTGGGAAATAGTTATAGTAATACTCAGAGGAAGAGCCTTCAGTATTGATACCAATAAACAAGAAAGATGAAAATGAGAAAATTAAACATCTAATCTAAGAAGTTAGGAAAAGAGCAAGAAGCCAAACCATAGGAAAGCAGGAGTGAGAAACTCATGATGATAAAAGGAGAACTTGTGAGTTAATAAGCAGAAAAATAAAATTCAGTTTATGAGGAAACTAATAAATTAAACCGTAAACTAACCTAATTAAGATAAAGGGCAAGAGAGCCTAAATACACAAAAGAAGAAATGATGAAGGAAAAATAGCCACAGAAAGAAAGGAAAGAATCATGAAACAGCTTTGTTCAACTTTGTATAAATATGTTTAAAAACCTGGATGAATTTGGTAATTTTTTTCCAAAATGCAAATGACCAAACTCAATTCAAGAAGAGATAGAAAAGCTAAACATTTTCATATAGAAATTGTTTTATATAAAAAAGTAGATAAAGAGTTAGCTCCCTGAAATATACCAGGCCCAGATGGTCCTTCAGGGAAATTCTTTTAAACTTCTAATGAGCAGATGATAAATACAATATTATTTAGACTGTTGTAGACTTTTTAAAAGAGGATTTTTTCTAATTATTTTAATAAATCAAGTGGAACATTAATACCCAAATGTAAGAAAGATTTCACATCACTTTAGGATGTGAACCATACTTTAGGAAAAACAATGCAAAAAATTCTAAATAAATCTTAAGTAAACCAAATCTAACAGTATATTACATAATGACCAAATGCAGTTTATTTCATGAATCTACAAACTGTTCAATAGTAGGAAATAAATGAATGAAATTCATTGTAGTAATAGATCTCAGACCCAGTTTCCCCCTCAGTCAGTCTCTCCCATCAGGAAGCTTCCATAAGCCTCTCATCCTTCTCTATCAGAGAGCAGACAGACTGAAAACCACAATCACAGAACACTAACCAATCTAATCACATGGACCACAGCCTTGTCTAACTCAATGAAACTATGAGCCATGCTGTGTAGGGCCACCCAAGACGGATGGGTCATGGTGGAGAGGTCTGACAAAACATGGTCCACTGGAGAAGGGAATGGCAAACCACTTCAGTATTCCTGCCTTGAGAACTCCATGAACAGTATGCAAAGGCAAAAAGATAGGACACTGAAAGATGAACTCCCCAGGTCAGTAGGTGCCCAACATGCTACTGGAGATCAGTGGAGAAATAACTCCAGAAATAATGAAGACACGGAGCCAAAGCAAAAACAACACCCAGTTGTGGATGTGACTGGTGATGGAAGCAAGGTCCGATGCTGTAAAGAGCAATATTGCATAGGAACCTGGAATGTGAGTTCCATGAATCAAGGCAAATTGAAAGTGATCAAACAGGAGATGGCAGAGTGAATGTAGACATTTTAAAAATCAGTGAACTAAAATGGACTGGAATGAGTGACTTTAACTCAGATGACCATTGTATCTACTACTGTGGGCAAGAATCCCTTAGAAGAAATGGAGTAGCCATCATAGTCAACAAAAGAGTTCGAAATGCAGTACTTGGATGCAATCTAAAAAACAACAGAATGATCTCTGTTCATTTCCAAGGCAAACTATTCAATATCACAATAATCCACGTCTATGCCCTGACCATAATGCTGAAGAAGCTGAAGTTGAATGGTTCTATGAAGACCTACCAGACCTTCTAGAATTAACACCCCCGAAAGATGTCCTTGTCATTAAAGGGGACTGGAATGCAAAAGTAGGAAGTCAAGAAACACCTGCAATAACAGGCAAATTTGGCCTTGGAGTACAGAATGAAGCAGGACAAAGGCTAATAGAATTTTGCCAAGAGAATGCAGTGGTCATAGCAAACACCCTCTTCCTACAACACAAGAGAAGACTCTACACATGGACATCACCAGATGGCCAACACTGAAATTAATCATTCAGTTCAGTTCAGTTCAGTTGTTCAGTCATGTCCGACTCTTTTCGACCCCATGAATCACAGCACGCCAAGCCTCCCTGTCCATCACCAACTCTTGGAGTTTACTCAAACTAATGTCCATCAAGTCAGTGATGCCATCCAGCCATCATTCAGTTCAGTTCAGTTCAGTCATTCAGTCGTGTCCGACTCTTTGCAACCCCATGAATCGCAGCACGCCAGGCCTCCCTGTCCATCACCAACTCCAGGAGTTCACTCAGACTCACATCCATCGAGTCAGTGATGCCATCCAGCCATCTCATCCTCTGTCGTCCCCTTCTCCTCCTGCCCCCAATCCCTCCCAGCATCAGTCTTTTCCAATGAGTCAACTCTTCGCATGAGGTGGCCAAAGTACTGGAGTTTCAGCTTTAGCATAGCATCATTCCTTCCAAAGAAATTTCAGGGCTGATCTCCTTCAGAATGGACTGGTTGGATCTCCTTGCAGTCCAAGGGACTCTCAAGAGTCTTCTCCAACACCACAGTTCAAAAGCATCAATTCTTCAGTGCTCAGCTTTCTTCACAGTCCAACTCTCACATCCATACATGACCACTGGAAAAACCATAACCTTGACTAGACGGACCTTTGTTGGCAAAGTAATGTCTCTGCTTTTGAATATGCTATCTAGGTTGGTCATAACTTTCCTTCCAAGGAGTAAACGTCTTTTAATTTCATGGCTGCAGTCACCATCTGCAGTGATTTGGGAGCCCCCCAAAATAAAGTCTGACACTGTTTCCACTGTTTCCCCATCTATTTCCCATGAAGTGATGGGACTGGATGCCATGATCTTCGTTTTCTGAATGTTGAGCTTTAAGCCAACCTTTTCACTCTCCACTTTCACTTTCATCAAGAGGCTTTTTAGTTCCTCTTCACTTTCTGCCATAAGGGTGGTGTCTCTGCATATCTGCTGCTGCTGCTGCTGCTGCTAAGTTGCTTCACTCCTGTCCGACTCTGTGCAACCCCATAGAAGGCAGCCCACCAGGCTCCCTGGGATTCTCCAGGCAAGAACACTGGAGTGGGTTGCCATTTCCTTCTCCAATGCATGAAAGTGAAAAATGAAAGTGAAGTTGCTCAGTCATGTCCGACTCTTAGCAACCCCATGGACTGCAGCATACCAGGCTCCTCTGTCCATGGGATTTTCCAGGCAAGAGTACTGGAATGGGGTGCCATTGCCTTCTCCGCTGCATATCTGAGGTTATTGATATTTCCCCTGGCAATCTTGATTCCAGCTTGTGCTTCTTCCAGCCCAGCATTTCTTATGATGTACTCTTCATAGAAGTTAAATAAGCAGGGTGACAATATACAGCCTTGACGTACTCCTTTTCCTATTTGGAACCAGTGTGTTGTTCCATGTCCAGTTCTAACTGATGCTTCCTGACCTGCATATAGATTTCTCAAAAGGCAGACCAGGTGGTCTGGTATTCCCATCTCTTTCAGAATTTTCCACAGTTGATTGTGATCCACACAGTCAAAGGCTTTGGCATAGTCAATAAAGCAGAAATAGATGTTTTTCTGGAACTCTCTTGCTTTTTACATGATCCAGCAGATGTTGACAATTTGATCTATGGTTCCTCTGCCTTTTCTAAAACCAGCTTGAACATCTGGAAGTTCACAGTTCACATATTGCTGAAGCCTGGCTTGGAGAATTTTGAGCATTACTTTACTAGCATGTGAGATGAGTGCAATTGTGCGGTAGTTTGAGCATTCTTTGGCATTGCCTTTCTTTGGGATTGGAGTGAAAACTGACTTTTTCCAATCTTGTGGCCACTGCTGAGTTTTCCAAATTTGCTGGCATATTGAGTGCAGCACTTTCACAGCGTCATCTTTCAGGATTTGAAATAGCTCAACTGGAATTCCATCACTTCCACTAGCTTTGTTCGTAGTGATGCTTTCTAAGGCCCACTTGACTTCACATTCCAGGATGTCTGGCTCTAGGTCAGTGATCACACCATCATGATTATCTGGGTCGTGAAAATCTTTTTTGTACAGTTCTTCTGTGTATTCTTGCCATTTCTTCTTAATATCTTCTGCTTCTGTTAGGTCCATACCATTTCTGTCCTTTATCGAGTCCATCTTTGCATGAAATGTTCCCTTGGTATCTCTAATTTTCTTGAAGAGATCTTTAGTCTTGCCTATTCTGTTGTTTTCCCCTATTTCTTTGCATTTCCCCTATTTCTTCAGCATTGATCGCAGAAGAAGGCTTTCTTATCTCTTCTTGCTATTCTTTGGAACTCTGCATTCAGATGCTTATATCTTTCCTTTTCTCCTTTGCTTTTCACTTCTCTTCTTTTCACAGCTATTTGTAAGGCCTCCCCAGATAGCCATTTTGCTTTTTTGCATTTCTTTTCCATGGGGATGGTCTTGATCCCTGTCTCCTGTACAATGTCACAAACCTCATTCCATAGTTCATCAGGCACTCTATCTATCAGATCTAGGCCCTTTAATCTATTTCTCACTTCCACTGTATAGTCATAAGGGATTTGATTTAGGTCATACCTGAATGGTCTAGTGGTTTTCTCTACTTTCTTCAATTTAAGTCTGAATTTGGCAATAAGGAGTTCATGATCTGAGCCACAGTCAGCTCCCTGTCTTGTTTTTGCTGACTGTATAGAGCTTCTCCATCTTTGGCTGCAAAGAATATAATCAATCTGATTTTGGTGTTAACTATCTGGTGATGTCCATGTATAGAGTCTTCTCTTGTGTTGTTGGAAGAGGGTGTTTGTTATGACCAGTGCATTTTCTTGGCAAAACTCTATTAGTCTTTGCCCTGCTTCATTCCGCGTTCCAAGGCCAAATTTGCCTGTTACTCCAGGTGTTTCTTGACTTCCTACTTTTGCATTCCAGTCCCCTATAATGAAAAGGACATCTTTTTTGGGTGTTAGTTCTAAAAGGTCTTGTAGGTCTTCATAGAACCGTTCAGCTTCTTCGGCGTTACTGGTTGGGGCATAGACTGGGATTACTGTGACATTGAATGGTTTGCCTTGGAAACGAACAGAGATCATTCTGTTGTTTTTGAGATTGCATCCAAGTACTGCATTTCGGACTCTTTTGTTGACCATGATGGCCACTCCATTTCTTCTGAGGGATTCCTGCCCGCAGTAGTAGATATAATGGTCATCTGAGTTAAATTCACCCATTCCAGTCCATTTCAGTTTGCTGATTCCTAGAATGTCGACATTCACTCTTGCCATCTCTTGTTTGACCACTTCCAATTTGCCTTGATTCGTGGACCTGACATTCCAGGTTCCTATGCAACATTGCTCTTTACAGCATCGGACCTTGCTTCTATCACCAGTCACATCCACAGCTAGGTATTCTTTTTGCTTTCGTTCTATCCCTCATTCTTTCTGGAGTTATTTCTCCACTGATCTCCAGTAGCATATAGGGCACCTACTGACCTGGGGAGTTCCACTTTCAGTGTCCTATCATTTTGCCTTTTCATACTGTTCGTGGGGTTCTCAAGGCAAGAATACTGAAGTAGTTTGCCATTCCCTTCTCCAGTGGACCACGTTTTGTCCGACCTCTCCACCATGACCCACCCATCTTGGGTTGCCCCACAGGCATGGCTTAGTTTCATTGAGTTAGACAAGGCTGTGGTCCTAGTGTGATTAGATTGACTACTTTTCTGTGAGTATGGTTTCAGTGTTTCTGCCCTCTGATGCCTGCAAATCAAACCATAATGAGGGTCTTCCTCGGATCTCTGGTGGTTAAGAATCCTCCTTGCAATGCAGGGGACATGGGTTTGTTCCCAGTTGGGGAAACTAAGATCCCACATGCCCCAGGGCAACTAGGCCCACAGGCTTCAACTAGAGAGAAGCTGGAGAGCTACAACAAAGACCTGATGAAGCCAAATCAATAAATAAATATTAAGAAACAAAAACAACAAAAGCAAGCCATGATGAGACCACTTCACACCCGTTAAGAAGGCTACTATCAAAACACACACACACTAGGACCTAGGGGAAAGGGTAGGTGAGGAGTTGTTTAATGGGTGCTGCTGCTGCTGCTGCTAAGTTGCTTCAGTCGTGTCTGACTCTTGCGACCCCGCAGATGGCAGCCCACCTGGCTCCCCCGTCCCTGGGATTCTCCAGGCAGAACACTGGAATGGGTTGCCATTTCCTTCTCCAATGCATGAAAGTGAAAATTGAAAGTGAAGTCGCCCAGTAAGTGTCCAACTCTTCATGACCCCATGGACTACAGCCTACCAGGCTCCTCCGTCCATGGGGTTTTCCAAGTGTTTCAATTTTGCAGGATGAAAAAATTCTGAAGATCTGTTGCACCATAATGTGAATATACTCAACATACTGGACTGTACATTTGAGAAGGGTTAAGGTGGGTTTTTAAAATCATGTTTTTACTATATTATTTTTACCATGATAAAAATGGAATTATTAAATATCTCGACGTTTTATTTCTATGGGCCAGAGGATGTATTTTTTTTTCAAGTCCACTCTCTCCCTCTCCCTGGCCACCTGCTGTGACAGCTCCTCTGCTTATCTCTTTGGTTTTCAGTTCCCACTTTATTTCTTGCTCCTGGAAAAGTCCTCTGCATTTCTGTAAGCTCAAGTATTTGTTACATTGTATCGATCATTTCTAGGTATTTATGGCAGGAAGATTTGGGAGATATTTGGTCCACAGTATTTCCAGAAGGAGAGGCCCCTCCAACTCATTTACAAAGCTAAATAAACCCGACAAAAATAGCACAAAGAAGAAGGCTGCAGGCTAATCTCATTTACAAATATAGATGCAAACATCTTAAATAAAATATTAGCAAATTGAATCTAGCAGTATATAAAATGAATATTCCGCAATGACCAGGTAAGGTATACTATTGGAAAGCAAGGACAGTTCTATTTTAGGAACTCTATTAATATAATTCATCATATTAATAGGCCGAAAGGGAAAAACCAAGGATGATAAAAAGGCATTTGATAATATTCAGCATCCATTTCATAAAAAAAACATCTCTTGGCAAAATAAAAATAGAATTCATCTTTAAAACGGTAAGACAGGCTTACAGAAACCTCCCATTCTTCAAAGGGAAGGCAGGACGGCCTAGGGACCTTCTGAAATCAGAGAAGGTATCTTCCAGTCGCCTGTCTCCTCTGCCCCCAAGTTGAGAGGGAATCTCCATGTCCCCACTTCTCTGAGTTGAGGGAAAGCATTCCACTCACCCTGTGAAGCCCTGGATATTTTGGTTTCCAGACACACACTTAGGACCCGGATAAACTAGAATGGCTGTGTCACATTGCACAAGCTGCTGCCAGTAGCTGAGCTTCTCCAAGCCTCGATTTTCTCATCTGTGAAATGGGATTAAGATTCTCTGTTCCGTGGGAAAACAACAAAAGCTCAAAGAATATTTCTCTTTTTAAATTGAAATATAGGTGATTTTCGATGTTGTATTAGTTTCTGGTATACAGGAAAGTGATTCAGTTTTATATATGTATATTCTCTCTCTATATATATAGCTTTTCAGATTCTTTCCATTACAGGTTATTACATGATACTGGAGATAATTCCCTGTGCTACACAATAAGACCATGTTACTTTTCTATTTCATATAAAGTAGTTTGCATCTGCTAATCCCAAACTCCTAAATTATTCCTGCATCCCTTTCCCCTTTGGTAACCATAAGTTTGTTATGGCTGTGAGTCTATTTCCGTTTTGTAAATAAGTTCATTTGTATAACTTTTTTAGATTCCACATATAAGTGGTATCATATGATATTTCTCTCTCTGTGTCTGACTTGCACTTAATATGGCAATCTCTAGGCCCACCCATCGGAGAAGGCAATGGCACCCCACTCCGGTACTCTTGTCTGGAAAATCCCATGGATGGAGGAGCCTGGTAGGCTGCAGTCCATGGGGTAGCTAAGAGTCGAACACAACTCAGCGACTTCACTTTCACTTTTCACTTTCATGCACTGGAGAAGGAAATGGCAACTCACTCCAGAGTTCTTGCCTGGAGAATCCCAGGGACGGGGGAGCTTGGTAGGCTGCAGTCCATAGGGTCGCTAAGAGTGGGACATGACTGAGTGACTTCACTTTCACTTTTCACTTTCATGCATTGGAGAAGGAAATGGCAACCCACTCCAGTGTTCTTGCCTGGAGAATCCCAGGGATGGAGGAGCCTGGTGGGCTGCCGTCTATGGGGTCGCACAAAGTCATACACGATTGAGGTGACTTAGCAGCATCAGGCCCACCCATATCGCTGCAAATAGCATTATTTCAATCTTTTTAATGGCTAAGTAGTATTCCAGTGTGTGTGTGTGTGTCTGTGTGTGTGAGTGACACATCTTTATCCATTCATCTGTGGATGGACACTTAGGTTGCTCCCATATCTTGGCTATGGTAAATCATGCTGCAGTGAACACTACGGTGCGTTCATCTCAAAGAATATTTCTTACCTGACACTTCCTTCCTTCCCTAGCTCTCTCTTTGTTCTTTCTCCTCATCTTCCCATCCCAGAATCTCCTCTCCTTTTTCATATCTCCATGCTCCCACATCTGCTCTGCTTAGTCTCCTTTCCCCAACTAAGCCCTCTAGATGAGGAATTTGGGGAGACCCCAGAGTTAGCACTCAAGGACAGGAAGGTAGCCGCTTTGGGCCTGCTTGAGTGCTGGCTTGGGGGACTCACCTAGGTTAGTGAGTCCTGGAGATCTCTAGGCAATGAGGTCCATCTGGATAGCTGGCCTAACAAGGGGGTGAGTGGAAAACAGCTTAGAGAAGAAAACTCTGGTAAGTCAGCCTCCTGCTAATTCCTTCTTCCTTTAAGGTTCCTCCCCAGGGACAGAGTCTGGAGTCACTGCCCCTTAGCCATTCTGAGGAGGACTAAAGCTAGACCTTGGTCTCCAGGCCTCCACCCTCAGGTCTCTGGGGCTGCACCCTGCTTCTCTTCCAACGGGCCCCTAAACTCCATCACACCTCTGCCCTCATGTGCCCATCAGAGTCAGCATTTAGTCCTTTACCTGCTAGAACATCACAATTGTCCCCTGTATTTGTCAGTGTATTAACCACGCCTGTTGTTCTCTGTATCCTGATGCTCTGACATCTTGGAGCCTTGTCAGCGCTGGAGGGATTGCCCCTCCTAGCCTTAGCTAACTCTTGGAGGTAGTCCCTGACTTTACAGGGAGCATGCCTTTCAAATGCAAACCAACCAATCCAAGACCCATATCTCCAGCCTTTTCCTTCATAGGGCTTCAACACTCTGGCCCCCATTCCCCTGCCCTAATCACCCCAGGACAGGTACCAGGCTAGTGACAACCCCTCAGACTCAGAGCCTGCTGGAATTATTCAAACCAGCCAATCCTAAACCTGCTACCTGCTTACCTTGCCTCACCTGTCCTTCTCGTGGAAGGCGCAATAAAGTCTAGGCTGCACATTTCTACTCACTCATTCTGCCTCCTAACCCACCCCGTGTGACCCCTTATGGTATGACTCACCTCCTCTTTGTGGCTGTTCAGTTGCTTAGTTGTGTCTGACTCTTTTTGACCCCATGGACTGCAGGATGCCAGGCTTCCCTGTCCTCTACTCTCTCTCAGAGTTTGCTCAAATTCATGTCCATTGAGTCAGTGATGCCATCCAACCATTTCATCCTCTGTCGTCCCCTTCTCCTCCTGCCCTCTATCTTTCCCAGAATCAGGGTCTTTTCAAATGAGTCAGCTCTTCACATCAGGTGGCCAAAGTATTGGAGCTTCAGCTTCAGCATCAGTCCTTCCAACGAATATTCAGGGTTGATTTCCTTTAGGATTGACTGGTTGGATCTCCTTGCTGTCCAAGGGACCCTCAGGAGTCTTCTCAAACACCACAATTTGAAAACATCAGTTCTTTGGGGCTCAGGCTTCTTTATGGTCCAACTCTCACATTCATACATGACTACTGGAAAAACCATGTGAAAGTTGTTCAGTCATGTCCAGTTGCTTGCGACCCCATGGACCATAGCCTGCCAGACTCCTCTGTCTATGGGATTTCCTAGGCAAGAATACAGGAGTGTGTAGCCATTTCCTTCTCCAGAGAATCTTTCCAACCCAGGGATCAAACCTGGGTTTCCAGCATTGCAGGCAGACTCTTTACTGTCTGAGCCACCAGGAACTTCACTTTGACTCTATAGACCTTTGCTGGCAAAGTGATGTCTCTGCTTTTTAATATGCTGTCTAAGTTTGTCATACTTTTTGTTCCAAGGAGTAAGTGTCTTTTAATTTCATAGTTGCAGTCACCATCCACAGTGATTTTGGCACTCAAGAAAATAAAGTCTGTCACTGTTTCCATTTTTTTCCCCCATCTACTTATCATGAAGTGATGGGACCGGATGCCATGATCTTTGTTTTCTGAATGCTGAGTTTTAAGCCAGCTTTTCCACTCTCCTCTTTCCCTTCATCAAGAGGCATTTTAGTTCTTCTTTGCTTTCTGCTATAAGGGTGGTGTCATCTGCATATCTGAGGTTATTGATATTTCTCCCAGTAATCTTGATTCCAGCTTGAGCTTCATCCAGCCCAACATTTTGCATGATGTACTCTGCATAGAAGTTAAATAAGCAGGGTGACAATATACAGCCTTGACGTATTCCTTTCCAATTTGGACCAGTTAATTCGATGGATCATTGAAAAAGCAAGAGAGTTCCAGAAAAACATCTATTTCTGCTTCATTGATTATGCCAAAGCCTTTGACTGTGTGGATCACAATAAACTGTGGAAAATTCTGAAAGAGATGGGAATACCAGACCACCTGACCTGCCTCTTGAGAAACCTATATGCAGGTCAGGAAGCAACAGTTAGAACTGGACATGGAACAACAGACTGGTTCCAAATAGGACAAGGAGTTCGTCAAGGCTGTATATTGTCACCCTGCTTATTTAACTTCTATGGAGAGTACATCATGAGAAACACTGGGATTGCAAGAAGCACAAGCTGGAATCAAGATTTGCCGGGAGAAATATCAATAACCTCAGATATGCAGATGACACCACCCTTATGGCAGAAAGTGAAGAGGAACTAAAAAGCCTCTTGATGAAAGTGAAAGTGGAGAGTGAAGAAGTTGGCTTAAAGCTCAGCATTCAGAAAACGAAGATCATGGCATCTGGTCCCATCACTTCATAGGAAATAGATGGGGAAACAGTGGAAACAGTGAAACAGTTTCCAGTCAGTGGAAACAGGCTGACTTTATTTTTGGGGGGCTCCCAAATCACTGCAGATGGTGATTGCAGCCATGAAATTAAAAGACACTTACTCAAAAGCAGAGACATTACTTTGCCAACAAAGGTCCATCTAGTCAAGGCTATGGTTTTTCCAGTAGTCATGTATGGATGTGAGAGTTGGACTATAAAGCTGAGCGCCGAAGAATTGATGCTTTTGAACTGTGGTGTTGGAGAAGACTCTTGAGAGTCCCTTGGACTGCAAGGAGATCCAACCAGTCATCCTAAAGGAGATCAGTCCTGGATGTTCATTGGAAGGACTGATGTTGAAACTCTAATTCTTTGGCCACCTGATGCAAAAAGCTGACTCATTTGAAAAGACTCTGATGCTGGAAAAGATTGAGGGCAGGAGAAGGGGACGACAGAGGATGAGATGGTTGGGTGGCATCACCGACTCAATGGATATGGGTTTGGGTAGGCTCCAGGAGTTGGTGATGGACAGGGAGGCCTGGTGTGCTGCAGTTCATGGGGTCACAAAGAGTCGGACATGACTGAGCAGCTGAACTGATTGTTTCATGTCCAGTTCTAACTGTTGCTTCTTGACCTGCATTCAGGTCTCAGGAGGCAGATAATGTTGTCTGGTATTCCCATCTCTCTAAGAATTTTCCTCAGTTTATTGTGATCCACCCAGACCTGTGAATATAACAGTCTTCTTGTGTGTGTGCGCTCAGTCGGGGCCAACCCTTTGCAACCCTCATGGACTGTAGCCTGACAGGCTCCTCTGTCCATGGGATTTTCCAGGTAAGAATACTGGAGTGGGTTGCCAGGCCCTTCTCCAATGGATCTTCCCGACCCAGGGATCAAAGCCGGGTCTCCCACATTGCAGGCAGATTCTTTACCATCTGAGCCACCAGGGAAGCCCTTAGAAGTCTTCTTAGGGCAATCATCTCCTGGTCGCTGGCCTCACCTTACCCAGTAACAGTAAAACCTACATTTAAAAAGTGTGAGGGTAGGCTTGGTTATGCCGAGGTAACAAGTAGATCTCCCAGTCTCATGGCTTAACCCAGGAAGCTTGTTGTTGATCTAGGTGACTCCCCAGGGCAGTGTCGTCTGTGGGGTGGCTCATAATCCAGGCTGCCTGCTCCACCTTCCAGTAGCTGCTCATCTGCAGTCACCGAGGAGGGCAGGAAAGTGCTGGAAGGGATAAAACCTGCACTAAAAGGCTTCTTCCCCAGGACTCCCCTGGTAGTCCAGTGGCCAAGGATCTGGGCTCCCAACTCCAGGGGTCCAGGTTTGATCCCTGGTCAGGGAACTAGATCCAGCATGCTGCAGCTAAAGATCTGAGATACTGCAAAGAAGACTGAGGATCCCATATGCCCATAACTATTACCTAACACAGCTAAATAAATATTTAAAAAAATTGTTTTAAAAATTAAAAAGCTTCATCTGAGAAGTAACACACACCATTGTGTTCACAGCATAAGCACAGAACAAGTGATGTCATAGGCTGGCTGACTGCAGTGGGCAGAGGGGTGGAATCCTCCAGGGTGAGCAGAAGGAGAAAATAGATGAGTGCACACTTAAGTCTCTGCCACACCCTCTCTTCCATGTCACCCCATTAGGAAGGGGAGCCCACCCCTGGTGTGGGGTGTCCAACTCTTTCTGACCCCCTAGACTGTAGTTTCTCTGTCCATGGACTTTAGTAGTTGCTAATAGTAGGTTGCTATTTCCTACTCCAGGGAATCTTTAGGACCCAGGGATCAAACCCATGTCTCCTGCATTGGCGGGTGGATTCTTTACTGCAAAACTGTCCTGGTTGGGAGAAGTCATATCATTTGCTGAGATAGCATTTGGTGGGACTGGCTGGAGCAGGAAATTGGACTTTGTTGAAGGAAACCCTTATTGTATCATCTCCCCCAGACAAAGTAGGCCAGCTTGAGTTTGCCATCATCTAGAACTTAAAAAAATTAAAAATTTAGAAAGGAGAGTGAGAAAGAGAGAGAGAGACAACTCCAATCCCAACCGGGCAGAGACACAAATAGCGACTTTTAATTATATAATCTGCTTTTGATGAATTTATTTCTGACAGTTTTATAGGTTGACGAGAGAGTGCATTTTAGATGCAAAAAAACCCATTATTCATTCTGGGCTCTTTGAGCATAAAAATTGTCAAATGATTTTAATACAGTTTTAAGTTTTATGTTTATTGTCAAGGGGAAAAAAAAGTCCACAGCAATTACCGAGTCACATGCCCCTTAAATCTTTATGTTTCTGACAGCAAGAACAATAAAATATGTTTTTGCCCAAACCTTTTACCGCTCAGATTGACATGGCTTCAGCGACAGCTGCTTTTCTTCCATCTGAGAAAGCTAACTTAGAACCACTTCCTCGGTGGGGAGTGGGGAGGGGGCGTCTTGGCTGCTCTGCAGAGCAGCTGTTCCTTTGCAGAAAAGTGCAGACCCCAAGATCTGGGTCCAGAAATGAAGTGTGATCTAGCAGATCTGAAATTTTATACTGGCTGCATGGCACTCTATTGATTTGCACAACTTGTCTGGTGGTAAACACATTCAGCACTAGTGTGAATGCCTTGGGCAGGTGGGTGAGGCCCTGGCATGCCTACCACATCTGCCAACTTAAACCCACCAAGGAAGCCTACCATTCAAGTCACTGGAGCCAATCAGGTACTGCATTGAAAGGACCACCCACCAAACCAGATATCCCAGTGTGGCCATCCCTTCCTTCTGAGCCCCCACTAGACATGTGCTGCCTCTCTGCTTTGTGCCCCATGCCAACCCGGTTGCAGGGTTCAGCTCCTCCACGAGTCCCCAAATAAAAGCACTAGCCAACCATAAACACTATTATTGTTCTAGGGAGATGGAATTATTTCCATTAGTATCATAGACAAACCATCGATTTGTGCTTTGGACGGTGGCTTAGGCCCTAAAGGTCATGGAAGTGTTGGTCAAGAACTTCCCACCCCATCACACTGGTGTTATGTGGGGTGAGAGGCATTGGCCAAAGGATGCTGTGGTCAGGGCTTGGCCCGAGGCAGATCAGCAGGGCCTAGTTTCTTTGGAGGTCTGTTTAAATCTTCAGGGCTCAAGACTATGGCTGACCTGAGATCCAGCTCCCAAGACTGGCCTAAATTCGAGCTTCACAGGCTTTCAGGCTGGATGGAGTAGAGTATGGAGCCGGTCCAGGGCAGCCTTTCATCATGGGGAACTCAACGGGGCAAGCCTATGGAATGGGAGCAGTGTCTCGGAGGAGTGAAGTATGGAGGCTGCAGGGAGAGCCCCAGACATCCAGAGTCCTCCCTGGAGGTCTGGGGAGGAACCGTGTAGAATCACATCTAGGCAGGCCTGAGAAAGCTGTGACCCCCACAGTGAGCAGGAGCAAAATATCTCAGGGCCTTTATATATGCCATTTCCTCTGCCTAGAAAACTCTCAAGCAACCCATTCAACTAACTCCTACTCATCCTTCAGAACTCAGTGTAAAAGTCACTTCTTCAGGGAAGCCCTCCTGGATTCCTCAGACTTTCTCAGGCTCTAGTGTCACAAGCTGCCATGGCCCCTTGTGCTTCTCACATGCATATGTGCTCAGTCACTTCAGTCTTGTCTCTTTGTGACGCTATGGACTCTAGTCTGCCAGGCTCTGTCCATGGGATTCTCCAGAAAAGAATACTGGAGTGGGTTGCCATGCCCTCCTCCAGGGTATCTTCCTGACTCAGGAATTGAACACACATCTGTGTCTCCTGCTCTGCAAGTGGATTCTTTACTGCTGAGACACTGGGAAAGCCCCCTCTGCTTCTTGGTGGCACTTGTAATTTTAGAATAATCTATGTTGTCGCTGTGATTTTATGTTTCCCTTTCCCTCTGGGTTCTAAACTCTACAGGGAAAAGGTCATGGTCTGTTTCATTCATTGCTCTATCCAAAATACTGTGCAGTATCCAGCAGACTACAGATATCATTACATCTTAAATGGATGGATGGATGGATGGACAGGCTTCATTGTTTGTGTTATTTCAACATGTGCCATTTCCCTTTCCTCTTGCATCCCCAGTTTTCTTCACAAGCAGACATGGCCAGATGACTGAGTCTGGACAATTGAGTGTGGCTGGAAGTGAGGTAGGTACCCCTGGAAGTGAGATTCTTCAGGGGCTTATCTGTGCCGGCTTCTATGGTCCTCTTCCGTCTGCTGGAACGTGTAGAGAATCCCACAGATAACTCTGAGGCCCTTGGGGACAGCAGAGCTGCAGATGCAAAGGTTCCTGGTTCAGTGAATGACTATTATGTGGAGAGCATGTAGCCCTCCCCATGCCAATGGTCTTGATCACTTTATCCTGGGAAATATGCTTCTATTGTGTGAATCTGCTGATACGTGAGAGCTTATTTGTTATAGCAGTGAGCTGTAACTCACCCTAACTGATACATCCCCTGTGATGGAGGCCCCAGAGGAACCAGGTTGGATCCTGTCTCTGCTTTCAGAGTCTCTGTCTGGTTGCCACCCTCCATTAGAATGGGCCAGAGGAGTGTCCAGGGGGAAGAGGGAGGAATTTGTTTTCAAGCACTGGTTCCCCAGACCCACCCTCTCCTGGGAAGGTGTGAGCGGCTCGAGGACCCAGAGGTTCTGGAGCGAGCAGTGGCCATGCAGGAGAGACAGTGGATGGGAGTTGGGACTCTGAATATAGACAGCTGTTTGTGTCTGTGACCTTGGATGATCGCTGTCATTTCTGATAATAAAGCTTGCATCCTAGAGGTATGTGATCATTAAAAGAGCTCGGATATGAAGCACTTAGTGGAGCATTCTGCACCCAGTAAACACTCCATAAAAGGGAGTTATCATAATAATTATTATTTTCCTCAGGTCTCTGTTGAAGGAAGCCCTGAATTGAAAGCCTTTTGTCTCGTTCCATTTCCAAGCCAGACGGCCCCATTTTTCTCCCAGTTTCTGCAGTTCTTGAGTGCCCCGGTGCCTATTACACAAACCCCAATGCATCTTTGAAGTTAGCAGCTAATTATGTTCCAGGAAGTTATAGATCTGGAGTTTTCCATGTGCCAGAGGCAATTGCCTGCTCCGGCTCTCATTTCTCGGTGCAGCCTTCCAAGGCCTGATTGAGGTTGTAATTGGGAGCCCCCTCCCTCGGCCCCGGAGGCCTTCTGGGGCCATCTCCTCGGCCCTAGGAGTCAGGCTACTCCTTCCCTTTCCCACCTCCCAAGCTTTGCCTGCTCTGGGACTCCCTCTGCAGCTGCTGACAGGCTGGGGGAAGGGTGGGCTGGGAGGTGGAGGGACAATCTCTGAAGCCCCCTTGCCAGGGAAGCCATGAGAACCTCCTCTCTCCGGGGAAGGCACCTTTGGTTCTGTGCGATTATGAGTAATAGCAGATTCTGCTGCAGAATGACTGAGCGACTTGTGTCATGTCTGTTTGAAAGATAAGTGCTTGCCCTCTCTCCACCTCACTGCCTGTCCAACTGCCTCTCTACCCCTGACCTCATCTCCACCCCTCTGCTGCAGCCAGCTGAGCACCCCTGCCAGGGCTCGGCCCCTCCCACCAGGCTGCCCCAGGAGGGAGAGCCAGTTCCTCCCTCCAGGGCTGGATCCCCAGCACTGGCGCTGAGACTAGGGTGAGGCTAGTGGGGTGCCAAAGCAAACTTTAAGGAGGCACCCACTCTATGGTGCTGATCATGCATTTGCATGCCCTTGAGAATGGGTGCCTCCTTAACTTAGCTGCCTTACTCTCCTCACCCTGGTCAGGGATTAGAGACTCCTCCCTATCTCCTTGGGAGATAAACTCCTGGGCACAGCCCAGCAAAGACTTCACGCTCCTTTCTCCCAGTTTCAGCTGAGCTGTGGGCTGTGTGGGGGCAGGAACCCAGGATGTCCTGCTCACCATCATCTCGCCATCCTTAGCTCCTGGCCTGGCTCGCAGCAGGTCTCAATAAACACTGGTAAATAAAAGGAATGAAACGCTCCTGATACCAAGATGAAATTTAGCAAGAGATGATGTCAGAAAGGCACTGGGCTGGCCTCTCAGTGAGCAGTAGGTGCTCTGTAAACTCGAGGGCCATTGCCAACGCCAGGAGGGCAGCATAAGGGTGAATCTGTGATCTGGTTCATGAGCTAAAGATCTGGGTGTTTAAGTGGAAGTCAGATTGAGTATGTGCCTAAAGTGTGACCCACCCTGAGAAGGGAGCTCCTTAATACTCTGCTGTATTAACACCCCATTTAATCTCATTTATTTAATTAACGGTTATTTCTGCATTATGACTATCCCATGCTTGTTTTGACCTTGAATTTTGTTTGGCTCTGAGTGATTTTTGAGACCCCCAGCACAAACTTGTGTAACATTGTGCCAGACACAGTACAGAGCATCTCTGCATAACCTCAGATGTCAGGTTATATTAATAGATGTATGGAGTCTAGGATAAAGGAGGCTGATCATTTCTGCACTAGCGGGAATTTACCCAGAGTGTTCCCCCAGAGTGTTTCCTGCTCGGGGAGCCCCACTTTAAGAAATATACTGATAATTCTGAGTGGGCTCAGAACCAGCCAGGTGCAAAGGGACACTGTGTAATGTGGAGAACAGATGAAGGCTGTAATGACGCACTGTCCACGGATAGAAAGGGTCACTGCCTTTCACTGTATGATCTAACTTCTTTCGTGAGTGATTAAACTTCATGGTGGGTAGCTTCCCAGTTTCTGCCTGACCCAGGCAGGGACTCACCAGCAAGAACCATCCAGCCATGGAGTGGGATGCCTGGGTGGGTTCTGAGCTCCCTTCACCGGAGGTGAGCAAATCAAAATGAGGCAGAAACAACTGTATGGAAGAGATAGGCTTCTAGACTCTTTCAGATGTGAGCCTGGGAGCCTCTCTGAGCTACAGCCACTTCAGTCATCTATCCATCATCCATCCATCCATCTATCCATCCATCCCATAAATAGTTACTGAGCCCCAGTCACGTGCAAGATACCATGTCAAGTGCTGGAGGAACAATGGTGAGAAATACAGCCCATGGTCCCTGCCCTTGTCAAGTGTCCATTCAAAGGGAGGAAAAGTTAAAAAAAGAAAAGGGAGGGAAAGTAAAAGCTGATGCGCCTTCTGACAGGAGAAACACAAACTCCTAGAAGGATTTTCTTTTTTTTTTTCAATTTATTTTTTAATAGGAAGAAAATTGCTTTACAATGTTGTGTTGGCTTTCTGCTGTACAACAACGTGAATCCGCCATAATTATACATATATAACTTCCCTCTTGAGCCTCCCTCCTCTCCCCCTATTCCACCCCTCTAGGTCATCACAGAGTGCCAGGCTGGGCTCCCTGTGTTATATAGCAGCTTCTCACCAGCTATCTGTTTTACACATAGCAGTGTATATATGTTGGTGCTACTTTCTCCATTCGTCCCGCTCTTTCCTTCCCCCACTATATTTACAAGTCTGTTCTGTATATCTGCATCCCCATAAGAGGATTTTATCTCCCACTTTGTGGCCTGGGGCTTAGCTCATCAGCTCAGTGACCTACTAGTCCCCTGCAGGACAGTCAGTTCACTGGTAAAGACGTGGACAGAATACACTGCAACCTGTCCCTGTTCCTTGATTGCCCTGTGGATGTGCTGAGACCTGCTGGGAAGACTAGCATCTTCCACGGCACTTGGCACAGGGGAGGAACTCATAAAAAGTTAGGTGACGAAAGAGGTGGAAGGATGGATACTGGGATGGAGAGATGGATGGACTGACAGATGAACTAGGGCAGAGTGCTGTGGCCTGTCATGACTGCAGTGGATGGCAGAGCCCACCTTCTCCCTGACCAGGTGTCAGGCGCCTCCGAGGTGCTCTGCAGCCTGTTGGTCCAGGGCCTTGGCGACCTGAGCTCAGGACAGCGTTCACAGTACAGCAAGCTGCCTCACTGAGCGGAATCTCCCGATTCCCCCTAATGCTGTCCTCTCGCCCCTTTCTAATGGGAGGATCAATCTCTTCTTGGGAGGAGTTGGAATCAATAGAGGAGTTGACTAGTCCTTTCTCTCCGCCATCCGTTAGAAGAAGATGGTGCCACAGGAAGGGCACAGGCCTGGGGTTGGGCAGGCTCAGTGAATCCTGCCTCATCTGAGATACACTTGAAGCAAATCTCATCTCCTCCCCCCACCCCTTGGCTTCAGTTTTATTCGCCTTAAAAATGGGAGCAATACTACTGCCTCATGGTTTTGCTATAAGAGTTGGTGGGGATTGGAAGAGCCAGGACGGTGGACGCAGCAAAGGCAAGATCATCTTGGGGGAGGCCTGTCAGTTTGGCAATGTCTGTCTCTCCCTCTGCTGGGAAGGCAGCAAAAGGACCCATGACATCCTGCCCCAAGGTGGTGTCCGTGTACCCACAGAGAGTCAAACTCAGTATTCCAAAACTCAGCTTCAGAGCCTCTGTGAACCTGCCTAGTAGGAACAGGTAGATCTAACTGGTGTATGTGCCAGGGAGACCCTCCAGCACCCAGATGTAGTCAGGGATGCTGAGGCCCCACATGTATCCCTGGACACTTGAACCTAAGGACAGCCTGGAGCCCAGGACACAGACTCAGGTGGGATAACCCCAGGCTCAGTGGCCACGTTCTCAACCTCTTGAGAATTTTAGGATGCAATTTTCTTATTTATTTTAAAACAAATTTACTACTTTTTTTTTTTGGGTTATTGGGCTTGATAAATATCCACCCCCATGAAAAGAAGAAAGTAAACATTTTCCTTAATCCCACCACCTGGAGATAACTTCTCTTAACATACATCTCTCTTTCCTTTTTTCCTCCTATTGATAACAACAAACATAGCCACTCTCCTTTCTTTCTTGTCAGATGATTATACCTGCCTTGTCGTTCATGAAGCAGGAACTCTGTTGTTAATATAAAACAAAGGGTCGGAGGGATAAGGTACCCTGCCAAGGTCACCCTGCTTGAGTGACATTTATCCATTCAACAAATACTGGAGTGATGGGCAAGATGAACCGAAGTCTCTGCCCTTGGGGAGTTTACGTTCAGGTGGACAGACGCCTCCCAGACCTATCAGACGCAGACCCAGTGCTCTTTGCTACGCACTATACATCTCTGGGAGATTCGCATGCAACTTTTTAAGTGCTTGCATGCAGCGAGGCTTGGATGTGTCATCCAATAGGCGCTCTCCTATGAGCCTGCTTGGCCATCTAATAGTCTCAGATAAGGAGGTTGCTTTCAAGGTCATGGACTGTGTATGGGCACGCTCAGTCTCTCAGTCGTGTCTGACTCTTTGCGGCCCCTTGGACTGTAGCCCACCAGGCTCTTCTGTCTGTGGGATTTTCCAGGCAAGAATACTGGAACGAGTTGCCATTTCCTACTCTAGGCGCTCTTTCCAACCCAGGGATCGAACTCGTGTCTCTAACATCTCCTGCATTAGCAGGTGGATTCTTTACCACTAACACCATTTGGTCATGGAGCAGTGTCAGACAAATGGGTCTGGGGTCTTCCTGGTGAACGGAAGCATGGGGGTTGTCTTGGGGCCTCGGCGAGCTGTGGCTTCCCTCTGAGGTTGGCCAGAGCCCTAGGACCTCAGGACCAGCTCATCTTTCAGGGGCTCTGCTCTCTTCCCAGTCCTGTGGGCCCTTCTGCCAAATAAGAAAAGAGGCTCAGAGAGATTCTGTCACTTGTTCAAGGTCACACAGCCGTGGAGGCGAGAGTCTCCCCTCGCAGCTCAGGTCGGGGCTTTAGTCGACTCCCAGCTGTAGGTGAGCCTTAACCTGGGTCTGTCAGGAGGTGAGGGGGCCATGCCTGGCATGGAGCTATAAGTAGGGAGTGGTTGGCAGATGGTGGTGATGGGGTGGTTCTGGGGCATCACTGCCCAATGTGCTAACGGAGGATAGGTTCATGGTTGCTATGAAAATCAAAGAAAGCTTTCTACTTCCTCCTGCATATGCCTGGGCTGGGGCTGGGGCGTCTTTGGCGTGGTTCTCCTCTGCCAGCAGCTATAGACAGACAGACAGACAGACACACACACACACACACACACACACACTCCTTTCCCTACAGTGAGTGGCCACTGCTCACGCTTGGTTTCTGTTGGTCCATCTCTCTTCTCTCTGGGTCTTTGGATGTAACCTCACCTCATCTTTTATTTCTCTATTTCTGGTTCTCCTTCCCTTTCACCCCCTTGTGTCTCTTTCTCCCTCTCTGTGTGTCTGTCTTACATTTTTCCTCTCTTTGCTCTGCATCTCTTTCTTCCATCTTCCCCTTCCACCTCAGTCCAAGGTTTCTCCTCCTTGCTCGGTCCTGCTCACCTTGGTCTCCTGGGCTTAGAGGCAGGAGGCCAGGCCGGTGGCGGCCAGGCTGTGTGTGTAGCGGGGTGCACCCTCACCCCACCCACCCCTCTCAGAACTCAGAAGGGTGGTTCTCTCCTCTCTGGCTGGCGTGGGTGCCGGTGATTTCATCTGCCTTTAGATATGAAGCTCAAATTGCACATCAAAAAGGATAATGCATCTTTAAGCTGTTACAACGACTTCTCAATTTTTCATTTCCTGTCAGGGTGGGAGCTGCAGGAGGCAGGGGCGGCCGTGGAGCCTGTCTCCTGCCAGCCAAGTGTCTGCCTAGATTTGAGCAGTAGGAAACCCAGGGGTGATAAATCGCTATTTCTAAGTAAATTTCATGCATTTGCCCTTTGGTTAAAGTCTCCCCTCTCAGCACTTTCCCTGTGCACACAGCCCGACTAATAACGCGCCGAGCAAGCGCTCTCCCCTGTGACAACTGATTGCACTTTGAAGTAATAATGGCTGATTTAATAATTGGTATAATTTTTCACTAGTACCTGAATGTCATCGACGCACAAAATAAGCTACCTGGACCCATGGCTGCAGCACTTTCCCTTCTTGGGGAAATCAATAATGCATTAAACCCCCAACCTAGGACCCCGAGAGGCCAGGCCTGGGTGGAAGCTGTTATGGAGGGGGTTCAGTCACCCCATGGAACCTTGAGAGCAGGAAGGCTAGACCGAGATCTTTGGATGGGCTGGGTCCCTCAGCCTAGCCAGGCAGGAGGAACAGTGACAGAGAGCTGCGAGCCCCCCAAGACCCAGCCCACCCTCTGGTTTCTACCTGCAAAGGCTCAAGCCCATTGGAGACTTAGCCAGCCCTCCCCCCGCATCAGCTGCCAGGCACACAAATGACACATGCGTGTGTCAGTCTGTGTTTCACGTGCGTGGGGGTTGAGTTCAGCTTCATTGTGATTTACAGGGCCCCATATGAACCAGGATCTGTGCTGGGGACAGAGTGGTGAGCAAGACCCATGTGGTCCCTGCCCCAGGGAGTTTTCAGTCTGTTAAAGGGGGATGTGAGTGTGGGTGCAGGCAGACACATCTGGGTGATGAGCGCTGTTGTGTATATGTGTATAAATGTGTGTGTTGGTCTAGATCTGCATGTCTGGGTGATGTGTGAGTGCGTCTGTATGATCATTAGGGTGTGGGTACCCCCCTCACCTGCCTCGCTTAGCTTTGAGGGTGTGTTCCTTTCCAGACCTAAGGGCGGGGCAGGTTCTCCACACTGAACGGGGCCAGCGTGTTCCCCTTGCTGCCCAGACCTCCCTCCCCAGGGTCCTGGCTACCCCCTTCCTCACTGTTCCCTGAGCTCCACCTTTTGCACCCCTTTGCCGGCCACCAGCCTGGACAGAGTATTCCCTCTGGCAAACGGCACGGACTCCACAGTCCCATGGATCCCATCCTTGGAAAACTCACTCATCTCTGAGCTCATTTTTCCATCTGGAAAGAGAGCACAAGAATCCCCAACCCACAGGTTCTATGAGGAGTAGCAAGTTTATAAAGGCAGCATCTTTGGTTCAGGACTCCATCAACATTAGCTCTTAAAGTTCTGTCCCGGTCCCAGCCAACTCTCAGGAGACCCTTGAGGATATAGAATGGGTTTGATTTAAGCCTGGAGGTCCAGGGACTAGGACAGGTGGGACACATAGTCAGTATACAGCAAATATCTCCTAAATAGATGCATGGCTTGGTACGAGTACATAGAGAGACAAAGGCTTTCTTCACACCTACCTTTCAGGTTATGGGGCCGAAGTTGTCTCCCACTCAGAATATAGTTTGCTAGTATTTTGTAGGGACCATAGGGCCAAATGGATAGGAGGGCCCTATTCTTGGCCGGATCTGGGGCCCAGTCAGCCCTGGACAACCTTCCACCCCCAGCCCTCTCCCCCCGCACCAGCGGTTGTCTGGCTGTGAACCGGGAAATCGATTTCAACTTCATCTCATCTCAAGATCAAACATCTTAAGTGAGATTATTCACGTTCTTCCATTGTTTCTAACTCATTTCCTATTTTCCAGTTGAAAAACCCTGCCAGAAGCATTCTGTGGCAGAGATTAAAACAATTTCGGAAGCAGGCACCCAATTCTTCTCTTTGGATGGTAAGCAAATTGGATGTCTGTGAGAAGCAGGCAAATTTTATTATGAACACATAGTTTGCTACTTAACTATCCTTAAGACCTGGGGTGCTTCTAATTCTCAGCAGGAGGGCTCCAGAGGGGGTAAGATGAAGGGTGGGGAGGGCGAGGGGGTGGAACAGACCCCCAGCCGGGCTCCCAGCCTTTTCTTGCACAGCAGGAAGCAATCAGAGCCTCGTGCACTGCCTGGGTCAATGAAGTCCCAGTTTTCTGGAATAAAGGAAGGAAGTCACACTTGCCCATGCCCACTACATCCCAGGCACCAGGCCAGACAATTCCAGTGTGTGACTTCTCTGAATTGTATCTAAATTCTTGGGGGAGGAGAAATTTGCTTTGACCATTTAAAAAAACAATTTATGGCTGTTCTGGGTCTTCACTGTTGCACAGGCTTTTCTCTGGTTGTGGCAAGTGGGGGCTGCTTTCTAGTTGTGTTGCTTGAGCTTCTCACTGAGGTGGCCTCTCTTGTTGCAAAGCCAGGCTCTGGGGTCAGGAGTTGTGGTTCCCAGACTCTAGAGCACAGGCTCGGTAGTTGTGGTGCATGGGTTTAATTGCTCCACGGTGTGTGGGGTCTTCCCCAACCAGGGATCGAACCCGTGTCTCCTGCATTGACAAATGGATTCTTTACCACTGAGCGACCAGGGAAGCCCCTGTTTTGGCCATTTTGAGTGTGAGGAAATGGAGAGTCAGAGAAGGAAAGGAACTTGCTGAAGATTACCCAGCAAATGGGGGTTGGTCAGAATTTTGAGTCGAACCCACATTCTTAATTGCCACCGCAGTAGATGGGCGGCAAAAATGGCCCAAGTTCTTCACGCTGACCCCTGTGTCCCCGAGTGGAGGGTCCGGTCCCCACCTCCTGAGTCTGGGCTGACCTTGTGACTTGAGCACTGGAATGTGATAGGAGAGATCCCGTGCTAGTTCCAAGCTCAGGCCTCAAAGAGTCTGTGCACGCTTTTGCACTACCCCCTCCCCCATTTAACTGAAATGCTCATCCCAATTTAATTGATAACCCTGTGAGTCACAAATGTCCTCATGTCGGGTTATGGCCTGGGATTCTGGAACCCCTTGAGCACCAGAGGACCTTTGGAAGGCTGTTCCCCTATCCCTCCCGGGCTACTTTGCTCTGAGGATCCTTTATCCAGGGGACATTTCTATGGGCATCACTGTTGGCGACCGTCAACATGGCCCCGTCCAGCTAATGAGCAGCCTGATCTGGGCATGGTCAGAGGAGGCAGGGTCTTTGTCCTCCAGGGCCCAAAACCTGGAGGGGAGACCTGGAGGAAGCACTGGGTCCCCTCCCAAACCTGGCAGCTGCTGGAGGTGGGCTGACTTCATCTCCACAGGAGGCTCTTCCCAGGCGGTTCCCTTAGCAACAGCGCTTGCTTTGACAGCTGCCGTCACAGACAGTCTGCTTTCCGGGAGGCTTCCTTCCCCAGCCTCATCCACGCTTCAAGTGGAGATCTTTGCAGGGGTCTGAAGCCAAGTCATGTAGCAGTCTCTCCCTGACCCTTGGGAAGTCGGGCTTCCCCTAGCTTTCTTGGACTGTTCACGAATGTCCCGCTGGTTGGTCCTCCCATTCCTCCAGCTTTCTCCTGCCGCAGATCTTAATTAATTTAATCTTGCTTTTCTCTTTCCCCCACCCCAACGCTGCCGTGCCTCCTCCTTGCTTTTCTCTACCTCCTGACTCCTCTTTTCCCTCCAACACACCTGTGCTCCACCTGCCTTTCACCCTCACACTAGCAGTTAAAGCGTCTGCACTGACATTCAATGTTCTTAATATAGGCCTGGGTGACAGAGGAAAGGGGGCACAGAATTCCCACACTGCCGGGGAGGGAGCGCTTCACCCCTATCCGTGAATACGGGGTCCCTCTCTCCCCCAGTCATTGAGGAGGGGGCGATTTTCATCAGTTCCACAAATCTGCACACACTTGCTGGCTTAGAGTCTGTCTCTTCTTGGGACCCCTTTTCTCTAGGCTTCTCCAGGCAACTAACAATGATACGAAGAACCTGCTGCCGTGTACCGAGCTCTTTCAGCCTGTCAGATACCGTGCAGGGAGCCTCTGTCCCCATGATGTTACTGAGCCCTAATAACAACCCATAAGGTACTCATATTCATATTCCCATTTCACAGGTTAGAAAGTGGAGCTTCCCAGAGGTTAGCTAGTGTACTCAAGGACATCGGTTAATAATTAGGGATGTCAATTACAACAGAATATGAAATCCTTTTTGTGTCTGAGCTCTTAACCCAGTGGAAATGCTGGGAACCCCTACCCCTTGACAGGACCCTTATCAGAGCTTGCCCAGGAGGGAGTCTGAGCACAGGGGCCACCCTCAGGAAGCTGGTCTCACGATGTGAGCACAGGCCTGTAAACCAGCTACTGCATGGTTTTTGCTGATGGTCCTTGCAGCCACCAGCACCCACCCTGCACCTTCTCCACTGTGTTGCTCCTCTCTCAGCTGCTGTCACTGATGTGGAGGGAAGAGAATTCTCCCATCGGGACCCTAAAATGTGGCCACGTGCACCAGTGAAATGGGGTCAGCTCCTGGCTGATGAGTCAGAGAATAATTGAGTGTCATCCTTGCTTCACACCCCAGAGAGCCTCTTTCCGCCAACCTGCAGCCTTAGGGTGGAGGCCAGGCAGCATTATGTGGGCGGCGAGGGGCCCTGCTCTCATTCCAGAACCATCATTTCATACCTTTAAACTTTGGCTGACTGTTCCAGTGACCGTGTCAACATTGTTATCATAATGATTACTTCCCAGAGGCCCACCAGGTGCCACTGTCAAATATCTGGCCTGGGCTTGGGGAAACATAGGAGCCCAGAGCGTAGAGGTGGAGGTTGATATTAAGGAAGACGGAGTGTAGGTCAGTGGGGAAGGGAGACCAGGTGGGATCCTGAGGGCTGTCCAGAGAGCGCTGGAGGAGGAAGCTGTGAAGGAGCCCAATAGTGTGAGAAGCAGGAAGAAATCCAGGAGGGTGGAGTCACCACCTTCAGCAGGGGAGTGAGTCGTGTGTGGAGTCAAAAACGGCTACAATGTCAGGAAGATGAGAGCAAAGAGGCATCTATTGGATTTAGCAACAGTGGCATCATTGGTGGTGCTGATGGGGGTTGTTTCCATAAAGAGGCAGAAGAAGCAGCCAATGGTCTAGAAATCTGTGGAATAAAAGAGAGCAGATCACACAGTCCTTTGGAGAATATTGTCCGTGAAGTATAGGAGAGAGAAGGGTCTGCTTGTTTGTTAGGATCAGGGAGATTTGAGCATGATGAGCATTTGAAATGATGAGCATTTCATCATTAATGATGATGAAAAAGCTCTCATAAAGAGGGAAGGAATAGGATCATCATTGGGCTGAAATCAGCGGTGGAAGCAGCCAGGGGCGAGGGCACTGGGACTGGCGAGGGATGAATTTCTTCAGAAGGGAGCCCCAGGCCCTTCCATCCTCCGGGAGGGAAGGAGGCAATGACGGGTGCTAATGGAGATAAGCTAGTAGGTTCAATGGGAAAAAGCTGTGACATCACCAGGTAAGTGCAGGGGAGGGCAGTACAGTGAGTGGTTCAAAGAGACTGGAGAAAGTTGGCAAGAGTGGAGACTAGGAGTGTGTGTTGGTCAAGGAAATTGGGGAAAATTGATGTTCATGGAACTGCCCTGGTGGTCCAGTGATTAAAACTCCACACTCTTGGATGCAGGCGGCCCAGGTTCAATCCCTGATCAGGAAAGTAAGATCCCACATGCCACAGCTAAGACCTGGTACTGTCAAATAAATAAGTATTTAAAAAAAGAATTGATGTGCAGCCATCTGGAATTGGATGACATCAAGAGAGGTGTGCATCTCTTCCCCACAGGTCCAGGGACATCATGTTGGTAGCTTGAGACTGGCCATGGTGGGACTATTTACACCATAGAAATTGGCAAATGGTACACATTAGAGTTATTTTCCCTGGACAACTAGCACTGTTAAATGTTGTTAAATGTTGTTAATGTTTACTAGCACTCCTTGGAAATCTTATCACTAAGCAATACAACAGAAAAATAAAAGAAAAATAAATAAATGATAAAGCTACAAGAAAGAAGGGGGAGAAATTATTTTTATGTCTTATATGCTTATTTACCTAGGAAATCTGAAAAATCAACTAAAAACTATTATAATTAATCAGAGAATTCAGTAAATGCTGACTTAAAAGAAATATTCAAGAAATCAATACCTTTCCTATGTACCAGCATTAATCATTGAGAATATATGATGGAAAAAAGATGACATTCACAATGGCAACAAAAATATAAAATACTTAGCAACAAACTTAGCAATAAATGTGTGAGACTAAACTTAACTTAAAAATAAGAATTGACTGTATGGAAACGCCTGCTGTGTTCATGGGAAAGAAGATTAAAAATGGTCAATTCCATTAAGATTAATCCATACATTTAATTCAGTGCCAATTAAACACCAAATGTATTTTCTTACTTGCCAGCATCAGTTCGCTGGGAGTTATAAATAGTCAAGAACATCTAAGAACAGCTTAATAAATAAAATCGATTGAGGTGGGAACCACTTCCAAGGTCAGAAATTAAAATGCAAGTATGGAAGGGTGATGTTGCCCACTGCTTCCACAATGGTCCACTATTATTTCTAGAACAGCACATGGTCCACAGAACAACCCAATACATATTTGTTGACTGAGTTAAGGAATGAATGCATGAATGGGAACGCATTATAGAGGTGTAACCATTCACAACCGTGTGAATTAGCACAATTAAACAAATGAGACAAGGAAAGAACTCAAGTACATATGACTATTTATTATACAATAAAGATGGCATTTTGGATTAGAAAGAAAAGCCATGAATTATTTTAAAATAGTGCCGGGATAATCGGTTACCTATTTGAAAAAATACACTCAGACAATTGGACATATACTAATAACAGGATCGGTTAAGCAGATTATGTTGTATCAGTATGATGGAATGCTGTGGACACATAAAACGATGTAATGGATGCTGCCTGTTGGCATGGGTCACTGATTGTGAGGTGGAGAAGGGAACAGGACAAAATAACAATGTGGTTGGAAGGACAAGTGATGAAGACAGTTGACCTTTCCGTTCCCAGTTCAGCTCTGAGACTTCAGCTGTGTGACCTTAAGCTGCATGTCATTTGTGCCTCAGTTTCCTCTTTGATGTTGCTGTTCAGTCGCTCAGTTGTGTCTGACTCTTTGTGACCCCAGGGACTGCAGCACACCAGGCTTCCCTGTCCTTCACCATCTCCCGCCTACCCTCATCTGTTCTTGTGAAAGACAGATACAGTATGAGAAAATGCATTTCAAGAGTGTTGTGCCTGGTGCATAGTAGGTGCTCCATATTTATTTATTTATATTTATTTTGGGCTGCCTTGGGCCTTTGTTGCTGCATGCAGGCTTTCTCTAGTTGTGACGAGCAGAGTCTACTCTCTAGTTACAGTATGTGGGCTTCTGATTGTGGTGGCTTCTCTTTTGTGAAGCATGGGTTCTAGGGCCTGCGGGCTCAGTGGTCATGATGCCGTTACCCCACGGCATGTAGACTCTTCCCAGACCACAGATGGAACAGTATCCTGCACTGGCAGATGGACTCTCAACCCCTGGAGCACCAGGGAAGTCCAATAGATGCTCATAAATGTTCACTGTTGTCATAGCTTTTACTGAGCGTCTCCAGGGAGCCCTGGAGGTACAGTGATGCGTGGGATGCAGTCTTTGCTTTGGAGATGCCCATGGGCTGGGAGGGAATGAGGGAGAGGTTGACGCTGGTTGAGAGCAGATGATGTCTGCTTAGGGGGGATAGGTTCTGTAACAGGGGAAGTACATGGTGTTTTGGGAACAGAGGAGGCACTGGGCCAGCCAGCAGGTAAGAGCTTCCCCCACCCCTACCCACCAAGTTCTGAAGATCCATCAAGTATTAGCCAGACAACAAGGGAGGGAAGAGCGTTCTAGGCCAAGGGCACAGCATGGACCAGCGGCAAGTGGACCGGCTGTGCGGGAGTGGAGATGGTGTTAAGGTAGAGATAGGAGGTGAGGATGGAGAGAAAGGGGAGAGGGATGGTGCCGAGTTGAGGCATTTGAGATCCACTATGGAGAAGGCAATGGCACCCCACTCCAGTACTCTTACCTGGAAAATCCCATGGATGGAGGAGCCTGGTGGGCTACAGTCCATGGGGTCGCTAAGAGTTGGACACGACTGAGCGACTTCACTTTCAATTTTCATTTTCATGCATTGGAGAAGGAAATGGCAACCCGCTCCAGTGTTCCTGCCTGGAGAATCCCAGGAACGGTGGAGCCTGGTGGGCTGCCGTCTATGGGGTTGCACAGAGTCGGACATGACTGAAGCGACTTAGCGGCAGTAGCAGCAGCAGCATTGCAGGCCCCCCCCAGTTATTGATACCCGGGGTTTCTCAGGTATAATTCGGATGGGATCTTGTGTGGGGACCCCCGGGCACCTTCATTCCTGATTGTCTTGAGAGTCTGACCCCTGAGACCTACGCCTCTGGGGGCAGTCTGTCTTTCAGTGTGGTCCTTTGCAGACCGGACATGGAGCTGGGGGCAGCTTAGATGCCTGAGGGCAATCCCGCTTGAGGTGCCCCTCCTTTCCACAATAATAGCAAGCCCATCCCTTTTCACCTGGGTCCCTCTGGGCATTTTTCTCAGGCTGTTTAAGAATGGTTTTCATAGCCATTGCAAAAGCTTCCACCTGTTCCTTTGTCTTTCTCTGCCTTTCTTTTTTTCCCCTCACATTCCTTACCATAATAGACTGTCTGAGCCAGTTGTAACAGACTATCTAAAGACTGATTTAATAACTGGGGGGTGGAGGGCAATCCATCGATTTCCTTTTAGATACTGGGGCAACTTCCTCTGTGCTTACTGAAGCCCCTGGCCCACTTTCTTCCCAATCCGCTTCCGTAATGGAACTGTCTGGACAAGCCAAAGATATTATTTCAGTTATTCTTTATGTTGTAACTGGGATTCTGTGCTATTTTCACACAAGTTTCTGATTGTACCAAAATCTCCCTCACCCTTTTTGAGGAGAAGGCAATGGCACCCCACTCCAGTACCCTTGCCTGGAAAATCCCATGGATGGAGGAGCCTGGTAGGCTACAGTCCATGCGATCGCTAAGAGTTGGACACAACTGAGCAAGTTCCCTTTACTTTTCACTTTCATGCATTGGAGAAGGAAATGACAACCCATTTCAGTGTTCTTGCCTGGAGAATCCCAGGGACAGGGGAACTTGGTGGGCTTCCGTCTATGGGGTTGCACAGAGTCGGACATGACTGAAGTGACTTAGCAGCAGCAGTAGCAGGAGTGTTGCAGGCAGTTGGTCATGGGGTCAGATGGGCAGTTTACAGCCACCAGCCTGGCTACTGTGTAGAGAACAGATTGAATGGAAGAAGCTCAGGTCAGGGAGACAGCCAGGAGGCTGGAGTAGCCACACAGGCAAATGATAGAAGTGGCAACAGCAGGGTGGTGAGGTCGATAAACCACCTGATGCTAGCATTAAGGAACTCGCTTCAAGATCCAGGAACAGAGGGGCTATCACAGAAGAGGGGTGGAAAGAGCCCAGGACCACATACAGGATTCAGCCTTGTGCCCCCAGGCGGGTTGTTATGCTCACTCACTGGCATGAAGGACAGAGGGGCAGGGCTTAGGGGAAGAGGAACAATTACAGGTCTGGGACAGTTGGTAAGATGCATAGTTGACCTCCACCTGGAGATGGCCAGAAAAAGGAGATGGACAGTGGCTCTGAGTCACCATGAAGCCATCCTTGCTGGAGAGGCACACCTAGGCCCCGGGCCTCCATGTGGAGAATGTGAGAGAAGAGGGACCAGGAGGAATTCTTGGAGCACGGGTGTGGTGTGGAAGCCAGAAAAGGACGCATGGGAATGATGGGATGGGCAAAATAGTATTATAGCAAGAGAACCAGGAGTACTCCATGCCATGGCCAAACAAACGTAGGAGAGTCAGGAAGGCATGGAACTGGGAGCAGAGTCAAACACAGAAGGCTGTGAAGATGAGCAGAAGAGCTCCATGGACTGGCACAAGAATGTCAGTGGAGAGCTAATACGAGGGCTTTCAAGGGGGCTGGGAAGCAGGGGTGGAGGAGGGAGAGGAGCCAGCTCACAGAGGCTCCAGGGGCCTCCGATCATGTTTCTAGTAAATGTTTTATTTTAGATTCACAGAAAAATTGAGAGTCCCAAGTTCCCGTATACCCCATACTCAGTTTTTCCTGTCCTTGGCATCCTGGGTTAATATGGTACATTTGTCACAATTAATGAACCACTATTGATCCGTAATTATTAACTAAAGTGCCTACTTTATTTAGACTTCCTTGGTTTGTACACATGCCCTTTTCCTGTTCCAAGATCCCATCTAGGATCCCATTAAGTTATCATGTCTCTTTAGCCTTGTCTTGGTTTTGGCAGTTTCTCAGAGTTTCCTTGGTTTTGATGACCTTGACAGTTTGGAAGACCACTGCTTATTCGTGTAGAATGTCCCTCTACTGGAATTTGCCAGCTGTTATCCTCACAGTTAGACTGGGGTTATGACTTTTTGGGAGAAAGAGCACAGAGATCAAGTGCCATTTTTGTATCACATTCTATCAGGGTACATATTATCCACATGACCGCCGATGTTGGTCACTTGGCTAGCGGGTGACTGTCTGGTTTCTCCACTGCAGTTACCCTTCTTCCTTCTTTCTACACTGTCCTCTTGGGAAGGAGTCACTCTGCACAGCCCACATCTAAGGAGGGGGAGTTTTGCTCCACCTCCTCAAGGGCAGGTCATCTATTTGGAAATTAGATGGAATTATTTGAAATTATTTATCCAAAATAATCATCCAAAAATTATTTGGAATTCTTCTCTATGGGAAATTTGTCTCTTCTCCCTCATTTATTTATTAATTCAATCATTTATTTATATCAGAATGGACTTATGGATATTAACTATATACTTTGGGTTATAATCCAGTACTACTTTGTTTTGCTGCTCAGATTCTTCCAGCTTTGGCTCTTGGGAACTCTCTTTCAGGTAGTCCAGGAGTCAATTTTGGATCAGCTTTTGTGAAACTGGGCTTCCCTGGTGGCTCATTTGGTAAAGAGTCTGCCTCTGCTGCATGAGACCCGGATTCGCTCCCTGAGTCCAGAAAATCCCCTGGAGAAGGGAATGGCAACCCACTCCAGTGTTCTTACCTGGAGAATTCCGTGGACAGAGGAGCCTGGTGGGCTACAGTCCATAGGGTTGCAGAGAGTTGGACACAACTGAGCAACTAACACAACACATACAGCTTTTGTGAAACTAGCCCATCGGTAGATGGTATATCCAGTCCCTTGGTTTGGGGGTCTTGCTGGGAGAGAGGAGGGCAGGATTCTCTGGCTTCTGGGTAAGGACCACTGAGTGCTAGAAGGAGGCAGCTTGGCTGTGGAGCGGCAAAAGTCAGGATGGCAGTGCTGGTTGCCTGGGCTGTGTTTGAAGGCAGAGAAAGCGTCTTGTTTGAAAGATGTGAACGTGACCCTACACACATATCAGTGGATTTCACAGACAGGTTTCTCAAATCTGAGAACCAGCAAGCCTGATGGGAAGTGGGGTCTGGGGGTGACCAGCACTCTGTAAGCTGAAAGCTGCACCTAGAGCAACACAGTTATGCCTTTACTAGGGGCACAAAGCCCCCGACCTTGGCCTTGGCTGGCATGACTGACCCCTCAGGGTAGGGGCTTCAAAGGCTGTGTCTGGAAGAGGCCAGCAAAGACAGGGACATCAAGGAGAGGGAACGGGAAGGGCCTTCCTGCAGAGGCAGTGTTCCAGGTGAGAGCTCAGTCATGGAAAGGAGGAGGGCTTGCCAGGGCAGGGAGGGGCCAGGTGGGCCAGGTGAATAACAGCCTCCCTGTGCCTTCAAGTCTCTTCCCTGCGTTGCTCGCCTCTTTTGTCTACCTAAGTGTTATCACCGCAGGGCTTCCCTGGTGGCTCAGACAGTAAGGAATCTGCCTGCAATGCAGGAGACTTGGGTTCAATCCCTCACTCAGGAAGATCCCCTGGAGAAGGAAATGGTTACCCACTCCAATATTCTTGCCTGGAGAATTCCATGGACAGAGGAGTCTGGCAGGCTATAGTTCATGGGATTGCAAAGAGTTGGACATGACTGAGTAACTCACTTTGAAGTGTTATTGCAGCAAATGTAATAAACCCCCTGTGTGTGTTCCATGTGCACACTTCCTTCTCAGAACCACGTGGCTAAAGTGAGTCCTTACTGGGGCTAACGAGGGGACTGTTTGTTTTGAGCCAGGAGGTGTGTGGAGCCACCTCGAGCAGGTGCACAGGCAGCTGATGAAGGGCAGGGCCCAGCCAGCCCACCTCAACTATGTGAGCACAGGGGCAAGGCTGCCGCCCTCCACCAAGCGGTGGAGAAGCCCTCATCTCATTGTTCTGCAGCCAGACTGGGGCAAAGGGGCAGCTTCTATAGGGCCTCCTGGCTTTTATATCACCCTCAGGGCTTTCCAACCTCCATGGGGACTTATAGGGCAGAGCCCTGGGCTGAGGCTGGGAGATCTGACCCCTGAGTAATAACCTCAGTAATAACCCTCAGTCAAACACTCCCATCAGCACGTGGTTAGTGGATCAGCCAGCCTTGGCTCTGTGCTCGACCAGGTAGGGAGCAGGGAGGAGAGTCAGGAGCCTGGGTCCATCCCACTTGGCCTCTTGTGTACCTAACCACTCTGGGCAAACCAAGTAGCCAGCTTGAGCGTCACCTTTCTTAGCTGTAAAATGGCCATCATAATGCCTCCTCAAAGGGTTTTTGAGAGATTAAATAAGATGATGCAGGAAAGGCCCTTAATGTGGATCTGGGCACTGAGTAAATACTCAAAAATTGGTGACTCTTGTGTTCAGGTTGTGTCAGCCCTTGACCTCCCAGCCCACCAGCCCATCTGGCCCAGCCCAGCTCAGGTTAGCCCACTAGCTTAGGCTGTTCTGGCAGCTATAACAGAACACCATAGCCTGGGTGGCTTGTAAACAGCAGAAACTTACTGCTCACAACTCTAGAGGCTGGAAGTCCATGATCAAAGTGCCAGCCTGGTTGTCGGGCTCTGGTGAAGACCTTCTTCCAGGTTACAGACTGCCAACTTCTCCATGTATTCTCACATGGTGTAAGATGCCAGCAAGCTCTCTTGTGCTGCTTTTATAAGGGCACTAAAGGTCTGTCTAGTGAAGGCTATGGTTTTCCCAGTGGTCGTGTATGGATGTGAGAGTTGGACTGTGAAGAAAGCTAAGCGCTGAAGAATTGATGCTTTTGAACTGTGGTGTTGGAGAAGACTCTTGAGAGTCCCTTGGACTGCAAGGAGATCCAACCAGTCCATTCTGGAGGAGATCAGCCCCGGGATTTCTTTGGAAGGAATGATGCTAAAGCTGAAACTCTAGTACTTTGGCCACCTCATGCTAAGAGTTGACTCATTGGAAAAGACTCTGATGCTGGGAGGGATTGTGGGCAAGAGGAGAAGGGGACGACAGAGGATGAGATGGCTGGATGGCATCACTGACTGGATGGACATCAGTCTGAGTGAACTCTGGGAGTTTGTGATGGACAGGGAGGCCTGGCGTGCTGCAATTCATGGGGTCGCAAAGAGTCAGATACGACTGATTGAGCAACTGAACTGAGCTGAACTGAACTGAATCCCATTCATGAGGGCTCAGCCCCCATGACCTAGTCACCTCCCAAAGGCCCCACCCCCTAATGGCAACACCTTGGGGGCTGGGTTTCAACATATGAATTTTGGAGGGACACAGGCATTCAGAACATAGCACCCAGCTAGCCCAGCCATGGCACTGCCCTGCCCCTCCCCATCCCTCCCAAACCCTAACCAGGCCGGGGGAATGATGATCACCCTTCACACTCCCAGTGCCTCTGGCAGGAGGCACTCGCCTGCATGTTCCCAGCAGAGTCTCAGCCTCCTCAGTCCCCCTAGGCTCCATGCCCATGAGATGTCCTCTGCTTCAGTTTTCCTGCTCAGCACTCTTGTTCCCTCTAAACAGAGAGGTGAGATCTCAGAGACTATAGCATGGGATTCTAAAATGGAAGATTTGAGGAATTCAGGAGTCTGTGTGAATGTGTGTGCGTGCGTGCGTGCACGCACGCACACACACACACACACACATGTTCAGTCACTCAGTCATGTCTGACTCTGAAACCCCATGGATTGTAGCCCTCCAGGCTCCTATGTTCATGGAATCTTCCAGCAAGAATCAGATCAGATCAGTCGCTCAGTCGTGTCCGACTCTTTGCGACCCCATGAACTGTAGCACGCCAGGCCTCCCTGTCCATCACCAACTCCCGGAGGTCACTCAGACTCACATCCATTGAGTCAGTGATGCCATCCAGTCATCTCATCCTCTGTCGTCCCCTTCTCCTCCTGCCCCCAATCCCTCCCAGCATCAGAGTCTTCTCCAATGAGTCAACTCTTCGCATGAGGTGGCCAAAATACTGGAGTTTCAGCTTTAGCATCATTCCTTCCAAAGAAATCCCAGGGCTGATCTCCTTCAGAATGGACTGGTTGGATCTCCTTGCAGTCCAAGGGACTCTCAAGAGTCTTCTCAAACACCACAGTTCAAAAGCATCAATTCTTCGGCGCTCAGTCTTCTTCACAGTCCAGCTCTCACATCCATACATGACCACAGGAAAGACCATAGCCTTGACTAGGCGAACCTTTGTTGGCAAAGTAATGTCTCTGCTTTTGAATATGCTATCTAGGTTGGTCATAACTTTCCTTCCAAGGAGTAAGCGTCAGGTTGCCACTTCCTCCTCCAGGGGATCTTCCCAACCCAGGGATTGAACCCACATCTCCTGCATTGGCAGATGGATTCTTTAACCTCTGGGCCACTTGGCAAGCCCTTGGGAGTCTAGCCAAATATAATCCTGACTATAAAGCTGTAGTAATTCTCAGAGCTGCACAGGCACTTTATGGAAGCATCAGTACATTGTATAGAGGCCTCTTGAACTATACCACCTGAGCTCAAGTGTTGGTCTCACTATTTACAAGCTCTGTGACCTTGGGCAAGTTGTTACTTTCTCTGTGTCCAAGTTTCTTCATCATAAAATGGGGATGTTGAGAATAGTGGTTCCTTTCTCAGAAGATTTTTTTTGGCGGTGATTAAATGAACTGGTACTTAGAAAATGTTTAGAATAGTGCTGGGCATGTCTAAGTGCTGTATAAGAATTATGTAACTGTCATGGTGACTACACTTATTTGTTGGGCTCTTAACCACATGCTGGGCCCCAGGCCTAGCACTGCACCTGTTGTATCTCACTGAATCCTTGCACAAACTCGGGGATGTGTGTGCTAAACTGTACCTATTTCACAGAGCAGTAACCAGGCCCAGGATCGCGTGCCTCCTCCCACCTCTCTCCACCCCTTTCTCTCTTCTCCATCTCGTTCTGACTTCTTTCTTCCCAGATACACAGAGCCCCTTATTTCTCCCAGGCCCCAGGTTCCTTCTGATGGTCATTTTATTTATGGTGTCTGGTCTCACATTTAGGTTTTTAATCCATTTTGAGTTTATTTTTGTGTATGGTGCTGAAGAATGTTCTAATTTCATTTTTTACATGTAGTTATCCAGTTTTCCTAGCACTATTTATTGAAGAAACTGTCTTCCATTATATAGTCTTGCCTCCTCTGTCATAGATTAATGGCCTATAGCTTTGTGTGTTTATTTTTGGGCTTTCTATCCTGTTCTATTCATCTATATTTTTATTTTTGTGTCAATACCATATTGTTTTGATGACTATAGCTTTTTAATATAGTCTGAAGTCAGGGAGCCTGATTCCTCCAGCTCCATTTTTCTTTCTCAAGATCAGAGCTTTGATTTTCAAATCCCCAGTGATTAATGATGTTGAGTATCTTTTCCTGGACTTATTGTACATTTATTTATCTTTTTTGGGGAAATGTTAATTCAAGTCTTTTGCTTATTTTTAAGTTGGATTGTTTATCTTTTTGTTGTTGGGTTATGAGAATTCTTTATGTATTCTGGATACTAAACTTCTCTCAGATATATAATTTGTAAATATTTTCTACCATTCTGTGGGTTTTCTTTTCACTTTCTTGATAGTATCCTTTGAGACATAAAAGATTTTAATATTGGTGAGGTCCAGGTTATCTATTTTTTTTCTTTTGTTGGTGCTTTTGCATCATATTTAAGAAGCCATTGTCTAATCCATGAAGTCTTGAAGATTTACAGCTGTATTTCCTTCTAAGAGTTTTCTCACTTTTGCTATTACATTTAGATCTTTAACATATTTTGAGTTAATTTTCATACACTGAAGACCATAACAATAAAGCAAATATTACAATAAAGCAAATCATATGAATTTTTGGTTTCCCAGTGCACAAGGCTATGGTTTTTCCAATGGTCATGCATGGATGTGAGAGTTGGATTGTGAAGAAGCCTGAGCGCAGAAGAATTGATGCTTTGGAACTGTGGTGTTGGAGAAGACTCTTGAGAGTCCCTTGGACTGCAAGGAGATCCAATCAGTCCATTCTGAAGATCAGCCCTGGGTTGGAATGATGCTAAAGCTGAAACTCCACTACTTTGGCCACCTCATGCTAAGAGTTGATTCATTGGAAAAGACTCTGATGCTGGGAGGGATTGAGGGCAAGAGGAGAAGGGGACGACAGAGGATGAGATGGCTGGATGGCATCACTGACTCAATGGACGTGAGTCTGAGTGACCTCCGGGAGTTTGTGATGGACAGGGAGGCCTGGTGTGCTGTGATTCATGGGGTTGCAAAGAGTCGGACACGACTAGCGACTGATCTGATCTGATCTGATAGTATAATGTATTAAGTGTTAATAGCATTATATCTAAAAAAACAACATGCATACCATAACTTGAAATATTTTATTGCTAAAAAATATATTAACAATCATCTGAGCCTTCAGTGAATCATAATCTTTTTGCAATAGTAACATCAATGATCATTGATCACCATAACATACAGTTTGAACAAAATTGACGCAATATTCCAGGATACTCCCAGGAAGGCAGAATCAAGGACACCCTTTGCTTCTCCCCTCGGGATTTTGAGGTTCTTAAACCATGTCTCATGATGGATTGAGGGAGTCCAAGTGGCAGATGAAGCCAAGAGGGCCTGAAGCGAGGCTTGCCCTGGGAACAGGTTCAGGGAATGTGTCCAATAGTCTAGACTCAGCCGTAGGACTGGGCAGTGAGAGGAAAGAGGGGATTGGGGCAGGGGTCTTTGCTGGCAGCATCTTCTGACACAACCACCTGCCGCTATTTGACATAGAGAAAGAATGAATGGGCCTGGGAGGCCAACCGCATCATACTGCAGTTCTGCAGTCACAGCTGAGGAATGACCACTTGTGAGGCCTCACGAACATCCACAGTGACCAGGGCAGTGTGTCCCAGGGGAGGTGGAGAGTAACCAGGGTTGACTCTGGCTTTGGGGACCAGGGGACACACCTGTTGTGGGACTAGGTGGGTAGTGATTTGGAGATCGATGTAGAAACAGGACCTCTTGGGGACCTGGCAGCTGAGCTTAGAGTTATCATTCATCAGATGACAGGGAAACTTGACTTTGTTTCATGGCCTCAGGCTGGTGAGTGTTGAGAACATTTGGATTCCATTTAGAAAAAAATAAGTGGGAAAGAGAAGAAGGAGAGATCAAAAAGACAGGGTGAGAGGGTGAGGCCAAGGAGGAGACTTGGGGGAAGGATAGGGATGGACAAAGAGAAGAGGAAAGAGAGAAAGGGAGGGAAAAACAGTTAGCAATGGATCCAAGTTGGAAGTGAAAGGCATCTGGCAACCTCGCATTGCCTATGAAATGATATTAACATTTTATTATTGTAAGGTGAGCTTTTTAAAACGGAATTTTAAATGTTACCCTGCTGTTCAGGAACACAAAAACCTTTAATTTTATGCAAATGAACAGCGAGGAGCTGAGTGCTTAATGTAAACGAACACTTTCTTTGTAGGAGAGGTTGGAAGAGAGAAAAAAAATTCCCCAGGATTCTTTAATTGCTGTCTGAAATTATGTAAATCCCGGCACCAGCCAGAACACAATTACCCCGCGGCCCTCCCTGCCAGCGCCGCTAATGTCTAACAAAATATCGGTGGGTGACATTTAGACGAAGTAATGCAAATGAGAATTAATTTTTTTCCAAGACAAAGGGCAGCTGAAAGATCACCTCATTCATATACAGGAGCGGGGGAATGCTCCCGAATGCTAGGGGGTGAGGTGGGCCAGACAGGGAGCCCTGGACAGGGGGTCTCCCCTACTTGGGCCCATGTCCCTGGATTTTTGGCCTCCAGGAGCCTTAGATCACCAGCTCTCTGGCTATAGTTCCCAAGTAGTTCTTCATGAGAACCGGGTTAACAAATGTAAATCACAATAAAAGAAAAACACTCCTGCACAAGGAGATGATGCATCTCAGCTAGATGCTTTTACAAACTTGTTCTTGTTCCCTGCTCCGGACAGCCCTGCAGGGTATAACAGGAACCTCTTATGGCTAGTGGAAAATTGAAGCTCAGAGAAGTCTCACCTGGCCAAAGGCACACAGCTGTATGATGGCAAGAATACTAAGGAAGGGCGGATGCTCTTGGTATTTATTCTTCTGTCTTGCTCTACTTCTTCCCTCTTTCTTTCCTTTCTTCCTTCCTCTCTCTTCCTCTCTCCCTCCACCCCTCCATCTCTCCTTTCCTTCCTTCCTGATTTTTTCCCTTAAGACATTTTTCATTAAAAAAAAAAGTTTCAATAAAAGAGGACTTGCAGAGGGGAAGGGATAGTTAGGGACTTTGGGAAGGTCATGTATACACTGCTAGATTTAAAATGGATAACCAACAAGGACCTATTATATAGCACAAGGAATTCTGCTCAATGTTATGTGTCAGCCTGGATGGGAGAGGGATTTAGGAGAGAATGGATACCTGTGTATGTACCGCTGAGTCGCTTTACTGTTAACCTGAAACTATCCCCCCGACATTGTTAATCGGCTATACCCCAATATAAAATAAGTTTAAAGTTCGGGGAAAAAAAAAGAGGGCTTGCAGTGAGAAAACCAGGGTTCCTATTTAGCACGCCCTCCACTCACTTTCCCTGGTGGCTCAGACGGTAAAGACTCTGCCTACAGTGTGGGAGACTGGGGTTTGATCCCTGGCTTGGGAAGATCCTCTGGAGGAGGGCATGGCAACCCACGCCAGTATCCTTGCCTGGAGAATCCCATGGACAGAGGAACCTGGCAGGCTACAGCCCATGGGCTCGCACAGAGTCGAACACGACTGAGAAACCTGGCACAGCACTCACCTCGGGTTCTCATTTCTCCTTGGAGTAACCTTCATACACATAACCTAGCCTGGTCAGCTCCTGCTCACCCTTAAGTTTCAGCATCAATGTCATTTTCTTCAGGAAGCCTTCCTTGACCTGCTTCCTAACCCCAGCGCCCAGGACTTTGCCAAGCACTAACCAGAAATTGCAATAACTCAGTCAAGTCCTCTTTTCCCTTTGAGATTATAAAATCCATGAGGGCAGGGTCTGTGGTGGTTGTCATCACAGCCCCAGTGTCCAGAATATTGCCTGGCGCTGCTGTTGCTCAGTAAATGTGTAATGAATTCATGAATAAATTAATGATCGAAAAGGAGATTGTGTACTGGTCAAAGTTAGCATGATGGTTTACGTATATAAAATTGTGAAGCAAGATTAAATTGTACACTCTTAACAATTACTCCTGGAATTCTAGAAATGCATTTAGCAGTTGCAAGTGTGAGAGGAAATGTTTTGGAGAGAAGAGGTCAGAAATCGTGCAGGTGAAGAGAACTGTCTTCTCTGTCTCAAAGCCAATGCAATTCACATCTTAAGTTCCATCAGCTGTTGTGACTTAGTTGAATCAACCCCTGATTGTCTGTGAGTCTTTAATGCCAGTTTTTAATCCTGAGACATTCCCTCTAGTTAATATGAAAGATTCTGAGCTTAAGCCAAACCTAGAGGCAGGCCAATCTACCGTTAAAAGCAAAACAAAAAACCTCTCTTTTTTCACTATCTACCTTAAAACCTGTCATCTGTATCTGTAGCTTTTAAAGGATGGTTTGAGATTTAGTCTGTTTTTGTGCTTTAAAAATAACCTAAAATAACCTAAAATCTACATGGGAGAAACACAACATTTTCTAGCTTCCTACTTCAAAAAGCTTGAGGTCCAGACAACTTCAAAGGTGAGTTCATTCAAACCTAAGACCAAATAATATCGATGCTTTAAAATTCTTTTGGAGCATACATAAAGAAGGAAAACGTCCTTTTTCCTTTTAAAAAACATAAACCAGGATAATATTTGTCAAGGTCCAAGAAGGAAAAAGAATTCAGTCCGAGTGGGTCAAACAGAGGGAATTTAAGATGGGAAATGGTTGCCCACGTGATAGAATAGCTGAGAAGCCAAACTGTAGCCAGTGAGGCCACTCAGACAGCAGCAGAGGGAAGAGGTGTGTTGCCAGAGACCATGGGCAGAGGCCACCAGGAAGAGGACAGGATTGTGGTCCCGATAGAGCCAGGGAAAACAGGCAGGTGATGCCGAATGCATGTGAAGGAGTGTGGGAGGAAAGCCACCCTCCTTCAGCCTTCCAGTCTCCTGCCAGTGCCTTCCTGGGCTTATCCAGCTGGAATCCCGGCTGACAGAGGAGGCTGGGCAATGCAGCCTGAATGGGTCAGCCTCCTCCTCTGCCCTGATTCAGACCACAGCAGAGAAGTGCTGAAACCTGGATGGAAGAGCAAGTCGGCAGGATATTAAACCTCTGAGCTAGACTTCTGAGAGAAAATCCACCAAGATCAAAGTCAAGTTGGCAGGACACTCTCTCGTGTGTGACCAAGGTGACAGCGCCCGGACTCTTGTTCATCTTAATGTCCCAAATTAAATCTAAAAAGGCAGGTATTCAGAGTACAGAAGAAAGGACTTCCCTGTGGTCCAGTGGCTTAGACTCCACACTCCTAGTGTAGGGGGGCCTGGGTTCGATCCCTGGTCAGGGATCTAGACCCTGGAGTGCCACAACTAAGACCCAATGCAGCCAAATAAATAAATATTTTTTTAAAACTATATAAGGAGATACTAAAGAGACTGGAGAGAGAGATAATATCTGAAGAAATATCAAATACAGGCATTTTAAAGCAAATTAAAAAACCCAGAGACTTAACAGTCTCTCACTAAAGGACTTCTAAAAACTATACTCCAAAAAGAAATGTGACTATAAAAGGAAGGTTTGAGATGTATATATGAGGAATTATGAGCAAAAGAAATGGTGAACATATAGGTAAATCTAAGTAAACATTTATTACATAAAACAATAAAAAGAATAATATCAAATGTGGGAGCACCATATGGCTCCAACTTGACCTTAAAGTAGGCCTGTGAAATGTAGAGGTGTTCATGACATTGACACGTATTTTATTGCCACAACTATGGACATTCTATTGGTGTTTAGTGTAAGGTAAAGTATAAGGTGTACTATTGGTATAGTATAAGAGTGGTTTTGTTCTGTTCTTTTTTTAAAAAATGAAAACACATTAGACAATTCTTGATCCCCGGGTTGGGAAGATCCTCTGGAGAAGGAAATGGCAACCCACTCCAGTATTCTTGCCTGAAAATTTTCACGGACAGAGGAGCCTGGTGGACTAAGGTCAGTAGTGATGCAAAGAGTTGGACATGACTACGCCACATTCCTGATGTCATTAGTCAAATCGTTGTTCCCTCCTGTCCCTCCATCTGACCATCATTTGATGTCTTCTGTGGCGGACATTGCTGCTTACCTACAAGACAACCTTTCTTTCTTTTCTTTTTTTTCACATTTTATTGAAGTTAACTGATTTACAATGTTGTGTTAATTTCTGCTTTACAACAAAATGGTTCAGTTACACATACATTCTTTTTCGTATTCTTTCCCACTATGGTTTATCATAGGATATTGAATACAGTTCCCTGAGCCATACAGCAGGGCTTGTTGTTCATCCATCCTATACATTCTAGTTTGCACCTGCTAACCCCAAACTCCCAATCCTTCCCTCCCCCATGCCCTCCTCCTTGGCACCCACAGGCCTGTTCTGTGAGTCTGTTTCCATTGCATAGATAAGCTCACTTGTGCTGTATTTTAGATTCCACATGTAAGCAATAGCATACGGTGTTTGCCTTTCCCCTTTCTGGCTTTGCTTAGTACGATGAACTCTAGTTTCCATCTGTGTTGCCGCAAATGGCATTATTTCATTCTTTTTTTCATGGCTGAGCAATATTCCATTGCTGTTCCATTCATCTGTCGATCTGTTCATCTGTTGATCTATTCATCTGGTGAGGGACATTTATGTTGTTTCCATGTCTTGACTATTGTAAACACACACACAACATTTATCAACAGGATATTAATTTTGTCTGGGAAAGTATTGTGCCCATCTATTTTTTAAAAACTATTTCTCTCAGCTTCCCTCACAGTTTGGGGTGGTTGTATGACTCCACTGGTCAAGGTACTATAAGTGGAAGTCTGCTGGAAACTTCTAGGGGGAATTCTGCTTCTCAGTATAAATACTATACAGGTATTGTTCCTCCTTTTTTTTCAGGTTTATTTATTTATTTTAATTGGAGGCTAATTACTTTACAATATTTTATTGGTTTGCCATAAGTCAACATGAATCTGCCACGGGGGCACACGTGTTCCCCATCCTGACCCTCCCTCCCACCTCCCTCCCTGTACCATTCTTTTTACTTTCCTTCTCTTCTTTCCCCCTTCCCTCCCTCTTTTCTTGTCTTCCTTCTTATTAAGTCTATAATGTGGATGGGCTGTCTCAAGGTGGAGCTGCCATTTTTGCAGCCTCAGGTTGCAAGATCACACTAGACAGGGCAGAGGAAGAAGGAAGAAGCTCTACTCCCGATGTAGCTGCATCATTCTTGACCTGTCCACCCTCGGCCAGCTTGTTTCATAAGACGAACAATGCCCTCAGGCAGTGATTATACACCAAGTGTCAGGTTTCTCTTATATGCAAAAAAATGTAACTTGTATGTTAATGGGACTTACATGTTAATACAATATCTTGTATGAGGGTTCTTATACTTAAAGTCTGTTTCTAAGGTGTTTATCATATTTAGTTGAGATGTCTGCCAAGTACAGTAACAATTCACCCTTTAAGAGGCTGCAAAAACTTTAAAAGTTTTTGCAGTTCTCTGCAATGAGCTTTGTTCTTGGGTGGGGCTAGTGCGTGCTGTGATTCATGGGGTCGCAAAGAGTCGGACACGACTGAGCAACTGAACTGAACTGAACTGAGTGCCCCTTGGGCTCCGAAATCTCTGTGGATGGTGAATGCAGCCATGAAATTAAGAGACACTTGCTCCTTGGAAGAAAAGCTATGACAAACCCAGACAGCATACTAAAAAGCAAAAACACCACTTTGTAGACAAAGGTCCCTGTAGTCAAAGGTACGGTTTTTCCAGTAGTCATGTATGGATGTGAGAGTTGGACCATAAAGAGAGCTGAGCGCCAAAAAATTGATGCTTTTGAATAGTGGTCCTGGAGAAGACTCTTGAGAGTCCCTCGGACTGCAAGGAGATCAAACCAGTCAATCCTAAAGGACATCAACCCTGCATATTCATTGGAAGGACTGATGCTGAAGCTGAAGCTGAAGCTGCAATACTTGGGCCACCTGATGTGAAGAGCCTACTCATTGAAAAAGACCTGATGCTGGGGAAGATTGAAGACAAAAGAAGGGGACAGCTGAGGATGAGATGGTTAGATAGTATCACCAGCTCAACTGACATAAATTACAGCAAACTACAGGAATTCCCTGGCGGCTCAGAAGGTAAAGCATCTGCCTGCAACGCAGAGAACCAGGTTTGATCCCTGGGTCGGGAAGATCCCCTAGAGAAGGAAATGGCAACCCACTCCAGTATTCTTGCCTGGAAAATCCCATGGACAGAGGAGCCTGACAGGCTACAGTCCATGGGGTTGCAAAGAGTCGGACACGACTTAGTAGTGACTGAACAAGTGCCCCCTCATCATCTCACTTTTTCAAAACACCCTATCTATACTCAAAATTTTTTTCTTCCCAATGAGCTCTAGAATTACTTCTCAAGTTGGTCAAATGCATTTCATCTTTTGAATGGAACTGTATTAAACCTATAGAGTAATCTGGGAAGAATTCATATCTCTTTAACACTTCCTCTTCCATTCTTGGGTATGGTATACCTTTCTGTTTTTCCAGGGCTCTATATCTGTGAATAAAGGTTTGTAGCATTCTTCACATATAATTTCTGCACAATTCTTTTTATGGTTACTGCTAAATATTTTATGCTTTTATTGCTATTATAAATAGAATCTATTTTCTATTATATCTTGTAACTGGTTATTGCTAGCATATGGAAAAAAATTGATTTTTAGATATTTATCTTGTATTTGACTGCTCATTCATCCTAAGAGTTTTTCCGTTGATACTTTTATGTTTTCTATGTATATAATTGTATCATCTGTAAATAATGATTTTCTAGGTATATAATTGTATTATCTGTAAATAATGATGATCTCATATTCTCGTTTTTAATAGTTAGACCTCATCTCTGTTTACAAATTTTACTGCATGGAGCAGAAAAATATTGAATAAAAATGGTAGGAGTCATGCTTATTTTGCTCTTAATTTTACAGGATCTCTGTTGTGTCCCCATAAATACAATTCTATTGTTTTAAGATAAATATTTTTATGTTAATAAATATTCTCCTATTCCTGGCTCTAAAGAGTTTATATAAATTAGTAGGGAATGTCAAATTTTATTCTTTTCTGCATTGATTGAGGTTATCTCTCTTTTTTAAATTGCTTCTTCTGATAGAGTGCATTATGTTGTTGGGTTCCTTACATATAAGTAATCTTTGAAATTCTGGGATAAATCAGACTTGGTTGTGAAAGCTGATTTTAGGAAGGTCATATGCTGGTTTTAATTTACTAATTTTAAAGGATTTTTCACATCTAACTTTGTAATTAGATTCATCTTCAGTGCTGGCTTCAAGGTTTCATTAGCTCTATATAATGAAATAGGTAAGGTAAATTGAATTAGATTGAATTATGGACTCCAGTCTTTACTCCTCTGTGGGACAGTTAGACATGTCCTCATAGTGGACAGAATGTGTCTTGCCCTTGGCATTGGGTTCGGCCATATGACTTGCTTTGGCCAGTGGAATGTGAGGGGATGTTTAAGAGCAGAAGTCTGAAATGTGTTATGCAGCATGCCTGCCTTCACGTGATTCTGACATCACCATGAGAAAACAAGATGAGAAATGCACAGAACACGCCTGGACCCTTGCTGCAGCTTGGTCCCAAGTTCAGCCAAGTCTAGATGAGGTCATCTGATGCCCAGATGACCTACAGACACATAAGAAAGAATAGATGATTATTGTTTTAAAGCATGTAGTTTTCAGGTGGTTTGTTACATATATTTGAAAAGACCCTGATGCTGGGAAAGATTGAGGGCAGGAGGAGAAGGGGATGACAGGGGATAAGACAGTTGGATGGCATCGCCGACTCAATGGACATGGGTTTGGGTGGACTCCGGGAGCTGGTGATGGACAGGGAGGCCTGGCATGCTGCGGTTCATGGGGTTGCAAAGAGTAGGGCACGATTGAGCAACTGAACTGAACTGTTACGTATGATTATTTTGACAATAGCTGACTGATATACTACTTTCCACCTTTTCTGGCCAATATTGTTTTCCTTCTCACTTAAGAACTTTTAACATTTCTTTTAAGGTGGGTCACTGGCAACAAACTCAATAGTTGGATGCCCAAGAAAGTATTTCACCTTCGCTTAAACAAAAATCTATTGACATCTAGTTGTTGTACAATATTATATGTTACAAGTGTACAATACATGATTCACAGTGTTGAAAGGTTACACTGTATTTATAGTGATTATAAAATATTGGCTCTATTCCCCATGTTGCACAGCGTGTCCTTGGAGCTTACGTTGTACCCAGTGGTTTGTGCCTCTTCCTCTCCTAGCCCTACGTTGCCCTTCCCCCTTCCCCTTCCCCACTGGTAACCACTGGTTTATTCTATCTACCAGTCCACAAATCAAAACCACAGTGAGATATCACCTCACACCTGGCCAAATGGCTATCATCAAAACGAACACAAGTTACACGTGTTGGCAAGGATGTGAAGAAAAGGGAACCCTCCGCCCATACACCGTTGGTGGGAACGTGCATTGATTGGTCCCCCAGTGTACGAAGCAGTGCAGTGGTTTCCAGAAACTAAAAACGGAACTACCACATGACCCAACAATTCCACTCCTGGGCATATATATTAAAAAAAACAAACAAACAGAAAACAGTGTTTCTCCTTCATTTTTAAAGGATACTTTCAAAGGGCATGTAATTCTATGTTGATGATTTTTTATCTTAACACTTAAATGTTTCACAGCTTTCTCTTCTTGCTGGCATAGATTCTGAAGGAGAAATTGTATGTGATTCTTATTTCTGTTCCTCTGTTGGTAAGGCATTCCCCCTCGCCTCTGGCTTCTCTCAGTATTTCTTTTTATCTTTGATTCTCTGCAGTTTGAAAAGAATATGCCTACGTAGAGTCTTTGGGGAACACTTGGTGTTCTCTGAGCTTCCTGAGTCTGTGGTTTGGTGCCTGACACTGATTTAGGGAAAGCCTTGGTCATTATTGTTTCGAGTTTTTCCTCTGGTCCTCTCTCTCTCTTCTTCTGGTATTTCCATTATGTGTCTGCTGTGCCTCTTGCAGCCATCCCAGTTCCTCGGATGTTGTCTTCTGCTCTTTTCAATCTTTATTCCCTTTCCTATTCAGTTTTAGAGGTTTCTTTTTATAGATCCTCACAAAGTTTCTTTGCTCAGCTGTGCCCACTCTACTTATAAGCCCATCAAAGGTACTCTATTTCTGTTACAATGTTTTTGATCTCTAGACTTCACTTTTCCGTTCTTTGTTAGAATTTTCATCTCTTTGCTTACCTTGATCATCTGTTATCGAATGCTGTTGATTTTATCTATTACAGCCCTTAGCACATTAATTATAGTTGTTTTAAATTCTTGGTCTGATCACCTCACCCTTCTTGCCAATTTTTGGCTCTGACTCTCACTCTGTCTCTTCAAATTGTGTTTTTGGCCTTTTAGTAATCCTGGCAATTTTTTTTTCCTTGAGAGCCAAACATGATATACTGGGTAAAAGAAACTGCTGTAAATAGGCTTTTAGTGATGTGATGGTGAGGAGTGCGGGGAGGGGATGTGTTATTTAATCCTCCGATCAGTCTCAATCTTTTTCTGAGCCTGTGCCTCTGGACTGTGAAATTCATGAGTGTTTCTCAATTTTTTTTTCTCCTGCTCAAGTGAGACAGGTTGACTACAGTGGACTGGAATTGGGTATTTCCCTCCCTCCAGGTCAATTAGGCTCTGGTTAACTAGCTTCTCCTAAAGGATCTAAAGGACGTGCCTCCTTTAGATCAGAGAACTCTGGTGTGTTTCAAATGGCTCCCCTTCTCTTTTCCCTGCCAGAAACACAAAGGGATTTGCCCCTGAGGTTGACTGTGAGAACCTGGTGGACCTAATGGAGTCTACAAAACTGTGGAGGGTCCTCCATGGAGTTTTGTTTGTTTTTTTTTTTTTAACTACATTTTACTGAAGGATAATAGCTTTACAGAATTCTGCTGTTTTCTGTCAAACCTCAACCTGAAGCAGCCATAGGTATACATATACATATCCTCTCCCTTTGGAAACTCCCTCCCATCTCCCTCCCCATCCCACCCCTCTAGGTTGATACAGAGCCCCTCTTTGGGTTTCCTGAGCCATACAGCAAATTCCTGTTGTCTATTTTGCATATGGTAATGTAAGTTTCCGTGTTCCTCTTTCCGTACATATCACCCTCTCCTCCCCTCTCCCCCGTCCATAAGTCTAATCTCTATGTCTGTTTCTCCATTGCTACTGCTAAGTCACTTCAGTTGTGTCCAACTCTGTGCAACCCCATAGACGTGAGCCCACCAGGCTCCCCCGTCCCTGGGATTCTCCAGGCAAGAACACTGGAGTGGATTGCCATTTCCTTCTCCAATGCATGAAAGTGAAAAGTGAAAGTGAAGTTGCACAGTTGTGTCCGACTCTTCGAGACCCCATGGACTGCAGCCTACCAGACTCCTCTGCCCATGGGATTTTCCAGGCAAGAGTACTGAGTCGGGTGCCATCGCCTTCTCTGGTTTCTCCATTGTTGCCCTGTAAATAAATTCTTCAGTACCATTTTTCTAGATTCCGGATATATGTGTTAGAATATGGTATTTATCTTTCTCTTTCTGAATCACTTCACTCTGTATAATAGGTTCTAGGTTCATCCACCTCATTAGAATTGACTCAAATGCATTCCTTTTTATGGCTGAGTAATATTCCATTGTGTATATATACCACAACTTCTTTATCCATTCATCTGTCAATGGACATCTAGGTTGCTACCATGTTCTAGCCTCTCAGACATGTCCACACGGAGCCTCCAGCAATTTGTTAATTATAGTCCAGGATTTCCTTCTTGGCACTGGTTCCAGCTATGGCTTCCACGCTTAGATCTCTCCTCTGGTAAGCTATGACCCCCTACATCCACCCCTCTCTCTATCTTAGGGGCAGTGTTTCCCCCTGTATTCTCACCCCTTTTACAGATTCAAGAAAAGGCGTTGAATTTTCAGTGTGTTCAGCTCTTCTGCTTGTTAGGACATAGTGGCAACTGGTCATGGGCCAAGAACAGAAAACCTGGATGACTAATCAAGTAAAATCCAGAAATTTATCCTGTAAGAAATGAGAATTTAAGGCAGCATTTATTATCAAAGGGGGAAATGAGTATTGAATAAATGTCAATGACACAACTGGGTAACCATTTGGAAAAAAGTAGCTTGGGTCTGTATCCTATTCCTTATATCAGAATTAATTCCATGGGCGTCCTTGGTGGCGCAGATGGTAAAGAATCTGCCTGCAATGCAGGGGACGTGGGTTCAATCCCTGGGTCGAGGAAGTTCCCCTGGAGAAGGGCATGGCTATCCACTGCAGTATTCTTGCCTAGAGAATTCCATAGATAGAGAAGCCTGGCTGGCTATGGTCCTTGGGGTCACAAAGAGTCAGACACGACTGAGCAACTTACACACACACAAACACACAGCTTGGATTTGTACCTTATTCCTTACATCAAAATAAGTTCTATACATCTCAAATGTTTAAATACAAAAAGTTGGAAAACATAAAATCATTAAAAAAAAGATTCAAAAAGAATGGTCTTATCTTGAGAGAGCTTTCTAAACAAGACACAGAACCTAGGAAATACATAAACAATTATAGTATTGGATTAAAATAAACAAAAAAAATTAATGTGCAAGAAAAATAGTGTGAGAAGACAGATAACACACTAGAAATATGTGTAACATATTGATCAGTAGATGACTGCATTTTAATATAAAGAATGCTTACAAATAAATTTTTAAAAATACAACAACTCATTAGAAGAGCTAAGGACAGAAGGCTTTAAGAGGCAGTTTTCTAAAAAGGCAAATTCAAATGGCTCTTAAGCAAATGAGAAGACCCTCAATCCTATTCACAACAACAGAAATGAAATCTATGGCAAAATACCCTTTTAGTCTATCAAATTGTCAGACATCAAAATCTTGATAATACACAATCTTGACACAGGTGTGAGAAAACACATAAATGCATAAAATATCTATGGGATGTAATTTGGCAAAATGTTTCAAAGTTAGAAATGTACACACCTGCTCTACAGCATACATTGTCAGGGAAATACAGATTTAAAAACAACAGTGAAATACACCTATTACACCTATTAGATACACCACTATATACCTATTAGGATGGCCTCAGCAGTGTTCTTGCCTGGAGAATCCCAGGGACGGGGGAGCCTGGTGGGCTGCCGTCCATGGGGTCGCACAGAGTCAGACACGACTGAAGCGACTTAGCAGCAGCAGCAGCTTCTCCTGTATTCTATTGGCCAAAACGAGGTGGGGCAAAACAATCTGGCAAAACACCACCCAATGCTGGCAGTGATGTGGAACAACAGAAACTCTCGTTCATTGCTGGTAGGAGTACCAAATGGCACAGCCACTCTGGAAGACAGTTTGCTGGTTTCTTACAAAACTAAACATACTCTTACCATACAATCCAGCAATTATACTCCTCAGTATCTCCTCAGAGGAGCTGAAACGTTATGTTCACACAAAACCCTGCACCTGAATCTTTACAGCAGCTTTAATCTGCTGTAAAGATTAAAACATGGGAGCAACTAAGATGTCCTTCAGTAGGTGAACAGATAAATGAACAGTGCGACATCCAGACCGTGGAGCACTATTCAGTGATAAAAAGAAATGAGATCCCAAGCCATGGAAAGACTTGAAGGAACATTAAATGCCTATGGCTAAGTGAAAGAGGCCAATCTAAAAAGCCACATTCTATATGATTCCAGCTATTTGATATACAGAAATGGCGCTGACACCAAGCTGTATGAGCTGTTTGTGTATTTTGGAAATTAATTCCTTGTCAGTTGCGTCATTTGCAAGTGTTTTCTCCCACTCTGTAGTCTTTTTGTTTATGATTTCTTTTCTGTGCAAAAGCTGTTCAGGCTGCGGCCTGCCTGCTCCCTGACTCCTAGCACATGAGACAGGCCGGAGGTCAGGTGCATACCGCAGAGTCTTGAGTCAGGCAGGGCAGTGGCTGTGTACCCCCTACCCTCAGCTGAAAGCCCCGGGGTATATTTGGCAGGTGGCTTGGCACGGGTCTCTTGCCCATTCTTGCTCCAAATACTGAGTGAATCTGGCATAGAAGTTGCGATTCCTTGGAAGTTGGCCAAGTGCTGTAGGTTGGGGCTACAGAACAGAGATATTGACCTCCCTGTCCTAGCTGGGCCTAGCACTGGACCTTAACATGTGCTTGCCAATCTCCTGCCCCTCCCCCATGGTCCATGTGGCAGCTGGGAGTCCACTGAGGGAGAGCAGCGATGGGGAATGGCTAAGGGGATGGGGCTGGAAGGGAGAGGGGGCTGGACTATGGGACCTACTAATACAGTGGCCTGGCCAAATGTTGGGGACCTGGTCAATCTCTATTGCGATGATACCTGGTGGGTCAAGCCCTCAAGCCAAAGCGGGATCTGAAAAATCTGGAAGTTTTGAGGATGAGGTTTAGTGAGATTGCAAAAAATGCATCCAATTTTATCCACTCCTGGCTGTCTCCATGCCTGCATGCCCTTTGACACAGCTCCTTCCCTCAGGAGGTGGCCCTTACTTGCCTGCTCATTGAATCCAGGCTGGCCTGCAACTCACTTTGGCCAATAGGATACAGAAGAAACTGTGTCATGCCAGTGCCAAGCCTGGGCCTCAAGAGGCTTTGCCCTCTCCTGCGTGCTCTCTCAGAACCTTGCTTTGGCCACGAGGGAAGCCTGCGCTGGCCCCCTGGGCGCACCATTACCGCTGACAGCAGTTGTACCAGGTGTATCCGAGGCCGACCCTAGGCTAGTCGGCACCCCAGCCAAACTTCATCCACACTTCTGACTGGATGCAGGAGGGAAACCAGCCTGGATCAGCCAAGCCCGGCCCACCTGAAGATGAGTGTGCCCTGGTAAATGGTGGTTACTTTGAGTCACTAAGATTTGGGGTGATTTGTCATATAGCATAGCTAACTGATACAAAGAGGTGCCAAGAGGTGTCTCAGGCTGCCTCCCTGTGAACCACTAGAGGCTGGCTCACATCTGATGCCAGGAAGAGGCTTGGGGACAGGAAGGTGGGAGTGATCCACAGTTCAGAGCTGCTGGCTCCCCGCTGGCCCTGGGGCTGGCACGCAGAAGCCTTTCTCATCAGAGAGGGCCCTGAAAGTGGGGCCCAGAGGACTAGGGGAGTCAGAGGGAGCTGTGAGGGGCTGGCTCAAGTGCAGAGTGAAGCCTGGGTTAGAGGACCCAGGAACGAGGCCACTTTTGTCTCTGTTGATAAGGAGGAAAGATGGGAGCCAAGGGCATTTCCTTCTAGAGAAAGAGATGAGGGATGTGGATAGAGTAGAAGGTTGGGTAGGAATTGGGGTGGAAAGCTGGGGAAATGAACCTTAGGAGTAGACACTGTCTGGTGGAGGGTGAGAGTCTGTTCCTTTCCTGCCTTCCCTGGGGGCTCGGAGAAGAGCAGGACCCTGAGATGGTGACCTTCTTCCAGGTCTGGGGCCCCAAGTGGTGTTGGGTGAGCTGAGTGGCCTCACCCAGCAGATGGCTTAGCTTAACAAACTTGTGTGGGCCCCAGAATCACCCTCAGAGTTCTCATGCAGGAGGTCTGGGGAGGGACGCAAGGATCTATGTTTCTAACAAGTTCCAAGATGATGCTGATGCTAAGCTGACATCATCCTTCAGTCTAGGGCTCAAATGTAGGGAGTTGCCATCATGGATTCCAAAGCTCTATTTTAATTGATTGTTTATGTCCATGTGACCCTGGGAAAGTCACATAACATCTCTGAGCCTTGACTGCTCATTAATAAATGGGGATAATTATCATCTTCCTTTAAAAGCTTATGCTGGGAATGATGTGAAAGAATTCATGTAATGTGCTTGGCATTAGAGGAGCCCTCCAAAATTTATGAGTGATTGTTGTCAGTCTTCAGGGACTTTGGTGTCCATAGGGAAGGTTTCAGTCTGGACTTGACTGACCTTGGGGAATGACAGAAGAGGAGATACTGGTCTGGTCTGGGATGGGGGGTGGAGATGGAGGGAGTCAGTGCATTGGTGAGTGTATCTTAAATTTCGTCTTCCACCCCCAACTCCCTGCAGTCACAGGTGGGGATCTAGAAGCCTGATCTTCCCAGTTTCCAACAACAGAGTTAGAGAGATGCAACCAGACACACAGATCCCCAGGGAACACGGTCCTCAGCTGAGGTGGCCGCTCCCATGACTGGAACCAGGCAGACCTGGGTTCTAGTCCCAACCTCCATCCACTCCTTAGGCACATTTGGAAACCCTTCTGGGCCTCCCCTGTTACCTGTAACAGCAAGACTGCAGCAGTTCTGCTGACAAGCTGCTGTGGTCTCCCAAGGCCATGTTCCTGAGTGCACAGGGCACGACTGCAAAAGGGCTCAGGAGAAGTCATGTCTGGCACGGTGTGGTGCTGTCGAAATCTGCCCGATGAATAAAGGGTAGCCTAGGCAATGGCACCCCACTCCAGTACTCTTGCCTGGAAAATCCCATAGACGGAGGAGCCTGGTACTGCAATCCATGGGGTCGCTAAGAGTCGGACATGATTGAGAGACTTCACATTCACTTTTCACTTTCATGCATTGGAGAAGGAAATGCCAACCCACTCCAGTATTCTTGCCTGGAGAACCCCAGGGACGGGGGAGCCTGGTGGGCTGCCGTCTATGGGGTCACACAGAGTCGAACACAACTGAAGCAACTTAGCAGCAGCAGCAGCAGTCCTTTTTCAGTTCAGTTCAATTGCTCAGTTCAGTTCAGTTCAGTCACTCAGTCATGTCCGACTCTTTGCGATCCCATGAACTGCAGCACGCCAGGCCTCCCTGTCCATCACCAACTCCCAGAGTTCACTCAGACTCACGTCCATCAAGTCAGTGATGCCATCCAGCCATCTTATCCTTTGTCATTCCCTTCTCCTCCTGCCCCCAATCCCTCCCAGCATCAGAGTCTTTTCCAATGAGTCAACTCTTTGCATGAGGTGGCCAAAGTACTGGAGTTTCAGCTTCAGCATCATTCCCTCCAAAGAAATCCCAGGGCTGATCTCCTTCAGAAGGGACTGAAGAGAAGACTTGGAGAAGACTCTTGAGAGTCCTTGCAGTTGGATCTCCTTGCAGTCCAAGGGACTCTCAAGAGTCTTCTCCAACACCACAGTTCAAAAGCAACAATTCTTTGGCCCTCAGCCTTCTTCACAGTCCAACTCTCACATCCATACATGACCACAGGAAAAACCATAGCCTTGACTAGATGAACCTTTGTTGGCAAAGTAATGTCTCTGCTTTTGAATATGCTATCTAGGTTGGTCGTAACTTTCCTTCCAAGGAGTAAGCATCTTTTAATTTCATGGCTGCAATCACCATCTGCAGTGATTTTGGAGCCCAAAAAATAAAGTCTGACACTGTTTGTACTGTTTCCCCATCTATTTCCCATGAAGTGATGGGACCAGATGCCATAATCTTTGTTTTCTGAATGTTGAGCTTTAAGCCAGCTTTTTCACTCTCCACTTTCACTTTCACCAAGAGGCTTTTTAGTTCCTCTTCACTTTCTGCCATAAGGGTGGTGTCATCTGCATATCTGAGGTGATTGATATTTCTCCCGGCAATCTTGATTCCAGCTTGTGTTTCTTCCAGTCCAGCATTTCTCATGATGTACTCTGCATAGAAGTTAAATAAACAGGGTGACAATATACAGCCTTGATGAACTCCTTTTCCTATTTGGAACCAGTCTGTTGTTCCATGTCCAGTTCTAACTGTTGCTTCCTGATCTGCATACAAAGTTCTCAAGAGGCAGGTAAGGAGGTCTGGTATTCCCATCTCTTTCAGAATTTTCCACAGTTTATTGTGATCCACACAGTTAAAGGCTTTGGCATAGTCAAGAAAGCAGAAATAGATGTTTTTCTGGAACTCTCTTGCTTTTTCCATGATCCAGCAGATGTTGGCAATTTGATCTCTGCTTCCTCTGCCTTTTCTAAAACCAGCTTGAACATCTGGAAGTTCACGGTTCACATATTGCTGAAGCCTGGCTTGGAGAATTTTGAGCATTACTTTACTAGCGTGTGAGATGAGTGCAATTGTTTGGTAGTTTGAGCATTCTTTGGCATTGCCTTTCAATTGCTCAGTCATGTCCAACTCTTTGTGACCCCATGGACTGCAGCACGCCAGGCCTTCCTTTCCATCACCAACTCCTGGGGTTTACTCAAACTCATGTCCATAGAATTGGTGATGCCATCCAACCATCTCATCCTCTGTTGTCCACTTCTCTTCCTGCCTTCAATCTTTCGCAGTATCAGGGTCTTTTCCAAGGAGTCAGTTCTTCACATTGGGTGGCTGAAGGATTGGAGTTTCAGCTTCAACATCAGTCCTTCCAATGAATATTCAGGACTGATCTCCTTTAGGATGGACAGGTTGGATCTCCTTGCAGTCCAAGGGACTCTCAAGAGTCTTCTCCAACACCACAGTTCAAAAACATCAATTCTTTTTTTTTTTAAGTCCTTTTTTTTAAAAAAATTATTTCTTTCTGCCTGTGCTGGCTGGGTCTTCATTGCTGCATACAGGCTTTCTCCGGTTTCTCTAGATGAGTGGGGGCTACTCTTCATTGCGATACTCAAGCTTCTCATTGTGGTGGCTTCACTTGTTGCAGAGCACAGGCTCTAGGTGCATGGGTTTCAGTAGTTGCAGGACATGGGCTTAGGCACTGCAGGTTGTGGGCTCTAGACCGTGAGCTCAGTAGTTATGGCATAGAGGCTTAGTTACTCTGTGGCATGTGGGATCTAGCTCACAGAACAGGGATCGAACCAGTGTGCCCTACACTGGACTGCCAGGGAAGTCTGAGCCTAGTTCTTCTCCCCTTGGCTTCTTTCTCAATTTCCACGCCACCCTGACCCCACACAGGGACAGGGTCATGCTGAGTAGGACTGCTGGGGCTCACAGCCCCTCAGGTCCCTTCACCACTCCCAGTGCACTGGCCCTCGGAGCATCTGCCTAGACAGCCGCCCCCACCTGGCTTTATGCCTGGAGCACAGAGCCCCTTAACCAGTGACCACGGGTGCTGGGGCTTGGGGTGAGTGCTCTGGTGGCCTTGCTCTAATCAGGACACCAGTTGTGGCCTGTCTGTCCCCAGAGCTCCTTCACTGGATGGAACTAACGTTGCTGTGATGGTTAATTTTGTTTGTAAACTTGTCTGAGCCTGGGAGTACCAGGATCTTCGGTCAAACATTTTTCTGGGTGTGTGTGTGTGAGAACACTGTGGATGAGTAGAATTCAAATCGGTAGACTTAGTAAAGCAGATTGCCCTCCCTGGTGTGGATAAGTGGGTGAGCCTCGTCTCACCAGTTGAAGGCCTGGCTAGAAAAAAAGTAAGGCCAACTCTACTGTAAGTAGGAAGGAGACTGGTTTGCCTGGTTGCTGAGCTAGGTCATTAACTTTCCTTGCTTTCAGTCTCAGACTGAAACATGGGCCCTTCAGCCTGCTGGCTTCTGGCTAGAACAAGACCGTAGTCTCTCCTGGCTCTCCAGCTTGTTGACTACAAGTCTTGGGACTTGTCAGCCTCCGTAATCCTAGAGCCGATTCCTTAGAATCAACCACTGTTGGTTCTGTTTGAGCCCTGCCAGAAGTTGCCCTTGGGCACCTTGCTCCCTATCATAGCTGGCTCAATCCTCTCCTTCCTGCCCGGCTGCATCCTGCCCCCTCGTTTTCTATCCTAATGCAGCTCTTTCATGGGAACCCTAGGTCCTCTTCTTACCATCTTACTTCCACTTTCACACGCTACCTGTTCCTCTGCTCTCAGACCCTGATGAGCTGCCTCTTGGTCCCTCAAGCCCTCCCACCCCATCATTGCTGTGACACTCATGCCCCTCCCCTCAGGCCAGAGCTGACTTGGTCTCAAGTGGGGGGGAAAGGACAGGCTGCTGAGGGAGCCCTGCCCCAAATTCCAGCCTGACCTGGGGTCAGGAAGGAGGCCATTCCCTTTCCTGGACCTACCAGCCAAGTGGCCAAATACTTGGAAAGGGACTTACCCCAACATCTGCGCCAGCTAAGAGCTGTTAGACCCACTGAGTGTGTGTGTGTGTGTGTGTGTGTGTGTGTTGAGAGGCAGCTGTCGCCCCCCTCACCTCCAGCCCTATCCTTCTCCACTCCCCCGAGCCAGCTGGTGAGTTCTGGATGTTGCTGGAGCCCACTGCTCGCTGCCCTCATTAATATTTATGACAAGGAGAGGAAGTTGCATAAATCTTCCATGATACTTAATTAAACCAAACTTCTTTTGATTTCCCCTCTTTCTGCCTCACTGAGTGTGGCCAGCATGCCTATTAGATGTTCTTCCTCCCCAAGTGGCCCAGAGCAGGAAGAGTCCCTGAGGACTCCTCACACCCTGGTTCCTCCATTGTCCAGGAGCTGGGGGAAGCCAGGGGACTCCTATGTGCCCTCAGGAGACTGCGCATGGGACTTTGGGAAGAGGCTTCTTGCAGACTGGGGGAGTAGCACCCCTCAACACATGCCCTTCCAGACCAGGAAGCTGGAGGTATAGCTGGGAAGTGGCTGCCACCCCCACTTACCTTCCACAGCTCAGACAGGGAAGATGGAGTTAGTCCCAAAGGCTGCGCATAGCTGAGTTCCATGCAGAAACTGACTTTGTCTGTTGTCCCCTCACCCCCTCCCCACTCACCCACTGGCACTCCAGTCCAGGGGCTCCAGAGTGCACCTGGCCAGGGCTCGGCATCCCCCTGTGCTCCAGGAGCTGGTTAGCACTCAGCTGACATATCTTTGATATGGAATCATATACAGGAAGCTGCTTGACCCCTGAAGGCCCCTCTTAGCGTGGGATTGACACCGAGCATTGACTTTGCTTCAGGCTTATCCACAAATCTCAGCCAATTTTATTAAAGAGCTGCGTGTGGTGTGGAACATGCCAGGGAGACAACTTTATTTATAGATCTTGATCGGCAGAGAGGAGCCCACGCTGGATTCTGTTGGCGCCCTGGCCTCAGGTGGGAGGGGTGATTGGCAGGTGTGGCTCCTCACCATTCCCACCCCCACCAGCTGCATGAAGAGACACAAACACACGTGCAGATAGACACATGGGCAGTAACCCAGGACATATGCATATACATGCACATAAGCAAACACACACACACACACACACACACACACACACACACACACACACCCAGTCTTACATTGCATTGGACTAAATTGTGTCCTCCACTCAAATTCATGTGTTAAAATCTTAACCCCTAATGTAGCTTTTTGGACGTAGGACTTCTACGGAGGTAATTAAGGTTGAATGAAGTCATAAGGATGGGGCCCTAATCTAATAGGACTGGTGCCCTTATAAGAAACGAAAGAGATATCTGCCTTTCTCTCTCTCTCTCTGTGTGTGTCTCTGCACGTGCAGAGGAAAGGCCATGTGAGAGGGTGGCCATCTCCAAGCCAGGAAGACAGTTCTCATGAAGAAACCAAATTTGCTAGCACCTTGATCATGGACTTCTAGCCTCCAGAATTGTGAGAAAATAAATGTCTGCTGTTTAATCCATTCGGCCCATGGAATTTTGTTACGGCAGCCCCAGCAGATGCAGCGACACGTGGACACACTCAGGCACAGAAACAGACACGTGGAGACATCACTGCAGACACGCACCCCCCACTTTGTACCCATTCACACAAACCACTGAGACACAGGAGCACGGTGACATACTGACCTTGTTAGACCCAAGCAGCAGCACCCTGCATTCACCCCTAGCCCTAAGGAGATGCTCACGGACAGGCTGGTGACCGAGGAAGGGAGGGAAGGCAAGCGGATGTAGACATGAGTGTGCCCTGTGGGAACATAAACCTGTAGATGCGTGTTGCGTGTATGAGGACTTTCATACCCTGCAGTCCCACAGACAGTGTGTATAGAGTTCTAGAATCAATAGTAATAATAAATAATGCCTCCAAGGCCAGCTCCCCCTAACTAGATGCAGCTGACATTTATTGAGTTTATTATGAGCCAGGCACTCTGCCAGACATCCCCCACACATCGTCTCGTTCTTGCCTTCACAGCTCTGAAAAGCACAGACACTCCACGGAGGGAACCAAGAGACCTCAGGGACCTGGCTGAGCCCAAGCCCCACCTTTAGCCACCGGCTCGGCCACTGTGTGGGGTGTTCGCGGCGATGCCAACACCTGCCAGCACATGCCAAGCATCCGAAACCCCAGGCAGGTGTTCCTCTCCCAACCTGTGGTCTTGTTGACACAGACCCTACAGAAACAGTGGTCCAGACCTGGCTGCCTCACCCAGGAAGGGAAAGGCAGAGAGACCCCCATCAGCTATGCTGGTATCAAGCGCGCCAATGGGAGAGGTCTTCAGGTCACCTTATCACTTTCAGGCTGTTGTTTGGCCATTAATGTGGACTTCATCCAGACAAGAGGGTGAGCAGTCTGGAGGCTTGTAATACAGAGTTTCTCCCTGGCTGCAGCAAAGTCAGATTGAAGATGGTTCAGGTCCAGAAACTTCTCTGTGTGGAGACAAAGAGTCCCAAAGTGCCACGTGTATTGCTGCCAAGTGTGCATGGTCAAGTAGATGGATTTGTGTTGAGTCTAGGCATGTGGCTCGGTGACCACTCAGAGCTTCTGACTCCAAGGAGCTCTGGGTAACAGAAGGATGTCACGGGGCTGACAGTTGTCCCCTCACACAGTGCAACCCCTGAGGGGGCTGTGCAGGACCACAGGTCAAGAAGGGAGGGAAGACACTGGCTGTTGGGGGACCAGGACTGGGAAGTGACCTCTGTGCTCCAAGGTGTGACCTCAGGGAGCCTCTGACTCCTCATTTTAATCTGGAGGTGGCAGGAAGGGCAGAGAAATCCTGGAATCCACCAAAGCAGGACTCCTGACCTCTCATGAAAGAGCAGTGCTGGACCTGGGTAGGAAACTGAGGCAGGCAAGTAGCAGTCAGGACAGGACATCCAGGAAGGGCTCCAGGCTGCAGCATGCATGCAGGGAGCAGGACTTACCTGGGGCAGGACTTCCTCTCCCTACTGGTGAGGTAACTGGCCTGGGCATGGCTGCTGGGGAGCATCAAAGGAAGGGCTGAAGGCAGGCACAGGTGACAGGGTTCATTCTACCTCTCCCCCTGGTGGCAGCAGGGCCACCAGCAGAGATGGAGTTGCCAGCACAGCTGAGAGGGAGTGATTAAGAGGGTGGGGAACAGGGAACTCAGAGTGATTGCTTAATGGTTCTGGGATTGTATTCTGGGGGATGATATGTTTGGGGATGAGATCAAGTCCATGATTACACAGCATTGTAAATGTACGAAATGTCACTGAATTATATACTTAAGTGAAAGTTGCTCAGTTGTGTCTGATTCTTTGTGACCCCATGGACTTAGTCCATGGAATTCTCCAGGCCAGAATACTGGAGTAGTTAGCCTTCCCCTTCTCCAGGGGATCTTCCCACCCCAGGGATCTAACCCAGGTCTCCCACATTGCAGGCAGATTCTTTACTAGCTGAGCTACAGGGAAGCCCAAGAATAGTAAAGTAGGTAGCCTTTCCCTTCTCCAGAGGATCTTCCTGACCCAGGAATCGAACCGGGGTCTCCTGCATCACAGGTGGACTCTTTACCACTTGAGCTATGAAGGAAGTGGTTGGTTTTATATGATGTGAATTTCACTTATATTTGAAGAGAGGGAGAGAGAAACAGAGCAGCATGGGCATTTCGTTTTACGTACCTGCCTTTGAATTCCAGTTCTGTCACTCACAGCTGGGTGATCTTGGAAACATTTTTATGACTTCTCTGAGTTTCACTGGTCTGTCTGTAAAACGAGATAATAATAGTACTTACCTAACATATTGTTCTGGATAAAATGATGAAATGGATTTAAGAGTACCTAAAACATAATAGAAACTCTTTCTTGCTGTTGTTTAGTCATGCCTGACCCTTTTGCAACCCTATGGACTGTAGCTCACAAGGCTCCTCTGTCCATGGGATTTTCCAGGCAAGAATACAGGAATGGTTTGCCATTTCCTTCTCCAGGGGATCTTCCCCACCCAGGATCAAACCCACGTCTCCTGCATTGGCAGGTGGATTCTTTACCACTGAAACACCAGGAAGCCCAATAGTAACTCTGCTAGTTTGTAAAATAAGCCAAAGGACATCCTCGATGTGTCTTAGAGTCACCTACCATCCCAAATCTGACACAGGCTAGAAGGACAGTGCTTTGACCAGGACTTTTGTTTTTAAAAATCTGCCAGCTCAAGGATACGCTTTCCAGTAGTCAACATGAGGAATCCTGCCCTTCCCCCTGTATCATTCTCTCATCTCCAAAATTAAGGCCCCCCTAAAAGCAACAGTTAGAATTGGACATGGAACAACAGACTGGTTCCAAATAGGAAAAGGAGTACGTCAAAGCTGTATATTGTCACCCTGCTTATTTAACTTCTATGCAGAGTGCATCATGAGAAACGCTGGGCTGGAAGAAACACAAGCTGGAATCAAGATTGCCGGGAGAAATATCAATAACCTCAGATATGCAGATGACACTACCCTTATGGCAGAAAGTGAAGAGGGACTAAAAAGCCTCTTGGTGAAAGTGAAAGAGGAGAGTGAAAAAGTTGGCTTAAAGCTCAACATCCAGAAAACAAAGATCATGGCATCTGGTCCCATCACTTCATGGGAAATAGATGGGGAAAAAGTGGAAACAGTGTCAGACTTTATTTTTCTGGGCTCCAAAATCACTGCAGATGGTGATTGCAGCCATGAAATTAAAAGACGCTTACTCCTTGGAAGGAAAGTTACGACCAACCTAGATAGCATATTCAAAAGCAGAGACATTACTTTGCCAACAAAGGTTCATCTAGTCAAGGCTATGGTTTTTCCTGTGGTCATGTATGGATGTGAGAGTTGGACTGTGAAGAAGGCTGAGGGCCAAAGAATTGATGCTTTTGAACTGTGGTGTTGGAGAAGATTCTTGAGAGTCCCTTGGACTGCAAGGAGATCCAACCACTCCATTTTGAAGGAGATCAGCCCTGGGATTTCTTTGGAAGGAATGATGTTGAAGCTGAAACTCCAGTACTTTGGCCACCTCATGCGAAGAGTTGACTCATTGGAAAAGACTCTGATGCTGGGAGGGATTGGGGGGCAGGAGGAGAAGGGGATGACAGAGGATGAAATGGCTGGATGGCATCACTGACTCAATGGACGTGAGTCTGGGTGAACTCCGGGAGTTGGTGATGGACAGGGAGGCCTGGGCTGTGATTCATGGGGTCGCAAAGAGTCGGACATGACTGAGTGACTGAACTGAACTGAACTGAAGTACACTTCCCAACAGTGAAGTGCTGAGTGCCATCACTGTGGGGTTTGAAAGGCTCTGGAGGAAACTAACCAGAAAGACCAGGGAGAAGAGAGGTGCATTCTGGGGATTGTAGTTGCTCACTAATTATTTCCTGCAAGGAAAAAACTACAGAGGGTTCAGAGTACCCAGAAATACACAGTACCCCTAATGACCTGGCAGGGCCACCACAAGAGTCCTTCTCAAGTCACGACATCCACGTAAATAATGAAATTAAGAAAGAAAGCCATCAGAATGATACCTGGGGGCGTTCATAAGCACCGGCCTTCCTGTGTGAGATATGCAAGGAAGCAGGGAGCTGCCTCCAGCTTTTTCATTGTAAAGTCAAGAGTAAAGATGAATAACCAGGGGAAGTGTGGCTGCATTGGGTTATAAAAAGACTGCACTGTAAAATGTGGAGTCGGTATGGAAAGCACACATTTTTAGAGAAATCTTGCCACATGAAGCAAATTTTTGAAAGTATTTATTTGCTTTGCTCTCAAGAAAAAAGGTGAGGAAAAACATGAGCTTATAAAAACAGAAGATGATAAGACCAAGGATGGAGTTACAAAGGAATCTAGCAATGAGGTGAGCAGAAATAATGGTAGAATAGCATCAGATCTACAAATACTGTAAAAGGAAATAAAAATAAAATCACAGTTAAAACTTACATTAGAAACTGATTTTTAAAAAATCAACACTGAAGAAAATGGAATCTATGTTTTAGAGGAAAAGTTGAGAAGCTTTTCTGTAAACCAGGGAAAGGACAAAAGTTTTTAAAAAATGATTGATAGGAGTGACAGAGAAGAGAGACCTAATTAATTAGTAATCTATAATTACTTAATAGGTACTGGTGAATTAATTGGTATTCTTGAATGAGCAGGGGTGGGGGGAAGATGGACCAGAAGTAATATGAAAGATATAATGGAAGAAAATTGTTCAAAAATGAAAAAATTAGTAAACTCAAAGGTTAAAATGTACAAATTACTTTTTAGAGATAATGCACACAGACATGGTCCATGCTTTTTGCTATAGGAATAAAACCCCATAAGGATACAGGCAGATGAAAGTTATCTCCGGAGAACCAAAATTAGACTTGCCCAGACTGATCCAATATGCTAAAGACAGCAAAATGAAGCAGAGCCTATAGAATTATGAAGAAAATATTTTGTGGCATAAGATTTTACACCTGTGTTTTCCGGCATGAAAGCAGCCGATGTGCTTTCACAAACAGGAAAAGACTTGGCAGGTCTATATCCTTAGGCTCATCCCGAAAAAATAAGAGAATTTCCAGCTCAGTTCTTTCTAGCCTTTTTCATCTGTTGGCACAAAAATACAGTGACAATATTTGTACCATGCACTGGTTTAAGAAGGTTTGCGCTCACTGGGACCTATAGGAATGAGATTTGGGGTTGAGGAAGGTCTTTCTGAATGTGAGAGGAGAACAGATGGGGGAATAAGACTGGAAGCACAGAGCAGTTAGGCAGACGTCTCGGTAAAACTGGTGAGCAGCTGCGAGGTGGGAGGAAAGCCAGGAATGTGCTGTCCTGGAGCCAAGTGAAGAATACGTTTCCAAGGGGACGAGCAGTTGTGCTGTATGCTGCTGAAAGGCCAGGGCAGGTAAGGACCAAGAGCTGACCCCCAGATTTAGCAGCATGCAGATCGCTGGTGGCTTGGATGTGAGTGGTTTCCAAGAAGTGGTGGGTTTAGGAGAGATAGAAGGGGGAAAGTGGAAAACATGGAAATAAATAACACTTTGAAGCATTTTGCTACAAAAGGGAGTTGAGAAATAGGGCAGTAGCTGGAGGGGGAGGTGGAATCAATCATTGTTTTCTGTAAGATGGAAGAAGTGTCAGCATGTTCACGGAATGATGAGAATGATCAGCTGGGAGGAAAATTTGGTGATGTAGGAGAGAGGGGGGAAGAATTACTGGGCAGTTCCCTATATATTTATTTATTCATTTATTTACTTGACTGCCCTGGGTCTTAATTGCATCACGCAGGATCTGTGTTGTTTCATGTAGGAGCTTTCCTTGCAACCTGCAGACTCCAGTTGTGGCTTTTGGGCTCGGTGCTGGGCTGTGCAGTCTTGGTTGTTCTGCGGCACGTGGAATCTTAGGTCCCTGATCAGGGATTGAACCGGTGCCCCCTGCATTGCAAGGCAGATTTTTTTTTTAACTGTATTTATTATTTTTGCCTGTGCTGGGCCTTCATTGCCACATGTGGGTTTTCTCTAGTTGCAGCAAGCAGAGGCTACTCTCTAGTTGCCGTGTGTGGGCTTCTCTGGTTGCAGAACATGGGCTTCATGGTGCGTGGACTTCAGCAGCTGTGGCCCATGGGCTCAGCAGTTGCGTCGTACAGGTTTAGTTGCCCCGCAGCATGTGGTGCGGTGCCCCCCAGACCAGGGATGGAACCTGTGTTGCCTATATTGGCGGTGGATTCTTAATCACGGGACCACCTGGGCAATTCATTTGAGTAGCAAAAAGGGTACAATCTAACGCTTCAGTGGAGGGTTGGAGAGTTGATTTAGAGTGATGGCAAGGAAGCCAGGGGGCTCCTTTCTTCCTATAAGTCTTGACTCACATATAACCTTCTCAGGGAGGCCTCTCTAAAACTGCACCCTCTCCTCATGTCATATTCTCTATTGGTTACTCTAATTTTCCTCCTGCGCTCTTATCACTGTCTAATATGCCCTGTGTTTTGGCTGATTCATAATCTGTCTCCCCACCTAGAATTCAGGCTCCATGAAAGCAGAAATCTAGCATAGCGATGCCCAATATTTGTTGAATGAGTGTCTTCAGCCCCACACCTCAGCCCCATCTTCCATGAAGGCTGATGCCCCCAGTCCCTGCAGCTTTCTGGGGGCACTGTGCTTTGGGGTGCTTTGTTGGCATCCTCTCTTACAACTCATGACGTTTGTCTTTTCCAGCATTTCTAACTCCTCATCCTCATTCCATTTCCAAACAGTGTACTTACGTCTCTCATCTTTTCTTACATTTCCTTGTCCTCGTGGTTTATGCCACTTCCATTCCTTTTATTTTGGTGGGGTTTCAGGAAGAAGTAGAAATAAAAACTTTTTTTCTCAGCCTATCACATTTAGCCACAAGTCCCAACATAATATTTTGGGAACAACTCTTTACCCTTGATTGTATAGGGTGTTTGTCCATTTCTGTGTGTTATTGTAACTGACTGTATGGAATTTTGCTATAAAGACAGATGATAACTTATCACACTCATCCTCAACACTGGACTACTAAAATTGTTTCTAGTATTTTGTTAAGATAAAATACTATAATTTACATTGTTGTTATCTTCTCCTGTGTGGTTATTTAAATTCTAAAAAGTAGATTTTCAGAGAAAAAGAGGCACGTGTATTTTCAAGCATATTGCTAAACTACCCTTCCAATTTATACCCCTCCCAGTGACAATGGTTTGGGAGAGCCTGTTTCTACATGCAAACACCAGCAGCGGGTATTTTTATTTTAAATCTTTAACAATGCGATAGATGAAAATTTATATCTCAGTGTTATTGTCACTTGTATTTTCCTTAATTACTAGTGAGGTTGAGTATCTTTCCATATTAGCCTTTTGTATTTCTTCATTTGTTCATGACATGTTGCAAAAGATAAAAGCAGGTTCCAAAACATGTATAATCTTGAGTGTTACCAAAAAAAAAAAAAAAAAACCAACTTATCTATGCATAGAAAAATAAGACTGTGAAAAAATATGACAAATATAGGATGTGTTGATGTCTGGGCAGTACATAGAATGAGTCTTTCAAACTTTTGTTATTTTCCAAATTTTATAAAATGAACTTGTATTATTTGTGTAAAAAAAAGGCATTTTTTTAAAAAAAGTAACAATAATAATATTAAAATAGGCCAAAGTTTTAATAATAGAGTTGGGTACCCACAGCAGCCCACACGTTCAGTAAAAAAAAAAAAAAAACACACTCCGAAACCAAAGCCCAAGGACATCAAAGATTGGCTTCCTTACCAGTGCAGAAAACCCATGTGTGATATATTCTGCCTCCAGAGAGGGCAAAGGTGGGCTCTGGGGGCGGGGCAGCCGGCTCAGGATGTGGCCGGTGGGTACCAGGCGCTCACAGGCATCAGTGGGTAATTACATCTCCTTTTAACGCATGCAAATTGTATCAGTATTATTTATATATTCAAAGCCACGGATGAATAATATATGCATTTATGCAGAGGTAATTGCCTTAGCCAGGTTCTTCCTGGGATTTTTATTGTCTCCCCAGATACTGAATATTCAGCTCCCCTCTCCAACCGTGGAGCTGGGGGTGCAGAGATAATGTCCACGGAAGGGGAGGAGGCCCCAAATTGGTGGGTGTGAGAAGTGGGGGCTGGGGACCAGGGCACCAGTCTTCCACCTCTAGCTGATTCCTCCGTGGCACATCTGGGGACAGGGACCCCGGGGCTCAGGTTCGAGGCTTGGCTCTAAATCCCTGAACACGCCCAAGGCTGACACTGGACTTCTTTCTTAGGCACAAACTGTCGGTCCTGCATGCGTCTCAGTTAAACCTGGACGTTTAGTCTCATCGTGTACCACATGAAAGGCCTCCACCTCCTTTGTCCCTTTGGCTGCCTCATTTCTGAACCTCTAACCTTGACCCGCACCTTTTTTCAACTTAACTTGAGCCAGACTCCAGGTCTCAGCCATGACTGAGGTGGGCTTCTGGTCTCTGCTGGGACATCCGAGCTGAATACCGCTACCTGCCTCATCTTGTCTAGCCTTCTCTCTTTGGTGCAGTGTCTCTCCCTCCGCCACACACACACACACATCTCTGAGGGAGCAAGGAGGCATCTTTCTAGCTGTCTTCATGCAGAAGTGGAAATCACAGTCAGATGGTAGAGGGGGAAGGACACAGCGGGATGTCAGGAAACACACCTGAGTGAGCAGACCCCACTGAGGGGGGCATCACCCTTTGGCACCTTGTCTATACATCTCCTGCCTGAAAAGGTGCCCCTTTGTGAGAATGAACTCAGGGCCAGCACCTGGGCCCCCTGCTGTGCTTGCCCGACGTGCCCCTGACCAGAAGGTGAGCCCACAAGGGTATATCCTAGGTAGACTATTTTAAGAAAACTGACAGAGGAAGGAAATTGAGAGCTTTGATGGAAAGAGAAATACGCTCAAGGGAAACATTTTTTAAGACAGTACAGACTGGAGCATAATGTTCACTGCTGGGACATGCCAGTGAGCAGAGAGGGTGGAAGGGGACACCAGGAAAGGAGGGGTGTTTGTGGGGTGAGGCCTCTGGGAAGGGGAGATGGAAGGGGTCCGGGTCACATGTGGGGACACCACCCTGGCAGGAGGGATACAGGGAGGTGGGAACAGGCGAGGCCAAGAGATTGTGTGTGTTCGGTAGATGGAAGCTGGGGGGCTCTGACCCAGGATTCTGTTCTTTCCATCAGCTGTGAGACAGGATGGATTCCTGGAATGAGTGGAGGGGTGAGGCAGGAGGAGGCTTGAGAACAGAGTGAAAAACTGGAATAAGTGCCAAGGGAGTGGGAGAGGAGACCAACCTTATCCCCTAGACCCTCTCTTACCAGGCCTTTACTCTGCCATGTCCCTAAAACATCCTGTCAAGGTGACCTGGGACCTCCGTGTTGCCCTGTTCAAGGCCAGTGCTCCATCCACTCAGATGCTCCTGCCAGCATCTGTCTTCATTTGGCTCCCAAAATGCTCTTGGTTCTTTTCTTCTCTCTCTGGCCACTTTTCCTAGGTCTCTTTTACTAATTCCTCCTCTTTTCATCCTAAAAGAAGATAAAACCCTGCCTGGTCTGGGTTCAGGACTCAGACACCTTCTTCAGGGACACTTACTCTTCAAGTGGCCTTCTGGTCTTACAGCTTTAAATCCCATCAGATGGTTGATGCCCAGAAGGCAGTCCAGCCCTGACTTCTCCCTGTACTCGGGGCTTGTGGATCTGTCTGCTTGCTCCACACCATCGTGCATCAGACAGACCCAGCATCCTCAACCACCATCCTGACTTGACCTCCCTAAACCCGCTCCTCACGTCTCCCCATGTGATCCATGGCAACTTCACTGTACCACTTGCTCAGGCTGAAACCCTTGGAGTCATTCGCAGTGCCTCCCTTTCTCTCTCTACCCAATGCAATCCACAAGGAAACCTGTTGGCAGTATTTTCAAAGTATCCTGCACTGAGCCGCATGTGACCACCTTCACCGCCTCTACCCTGGGGTGAGCACACAGCATTTCTTCCTGGGTTACTGAAGTGGCCTCCTAACCTGGACTTCCCTGGTGGCTCAGACGGTAAAGTGTCTGCCTACAATGCCGGAGACCTGGGTTCAATCCCTAGGTGGGGAAGATCTCCTGGCGAAGGAAATGGCAACCCACTCCAGTATTCTAGCCTGGAGAATCCCATGGATGGAGGAGCCTGGTAGACTACAGTCCATGGGGTCGCAAAGAGTCAGACATGACTGAGCGACTTTACTTCTTTGGTTCAACCTGTCTCTATGCTTCCATCAGTCTCCTCCAGATAGTTCACTCAGCAGCCAGAGGCGTCCTTTTCAAGCAGATATCAGAAAATGTCACCTCTTGGCTCCCAGCCCTCCTCCAGCGCCACCGCACCCCCATCCCCATCTCAGAGTCCAGCCCTGGCCTGGGAAGCCCTGCGCAGTCTGCTCCCCCCACCCCGCCCTGCCCCCGTGGGCAACATCACCGCCCTCACCCACCTCTCTCCCTGCTTGCTCTGCCCACTCGCCCTTCCTGTCACTGCTCAGGGCTGGCCTCAGGCCCTGCTTTGGGTTGTGGGTGGCAGCTGTTGTAGTTCAATCATCTTAAAACTCATTTGAGGGGATGTGGAAACCCACCTGCCAACACCACATCAGGAGAGGCCTGGATACAGCCAACTGCACAGCCAGGTCATGCTCCCACCGGGCCAGCGTCTGCGCCACGATGCTCAGGCCGTGGGGGAGTGGAGCCGCCACTGGGGACGCTGCAGATGGCAACGGGGTTGTCATTAGGCAGAGAGCAGCAGGGCTCAGGTCCTGGCATGGGGAAAATGATGGGGGAGGGACTGCCTCGCTGGAGTTGGGTGTATTTTTATCATAAAAAATGGTCCGCATTCAAAACGGCAAGGGAAAATGAACACTCTGCACTGATCACCCAGTTTCAGCAATTATCTACTCATGACCAGCTTTGTTTCAGCTCTGTTACCATTTACTCTCCCTCAATTATTTTGAAGCCAATTCCAGACACAATAACATTTTAACTTTAAACATCTTGATGGCATATGGGGTTTCAATTTCATCCAGAGCTTCCCACCATGGGCTAGGCAATGACTTATGTTTCCTCCCAAGACCAGAGTGGGCTCTAAGCTCCGGGTTCTCACCTCTCTGTCCAGGCTCCATATTGGATTTGGGGTTCTGGCCCTTGGATGCCCCAGCCTTTACTCTCTGGGCTAGGCTTCCAAAAAAGGGCAGTGTCTTATGTGAAATGCTGATCATTCAGGAAATGAAGTTGGCAAAGAGGGCAGCTGAGGGTGGATGCTTGGGGAGAGAACTTTCAGAATGCCACACTTGGAGCTTAGGTCAAACTAGCTGGTTAGGGCATAGAAGCTAGGGGTGGGGATCAGATGGCCCTGAGACTTTTTCCAAAGTGACTTAGAGAAAAACTCAGATCCCCATCAAAATCTCAACAGGCTTTCTAGTAGAAACTGACATATGGATTCTAAAATATTTATGGAAAAGAAAAGGACTTACAATAGTCAAAACAATCTTAAGTTGATGAAAGGAAAAAATGTTGGAGGATTTATTCTACCTGATTTAAAAACTCACTATGAAGGTTTACTAATCAAGACACTGAGACCCAGCAAAGAATAAATTAAATGGATCAAAAGAACCAAATAGAGTCCAGAATCAGAGCCATAGCTACAGAGTCAATTGAAAAAAATTTTATTTTAAAACAAAAGCAGCAAGGCTATTCAGTGTGAATAGAAAAAGTCTTTTCAACAAAGCAGGGCTCAAGAAATCAAGCTATCAAGAAAAAGAGCCTCTTAATGAAAGTGAAAGAGGAGAGTGAAAAACCTGGCTTAAAACCAACATTCAAAAGACTAAGATCATGGCATCCGGTCCCATCACTTCATGGCAAGTAGATGGGGAAACAGTGGAAACAGTGACAGACTTTATTTTCTTGGGCTCCAAAATCACTGCAGATGGTGACTGCAGCCATGAAATTAAAGATGCTTGCTCTTTGGAAGAAAAGCTATGACCAACCTAGACACCATATTAAAAAGTAGAGACATTAGTTTGCTGACAAAGGTTCAAAGTCAAAGCTATAGTTTTTCCAGTAGTCATGTGTGGACGTGAGTGTTGGACCATAAAGAAAGCTGAATGCTGAAGAACTGATGCGAAGAACTGACTCATTTGAAAAGACCCTGATGCTGGGAAAGACTGAAGGCAGGAGGAGAAGGGGACGACACCCTGATAGTTCAGTTGGTAAAGAATCCGCCTGCAATGCAGAAAACCCCGGTTTGATTTCTGGGTTGGGAAGATCTGCTGGAGAAGGGATAGGCTACCCACTCCAGTATTCTTTGGCTTCCTTGTGGTTCAGCTATACATCAACATGAATTAGCCATAGGTATACATATTCCCTCGGAGAAGGCAATGAAACCCCACTCCAGTACTCTTGCCTGGAAAATCCCATGGATGGAGGAGCCTGGTAGGCTGTAGTCCATGGGGTCGCTAAGTCGGACAAGACTGAGCGACTTCACTTTCACTTTTCACTTTCATGCATTGGAGAAGGAAATGGCAACCCCTCCAGTGTTCTTGCCTGGAGAATCCCAGGGACAAGGGAGCCTGGTGGGCTGCCGTCTATGGGGTCGTACAGAGTTGGACATGACTGACGCGACTTAGCAGCAGCAGCAGCATTCCCTGGTAGCTCAGCTGGTAAAGAATCCACCGGCAATGCATGAGACCTGAGTTCAATCTCTGGGTTGGGAAGATCCCCTGGAGAAGGGAAAGGCTACCCACTCCAGTATTCTGGCCTGAAGAATTCCATGGAGTGTATAGTCCAAGGGGTCGCAAAGAGCAACTTTCACACTTCTGAGCAACTTTCACATTAAACAAATACTGCTGAAACAACTGGACAAATATATAGGAAAAAAATCTCAATCCCTACCTCATACCACACATAAAGATTAGTTCAAGATAGATCATAAAAGCTTACAACTATAAAGGAAATGGGCTTCCCTGGTAGCTCAGTGGTAAAGAATCTGCTTGCTAATGCAGGAGATGTGGGTTTGATCCCTGGGTTGGCTAGATCCCCTGGAGAAGGAAATGGCAACCCACTCTAGTTATCGTGCCCAGGAAATTCCATGACAGAGGAGTCTGGCAGGCTACAGTACATGAGGCTGCAAAAGAGCTGGGCATAACTCAGTGACTAAACACCAACAGCAACAATAAGGAATATATAGGGGAAATACATTCACAACTTTAAGGTAGACAAAGATTTATCAAGAGGACACAAAAACCATGAACTAAAGAAAAAGTTGATAAACTGGATATTATCAAAGTTAAAAACTTATCAAGAGATTTTGATGAGAAAATAAAAAGGCAAGGTGGATTAGGAGAAAATATTAGCAATACAGATGTCTAGCAGAGGACTTGTATTCCTAGTATACAAATGTCCTACAAATCAATAGTAAAAAACAATCTCAATAAAATTGAGTGAAACATTTAAATGTTTCACAAAAGAAAATATATAAATGGCTAACAATCACACGAAAAGGTAACTGATAATAGCATTAGTCATAAAAAGTACAAATTAAAGTAACAAGGAAATGTTACTACATCCAACAGAATGGTGAAAACTAAAAAGACGGACAATATTGAGAACTGGCAAGGATGTGGAGCAACCAGAAGACTCTAACCTTGCTGGAGGGAGTGTAAAATAGTATAGCGTTGTGGAAAACAGTTTGAAAGGTATTTAAAAAGGTAAATATACCCTTATCATTCTAAATAGCAATTTCGCTCCTAAGTATTTAGTCAAGAGCGATGAAAATGTATTTCTGTGAAAAGATTTGTGTACAAATATTTAAGGAGGCTATCATTCATATAACCCAAACACTGGAGACAAGTCCAATGACTGGCAGATGGATCCACAAACTAGGGCAGCATCGTACAGCAGAGTACTGTTGAGCGATAAAAACGCACAAATTACTGATATATGAATAAATCACTAGAGCACATACTACAGGATTTCACTGTTACAATGTTCAAGAAGGAACAAAAGTAATTTGCTGCAAAAGAAATCAGAACAGTGGTTATCTTTGAAAGCAGAGGGAAAGAGCTGACTGAAAAGGAGCGAGAAAAAAATTTTAATTTTACCCGGAAGTGCTTGTATCTTGATGCACGTGGTGATTTCATGGAGATATACATTTATCATTATTCAAGAACTGTAATGTAATCGCCACTTCGGCCAAAAGCTGGGAAACTTTGTAGATCATTCACTCCCACCTCTAGATGTTCAGGGATCCTAAGGCCCAGAAAAGGCAAAGGACCCGCCTAGGGTCACACAGCAAGTTGGGACTGGAGGAAGTGCTGGAAGCCAGCGCCCTCTCAATCTGTCCAACTGCTCTACCCTCCCCGGACCTGGGAAAGAGAAAAGGGCAGGAAGACAGAAAAAAGGGATGGAGTAAAAGAGGAACCGCCCCCACCCCCGCCCATCCCATAATGGCTGTCCACAAGGCCAAGAAGAGGCCTCTGCACGCTGGACTTGGGCACCTTTAGCATTGAAGGGAATCCAAAATGACTGCAGAGTATGGGAGGGGCCTAAAGGCGGTGGTCTGAGTCCTCCCTCTGCCCAGCATGGGCCCTGAGCATGCGCCTGCGCAGTGCCGGGGTGGGGGGGCAGGTTGTGGGGGAGCAGGTTGTGGAGCGGGTAGGGCGGTGAGGCACCAGAAGGAGAGAAAGGAGCACGGGGGTGGGGTGCGGGGCACCTGGAGGAGGGGAAGTGGTGATGCAGAGAGGCAGCCGAGTCGGAGCCTCCGTGGGCCGCTTGCCCCTAAATCAAGAGGCTGCATGAATAATAAATAAGGACCGCTCGGATCCTTAATAGTAGTCGCATGTCTTATTAAACTAATATTTCACAAACTTTTATTCTCCCTGTGGTTGGAGGTCGGGAACAAAGAGCCCCCCTCCCAGCCTTGTGGCAGGGACTGGGAAACCTGGGGGGCGGGGCAGACCCGACGGCAGGAGCTCAGCCTGCGCCCCCCAGAGGGCCCTGGAAGGGACCCATCCATCGCTTGTTCATTCATTCTTTCAGCACACGTCCAAAGGGCTCCTGCGGAGATGAGCTCTGCACACTGGGACACGTAGGTAAATCGTAAATCGGTGGGACCCTCTTCCTGCCCTGAGGGGCCCTCAGGCATGGATATGGGACAGACAGACCCCTCAACAAACCGTTGTCCTTGGGAGCCACCGGTGCAGGAACAAAGTGATGCACAAAACACCCAGTTGCAGGGAGGAGGGGAGGCTGGGAAGGGCTCCCCTCCTGGGAGCGTCACAGGCTGGCTTCACAGAAGGAGACCTTGACTCTTGAGTCCTCTGTCATCCCGCAATGAGCAAGGCAAGCACTTCGGGTAGAAGGGACTATTGGCACAGGGCCCAGACAGACCCTGGGGTCAGACAGCCCCGAAGTAAACCCACCTCAGCCACCAGCCACAGCTGCCGGGAGAGGCGGTATCTGTGCAGGAAACTGCTGGGGCTTGCGGGGTTGAGAGGGTAGGGGGTAGGGCACCGAGAGGGTCACCGCCAAGCAGAAAGAGCAAGGAACCTGTGGACCTGAGACCCAGCGTAGGGGCCCACCTGTATCTAACCTCTTCTCTTAGCCAGGATCTACACTCACATCTTGGCTCCATCACCATCTGTGCAAGCAGAGTCATCGACTGTGTGCTCACGGGTTCCAACAACTCTCTGGTTGAGGAAACATTGTGAGTTAAAAGAATTGTAGTGGGGGCTTACTCACTTCCCCTTGCAACCAGCCCCCTCCCCTCTCCCTCCGGGTTCCAGGGGATGGTCTCTGGGTACTAGTCCAGGATGTCCCACCACCGTTGCACCGCTGGCCACAGCTCTCCCTTCTCTGGACTGTGCCTCCCTTGGCTTCATTGCTGCATCCTCCTTGCCTCCCCACCTGGCGCCAGGCTGTGCTGAACACCCGGCTCTGGACTGGGTAGAGTCGAGGAGCTCTGCCCTGGTTGCCAGTCTTCCTCATCCTGTAGGGGAGGCAGAGGGCGCTGGTCCTGCTGGCATCTCATTCCCTCCAGCAGCTCGAACCACTAACCCTAGCCTGCCAGATTTCCAGCCCAGACCACTCATTTGAGCATCAGACTAAGGCTCCAAGCGCTCCCTAGTCTCCCGGGCTCTGCAACTCCGCAGGGTCGGCACCGAATCTCCCCCCTGCCCTTTGGCCTTTACTCTCAACTGAACAGCTTTCTTCTTCCGGCGCTCAGCATCACCCTTCTGCTGATGGGGTCAGGTGGTGTGATTTCTCCCTCTCCCACCCCCAGCCCCATCCACTCCACTGAAATTCAGCCAGTCCTGCGTCTCAGCTGGTTCTCCAATCTTTCCTCTCCTCTCCACCTGCTCCCACTGCCCTGGCTCTGGCCTCCCCTCTCTGTCACTTGGCCTGTTTCCCCAGACCCTTCACAGGTCTTCCCGTGTCTCCTCTCCCCCCAGCCTCATTCATCTTACATCCACTGTGAGATTAATCTGCCAACCACTCAGGTGTAACCTCAGACAGCTTCCGTGGCTCTCCACTGCCCACAGAATGTCAGGCTCAGTAACCTGACATTCGGTGCTCTTCTCACCCAACAGCTGCTCTTGACCTGTTATTCTAAACATAGTTCCTTCTGTGTGCGTGTACACACACACACACACACACACACACACACACACACACACACACACAATACATGCCTAGTCACCCATCTTCAGCTATGTCCTGTGAATATATATATATATATATTTTTTTTTAAAGACAGAAGATGGTAGAAGAAAAGTACTGAGCACAGAATAAAAGTACAAAGTACATCTCTTGGAATGGGATGTTTAACCTTTATGAGCTTCCTCATCTATAAAATGGGAAAACAGCAACATTTTAAATAGCTTTTTAAATCATTCTTTAATTTTTATTTTATATTGGGGTATAGTTGATTCACAATGTCATGTTAGTTTCAGGTGTACAGCAAAGTGGTTCAGGTATATGTATATGTAAATCCATTCTTTTTCCCATATAGGTTATCACAGAATATTGAGTAAGTTCCTTACTTATAAGAGTAAGTCCTTATATGATTATCTGTTTTTATATATAGTCCTGTATATATGTTAGGGGCTTCCCTGGTGGCTCAGAGGTTCAAGCATCTGCCTGCAATGTGGGAGACCTGGGTTCTATCCCTGGGTCGGGAAGATTCCCCTGGAGAAGGAAATGGCAACCCACTCCAGTATTCTTGCCTGGAGAATCCCATGGATGGAGGAGCCTGGTAGGCTGTATATGTTAATCCCAACTTCCTAATTTATTCCTCCCTGCTCACCTTTCCCCTTTGGTAACCAGAAATTTGTTTTCTAAGTCTGTGAGCCTGTTTCTGTTTGGTAAATAAGCTCATTTCATTAGTAGTGGTTTTGCATAAGTTTCAACATCTCGGCTAAAATTCTAGAATGGAATAGGAAGGAAAGATCTGTGAGCACCTAAGAGGAGGAGGTGTGTAAACCCAGGAAGGTGGTGGGTGTGCTAGGAAAAGGCCACATTGGATTGGCCCATGTTCTCGTCTCCTTGGAAGGAAAGTTATGACCAACCTAGATAGCATATTCAAAAGCAGAGACATTACTTTGCCAACAAAGGTTCGCCTAGTAAAGGCTATGGTCTTTCCTGTGGTCATGTATGGATGTGAGAGCTGGACTGTGAAGAAGGCTGAGCGCCGAAGAATTGATGCTTTTGAACTGTGGTGTTGGAGAAGACTCTTGAGAGTCCCTTGGACTGCAAGGAGATCCAACCAGCCCATTCTGAAGGAGATCAGCCCTGGGATTTCTTTGGAAGGAATGATGGTAAAGCTGAAACTCCAGTATTTTGGCCACCTCATGTGAAGAGCTGACTCATTGGAGAAGACTCTGATGCTGGGAGGGATTGAGGGCAAGAGGAGAAGGGGACGACAGAGGATGAGATGGCTGGATGGCATCACTGACTCGATGAACATGAGTCTGAGTGACCTCCGGGAGTTGGTGATGGACAAGGAGGCCTGGCGTGCTGCAGTTCATGGGGTCGCAAAGAGTTGGACACGACTGAGCGACTGATCTGATCTGATCTGATCTGATCTGATGTTCTTGTCTGTAGGTTAGCTGATCCAGTCGGTTAGAGAAGGGAGGCTCTGGGAGAAGGGGTCTAGATGCCTAAAAGGTGGTTGATGAGGCCTCTTGGGACATACTTGTAGAAGTGATGGGGAAACACAAAAACACGAGATGGACAAGAGCTGAGTGAATGACTACCAAGATGGCAGGCCGTGTCCACTCCGGGGAGCTCTTGGCATACTTCAGCTGCTGTTCAGCGGTGGTCTCAGTCCCTTGTGCATGAAGATAGAAGTGGCTTTGCTGGAGGAAGAGAGCTATGCTGGCTCCAGAACCAGGGCAAAGCCATGTGCCAGGGCCCCTGAGACTGCTTGTTTGGAAATAACTTACAGGAGAGAGTCCCAACCTACCCAGTGTGCGTGGAGGAGGGGTGGCGGGGAAGGGGAGGCTGATAATAGCAAGTGATCGCTGAAGGGGCTTCTCTCTGGTATTAAGTCTCTCACATACAGGCTAATGCTGGAAGAAAGTGGGGGTTCCAGCAGGTCAAAGGACCTAGCAAGGTCACCTGATCACAGGGCGGCAGGGCCAGGGCACCAACGCCGGACACACGGCAGTAGCACCAGCTGCTCTAAGCTGCTGCTTGTCGGAGCAGCAGCCTCGACAGCCTGGAGCCTTGGGTTTTTCACGCTTTTTACTACATGGGACAAATCACAGAGCAGGTGGAAGAGGAGAGGCAGCCTCTGGTACCTCTCCAAGAAACCTCAGAGCAGGGTGTGAACACTATGCACCAGCGGAGGGGGAATAGTCCAGACCCGTCTGCCCTGCTCAGCGTGAAGCAGGTCCCTGGCTTAGCCCCCGGAGTGCCCAGGAGAGCAGCCAGCGCCGGGAGGGGACTGTCTGGCAGGCCCAGGGGGAATATTTGGAGCAGCTGAGAGTGGTTGCCTCTGATGATCATAAAGTGGGGTGCAGAGGAGTGCTGTGAAGAGCTCCTAGTTGCTGACTCAAACCTCTGGGGAGCTGATCTGGGGTGGGCAACGGGGTAGGGGCGGTGGGGGGAGCAGAGGACAGCTGATTTTTGAAGTAGGACCTCCTCAGAGTCAGAGTTCCCCAAGGATGGTGGTGAGTCCCCTATCCCTGTAGGTGACAAGTTAAAGCTGGGTGTTGACACTGGGGGAGACATTCTGGAGGGCATCAGGTATTAGAGGATGCTCTAGGTCAGGGGTCCCCAACCTCGGGGCTCTAAGGCCTGATGATCTGAGGTGGAGCTGATGTAATAAGAATAGACATAAAGTGCACAGTAAACATTATGTGCTTGAATCATCCCGAAGCCATATCCCCACTGCCAGTTGGTGGAAAAGCTGTCTTCCATGAAACGGGACCCTGGTGCCCAAAAGCTTGGAGACTGCTGCTCTAGGCCATCAAGGGTTCTTCCCACCTTGAAATTTGTGATGTTTTACAACGAATTGTCACTTGGAATACCTTGTCTTCTAATTCTACCTCGGTGCCCAAAGGAAACCGCACTCGTTGCGGGGAGTCTTACCAAAGTTTCAGACTGAATCTCATTTCCCCCTATTCATTCATGGTAAACCCAACACCCCATAAAATGGAAGAGAGTGAAGTCACACAGAATTGTGTTAAACTGACAGGAGCCAGGACAACATGCGTTTGGAGCACCCATCAGGGCCAGCCACTGGTCCGCCAGGGCACAGATGTAGACTGGTCTTATCTTTCCTCAACCGCCCTTGGCGTGGGGATGCTGGCTCCACATCCCAGATGGTTGTACTGAGCGCCTGTGAGTGAACTGACCTGCCCAAACTGGGGTTTGAACCCTGGCAGGCTGGCTCTGGAGTCCCTGCTCTGGATCAGTTCTGCAACTGCCAGGACGATGCAGTGAGAGCCCTGAGCAGATCTAGCATATAGCAGGCACTCGGTGTGGTCAGCCTTTCATACCACGATCTGTCTGTCTGCCACTGTCCCCATGCCTCTGCCTTGCTGTCCCTGCCCTGCCCAGCCCTGTTCTCTCCGTTTCTCAGTCTTTCTGGCTTTGTCTGTCTTTTCTTCTCTGTCCCTGCCCATCTCCATGTCTTCACCTCTGCCTTCTCTCCCCCCTGCCTTGGCTCTCAATCTGTGTCCCTGTCCTTGTCCGTCATTCTGTCCTTCTCTCGGTGAATCCCGGTCCCTTTCCCGCCAGCCCCTCCCCACGGCCCCCTCGGCCTTGTGCTTCTGCTTCTCCTGTCTTCCTGGCGCCTCTCCCCACGTGTCCTTTGTCTTTATGGCCCGCCCGGGGTCTCTCTCCCTCTCTCCTTCCATTTGTGAGCCTGTGTGTTAGTGGACAGGGCAGTGGGCTGGAGGCCACTCACTAGTGACCCGTCTCTGCGATCACCTCATTATTTATCACCGGGGACGCCAGTGTTTCCATAAATTACCCCGACCCGGAGCCGCCTGCGCCGGAATCAATAGTCGCCTCTCGCCTAATACCCAATTATTAATAACCACGGGGGGAAGGGTGGCCAGACGTGGCACCCTGCACCCTTGCCTGGCCGGAGGGAGGGAGTCCTGGGAGGGACCTGGCATCCATGCCTGGGAAGGGCAATAGGTGGGGTCTGGCAAAGGAACTGGGGTGTCCACCTTCCCTCCAAGACCAGAGAATCAGACGTGGTTCCTCCCTGAGGTCAGAGGGGAGAGGCAGCTCCCCGGCTCCAGGCACTTCTAGTCTGAGGATGGAGACCCACTAAAGCCTAAAGTCTGTTCCTTTGGGACCCACCTGGGACCTAGAGATAAGGTGCAGCATCCCAGGGAGGGGAGCTGTGGTAGGACCCCACCCTGCCTGGCCGCAGGCAGATCGGGTTTGGTTCTGTAGGGGTAATGGGCTGAGGGCCCTTCCTGGGCCCTGCACCTGAAAGGCAGCTATGCTCACCGCTACACCAATGCACACACGCCCGGTGCCCCTGGATGGATGTCTGAGCCTCCGGGAGCTGGTGTTTGGTGGAAGAGACACCAGGGAGAAAGCTGTAAGGGTGGGGTAGGGGGTGGGCAGGGTACTTCAAGGGGGTACCCAACTGATGGGGCCTGAGGCGAGGGGCCGAGGAGTCAGAATCAGCAGCTGTCCATGCAAGTAACAGGGGCAGGGACAGGGGCCAGAGGAAGGGGGTCTCTGGGAAGCCCTTGACCTTGGTGTGTCCTGGTACCTAGACATACACAAGTGTGCGTGCATGCAGCCCTCAACTATTCTCTCTCTTCATTATGCCCAGAGGCCCAGGGAAACACACACACACACATTCACACACACCCCTCAGATCAATCAACGCCATCACAAAGCAAAGACAGACACACTGAGAAGTGTGTGGAGGGAGAAAGAGACCACACGCAGTCAGACACGCACCTTGTGAGGCACAATCACACACACACACAGGGACACCGGCACAGAGCCAGAGACACAAAGACCCCCAGTGAACATGGGTGCTGGCAGGCACACAGATGCATCTACATGCAGAAATACTAATACAGCTTTGTACCTAGGTACCCGGGTCCCCCTGACTTCCCCCCAACACACACAGGCACTCGCACATGTTGAAACAAGCATACACTCACAGCCCATCTTGTGCAGCCTCTCTTCAGGCAATGCGACCTCTAAGGGCATCTTGCAGGAGCCAGGCTGAGGCTCCGGCAGCATTGGAGCCCAGTTGGTGCCAACACTGCCACCATGTGGCTACAGGGGCACAGTGCACAGGCCACAAGGCTGGAATGCTGGCCAGTGGGGACGAAACAGGAGCTCTGAGGTCTCCCCCCCAGAGCTTGACTGCCGTTCTGGCCACTTCCCAGTGAGACCAGACACGGTCGTGGAGAACTGGGGTCAGATTGGGTGGCAGCTGGAGCCAGCTCCTATGAGCTAGTGCTGTCCACCCAGTAAGGCCTGGGCTGCCTCCCTTGGCCTGTGTTTCTGTGACCTGTTACCAGTGCCAAGTGGTGGGCAGGAGCCCCCATGTTAGTGTAGGCTGGGTACCAAGTTACTTAAACTCAGCATAGAGACCACACTCAAACCCAGCTTGCAACTTCATTATTCATTCATTTACCAAAATGTCTTGAGATTATTCTGTGTCCAAGAATGGTGCTGGGATGATACAGTGGTGAGCCCTGTATTAGTGATGAGCATTTCCTAGGTGCTAGGGAGCTTGACACTGAAGAGACCACACAGTAAATGTTTATCAGTTTGAGTAGGAAATTGCCATTAGTAGAAGTCCAAAGTGGATAGCTATGGGCAATTTCCTATGATCCACCCTAACGGAGATAAGCGTATGTGATACAAAGTAAGATAGATGAGGACTGTTATGAAAGGCTTCCTTGAGAAGGTGAATCTGAGCTGAAGTTGGAAGGATGAGTAGATGCTAAGTAGCTAAAGACAGTGGAAGAGCTGTGCAAAGGCCCTGAGGCAGGAGGGAGTTTGTGTTTTGTGAAAACCAAAGACTTAGAGCCAAGAACTAAGAGGTAATGGGTGTGAGTGAAGCTAGAGGGGTCTAGAGAACCAGACTTTTCATGCAGGACTCCAGGTTGCCATGGTTAGGACTTTGGACTTTTCCCCAAGGGCCCTGGGGAGATACTCCCTGAAGACGATCATAAGCAGAAGAATGTAACAATTAGCTCATTCATTGTAGAAGGATTGGGTGAGATCTTGGTCCAGTCATTTTCCACATCCAAGCTTTGTCCTCTGTAAAGTGGGGCTGTAATTTCTATTTTGCAGAAAGGATACAGTAAGAAAATGTATATAAAGCACGAAAGTGCTTGGCACATAATGAGTGGTCAGCAAATAGCAGCTCTGAGTCCTTATCTTCTTAGGAATTCAAAGGACCCCCATCCCCACCTCCATAGCAGTTTTGCGTGCCTCTTGGGGCCAAGTTCACCAATGGATCCCAGAGCCCACTGAGGCATAGTTGTTCTCACTCTGGTTCTCAGAGGCCCTGGAGCCCTTAGGCATCCTCCTCTCTACCCCACCTTAAGCTCTAGATCTCCCCAGGGATGGACTCCTTTGGAAGAGCAGTGGCTGGGAGGGGCTGTGCCCAGGTTCTCCATCCTCCGAGACACCATGCAGAGTCAGGGCAGAGACCCAGCCATACAGGCCTGCCAAGAAGGCAGCATTATCTCCCATATACAGATGGGGACACCACGCTGCAGGAGATGAAGTCACACACTTAGTAGCCATACTGGGATTTGAAACCCCCAAAATTATGCTCTTTATTTTTTTAAATCTCAAGTGCAGCAAGTTCACTTAATCACATATCGGTTCCAGTCAAGGTATTCATGTGAGGTCTGTCTCCTACCTGACTTGTTATTACTAGGAAACTGACATATGTTGACTGTTCCTAGGTCCCCATTGTGGCAGAACCCTGTGCTTGAGGACCCGCAGGTGATTCAGGGACAGTCCCTGTCCTTGGGGAGCTCATGGCTGGTGGCAGTGAAGTCTTAGGCAAAGAGCTTCAACTCTCCCACCCAGAAGTGCTGATTACAAGAATTTATCTTAGAGGAAAGTAAGAACAAGGATCTGTAAATGTGTTTGTATCAGAATGATAACAAAAATTCATGCCTTTCAATGAGGAATGAATGTATTATCATATAGCAATTTAATGGAATACTATGCAGCCATTTAAACTGATGATGGTGGTTATCACTTCATTGATGAGGAAAGATGACTCAAGCTTTGTTGTTTAGATTTTTTTAAAGTAGACCATAAAATCGTATTCACAGATTTCCATTTTTCAAAAAGCAGAGATATATGTTTATATAATATTTTCTTGAATCTAAGATGTACATATTTTTCACATTTCAACAGTATGAAATCAGTGTGTGATAACAATGACCACAAGTGTTTAATGTGGTAATTCTTTTTTCCCTAAAAGGTATGCAATTAAATCAATGATACACCCTACAGTATTGTCCTAGAAGCAAGAAAAAGACACTCACGAAACATATTCACACACACATATATACACATGTGAAAAATTCAGAAAGATACAAATGAGACTACTAAGTCATTAACTCTAGGTGATTTTAACTTTCTTTTTAAATCTTCTGTACTGTCTGAATTTTATAAACTGAGCACAACTTATTTTTATAATCGGGAGGAAAAAAATAATATTTCTATATTAAAAAACATAACAGAGGCACAGTTCAAAAAAGACAAGGCTTCTCAGACACAGCAGACTAGGATGATCAGCAGGAAGAGCTCCCAGGGTAAACTCCAAGAACTTAAAGGAGAAAGAGGGGAAGGCAGAGAAGCTCTGGCAGCGGTGGTAAGGAGCTGAGCCTCCTGAGACAGGAAGGATTGGGGCAGGCAGACCACAGGTTTGGGTGCAGCAGGCTGATGAGGAGACAGCCTAAGAGGAGGCCTGGAGCTCCTGGGGCTGGAGGGAGGGAGTGCGTGACTTGAGGCCACGGAGATGACAGCAGCAGTGGTAGGGGTCATAGCTGGAATAATAACACGGCTATCATTTATTGAGGGCTCATTCTGTGTGAGGTCCTAAGTATTTCATGTGTATTGACTTATGGGCCGAATTGTTAAAACGAGGTCACTAGGGTGGGCCCTGATCTAGTATGACTGGTATCCTTAGAAGAAGAAATCAGCACAGATGTGCAGAGGAAGACCACCATCTCCACCCCAAGGAGAGAGGTCTCAGAAGGAATCAACCCAGCTGACACCTTGATCTCAGACTTCCAACCTCCAGAACTCGGGGGGAGAATCAATTTCTCTTGAGTCACCCAGTCCATGGCGTTTTGCTCTGGCAGCCCTAGACAACCAACACGTTCATCTACCCACCACAACCCTACAGGGGTAGGTGTTTCCCATTATCTTTTGCTGTGTAACAAGCCGCCCTAAAACTTAATGGCTTAGAAGAACAATGATCATTTATTTTGCTCTAGGACTTGGCAGGGTCAGCCCATCTCAGCTCCGTACGGTATCATCCGGGGCAGATGGCTTTCAGGATGGCTGGCCAGTTAGCGCTGACTGTCAGCCGGAACACCTGCAGTGACCTCTCCAGGTGGCCACCTGGCTTCCTCACACAATGGCATCCAGATTCCAAGAGTGAGCATCCCAAGGGAACAAGACAGAAGGACCTGGTGTTTTTATGATCTAGTCCTGGAAGTCATGCAAGATCACGTTTATCATATCTGTCAAGGTAGTCATAAAAGTCTACCCAGGTTCAAAGAGAGAGAACACTATCTCCACTATTCCCTGGAAAGAGTCAACAGTTCTTATTTTAAAAAAAGCTCATTGGATAGAATGTGTGTTGTGGCTGATATCTTAGGAAAATGCAGTCTGCTCCTTTGTGGCTCAACTGGTAAAGAATCCTCTTGAAATGCGGGAGACCTGGGTTCAGTCCCTGGGTTGGGAAGATCTCCTGGAGAAGGAAATGGCTACCCACTCCAGTATTCTAGCCTAGAGAATTCCATGGAATGTATAGTCCATAGGGTCGCAAAGAGTCAGACAAGACAGAGGGACTTTCACTTCATCAGATCGGATCAGATCAGTCGCTCAGTCGTGTCCGACTCTTTGCGACCCCATGAACTGCAGCACGCCAGGCCTCCCTATCCATCACCAGCTCTCGAAGGTCACTCAGACTCACATCCATCGAGTCAGTGATGCCATCCAGTCATCTCATCCTCTGTCGTCCCCTTCTCCTCCTGCCCCCAATCCCTCCCAGCATCAGAGTCTTCTCCAATGAGTCAACTCTTTGCATGAGGTGGCCAAAATACTGGAGTTTCAGCTTTAGCATCATTCCTTCCAAAGAAATCCCAGAGCTGATCTCCTTCAGAATGGACTGGTTGGATCTCCTTGCAGTCCAAGGGACTCTCAAGAGTCTTCTCCAACACCACAGTTCAAAAGCATCAATTCTTCAGCGCTCAGCCTTCTTCACAGTCCAGCTCTCACATCCATACATGACCACAGGAAAGACCATAGCCTTGACTAGGTGAACCTTTGTTGGCAAAGTGATGTCTCTGCTTTTGAATATGCCATCTAGGTTGGTCATAACTTTCCTTCCAAGGACTAAGTGTCTTTTAATTTCATGGCTGCAGTCACCATCTGCAGTGATTTTGGAGCCCAGAAAAATAAAGTCTGACACTGTTTCCACTGTTTCTCCATCTATTTCCCATGTAGTGATGGGACCAGATGCCATGATCTTCGTTTTCTGAATGTTGAGCTTTAAGCCAACCTTTTCACTCTCCACTTTCACTTTCATCAAGAGGCTTTTTAGTTCCTCTTCACTTTCTGCCATAAGGGTGGTATCATCTGTATATCTGAGGTTATTGATATTTCTCCCAGCAATCTTGATTCCAGTAGGTACTATTATTGTACCCATTTTACAACTGCAGAAACACAAGTAGAAAAAGAATTTAAGTGATAGGCTAAGATCAAGCTTGTGAATGGTGACATTGGGTAGGTTTGTGCTGGATCATGAAAAGCTTTGAATGCCAAGTTTAAGGTTTAGCTTTGAAGTAGGTGGGCAATGGGAAACCACTGAGGTTTTTGAATCAGAGGGGGTGACATCATTAGATCCGTGTTTAAGGAGAATCCCCCTGGCTGCAGAATAGAAAGAGGAAGTGAGGAGGAGAGTTTGAAGGCTGTGAGGAGACAAGGGCCACAGTCCTGCTGAGCAGGGATGCAGCCCAACCCAGGGCAGTGCTTAGGGGATGGAGGGAAGGGCCTGGCTGCTGCTATGCTGCCCGAGGGCCTCTGAGTGGTGAACAGTGCCCGTTCCACCCTTCCATGGACCAGGTGATCCCTTGGTTCCTCTAAGATCCACTGCCTCACTAGATACCTTGCAGGTGGTTCTGCCAGCCTCTCCATAGAGGCTGGGGCCCTGCCAGCCCCTCTCACTGGCTGTCACCACATGCTGATTTGATCTCACTGTCCCTGTGTATGTGTGCTAAGTCACTTCAGTTGTGTCAGACTCTTTGCAACCCTATGGACTGTACCCTGCCAGGCTCCTCTGTCCATAGGATTCTCCAGGCAAGAATATTGGAGTGGGTTGCATTTCCTTCTCCAGAAGATCTTCCCAACCCAGGGAAGGAATCTGCATCTCTTATGTCTCCTACATTGGCAGGTGTGTTCTTTACCATTAGCACCTGCCTAGGAAGCCCTTAGTGTTGCTCAGTGAACAAAGGAATGAGTGAATGAATGAATAGGAGACAAGCCATAAAGAAAATCCCAGTAACCTGAGTTTTAAAAAGGGAGGCGGGTATACCCTAAATATAAAACTGCACAGAATCGCAGATATAGGGTTTCTAACCAGAAACCCTGGCAGGAATCAAGGAGCCGCGAGGAGTTTGAGAGGCCTCCAGAAGTGGGTGGAATCAGTTCAGTTCAGTTGAATCACTCAGTCGTGTCCAACTCTTTGCAGCCCCATGGACTGCAGTATGCCAGGCCTCCCTGTCCATCACCAACTCCCAGAGTTTACTCAAACTCAAGTCCATCAAGTCGGTGATGCCATCCAGCCATCTCATCCTCTGTCGTCCCCTTCTCCTGCCTTCAATCTTTCCCAGCATCAGGGTCTTTTCAAATGAGTCAGTTCTTTGCATCAGGTGGCCAATGTATTGGAGTTTCAGCATCAGTCCTTCCAGTGAATATTCAGGACTGATTTCCTTTAGGATGAACTGGTTGGATCTCCTTGCTGTCCAAGGGTCTCTCAAGAATCTTCTCCAACATCACAGTTCAAAAGCATTAATTCTTCAGCGCTCAGCTTTGTTTATGGTCCAACTCTCACATCCACACACGACTACTGGAAAAACCATAGCCTTGACTAGACAGACCTTTGTTGGCAAAGTAATGTCTCTGCTTTTTAATATGTTGTCTAAGTTGGTCATAACTTTTCTTCCAAGGTGCAAGCATCTTTTAATTTCATGGCTGCGTGGTTACACCATCTGGAACAGGAAACAAAAAAAGCCCAGCTGGGATTGAATTCTGCTTGGATACAGTGAAGTGAAGTCGCTCAGTTGTGTCCAACTCTTTGCAACCCCATGGACTGTAGCCTACCACGCTCATCGTCCCTGGGATTTTCCAGGCAAGAGTACTGGAGTGGGTTGACATTTCCTTCTCCAGAGGATCTTTCCCGAGCCAGGGATCGAACCTGGGTCTCCTACATTGTAGGCAGACGCTTTACCGTCTGAGCCACCAGGGAAGTAGGTGTCAATGATTGCGGCTGCTCCATCAGTGAGCCCATCAGCTGGTCTGCAAGGGATGCGCGAAAACAGGAGCTTCAAAATTCAAATCCCTCCCTCCTCCACTACTGACTCTGGCCAGATCTAGGGAGCCTTGTTTCCACTCACAGACTCAGTTTTCTCAGCTGCAGAGTGAGAGTGAGAGTGGTGCCTCTTGACCAGTTTTGCTTCACCGACTCAGCTGTGGGAAAAGCACCAGCAATGGGTCCAGCTGGAACGGGGGCTCAGGAAGTGAATACCCATCACCTGGGGACTTCTGACCTGGGCGCTGCACCCGCAGAGTGACATGTGTCTGGCGTGAATGTCTGCTCAAACTTCTCTCCTGCCACCCTACTCCTAAGAGCAGGGTCTGTGTCCCAGGGCTAGAGCTGGGCAGGAGGAGGGGCTGGGGAGAGGCCCGGGGAGTTAGCTGCTACAAGCTGTCAAGATTCCTTATTGGACTTTGCCACAAAAGGAAGATGGTGTTGTGCATGGGCAGAAAGGCAGCTCTGTCTTATGCAGACCCTTCTGAATGCTAGTCAGGATGCCTGGGGGGCCACAGAGGCCACATGGGAGAGCCACCTGGACCCACGGGATTCAGGTCAGGGGTGAATGAGGAATTTCCAGTGGCCAGAAACCAGAGAGAGGAGGCAGGGAGGGCATATCTGAGTTGGCAGAAAGCTTGCGATGTGTCGGGAACCACCACACAGCCTTCTTCCAAGGAGGCTGCCATTTCAGTGTCCCTATTTTACAGATGGGCAAACAGAGGCCCAAACACGTTCCACCTAGTCTGTGCCTTGAACCTGGGCCTGTGTGATTCCCAAACTGTGCTCTTTATCCTACATGCCCTGCCTCTGGAGAGACACGGAGGAGGAGGATGCATCGACAAGTTTGACTCCAGCAGGGGCATCTTGGGGCCAGAGGAAGGCAGGGTGCCCTCTCCTAGGTCCCTGTGCCCAGGCACCTCTGCGTGGGATCCTCCTAAGCTGGTTTCCGTAAGTTTCCCCTGAACCTCCAGGGAGTATTCCTTTTGGATTCATGGCTCCAGCCAGCCTACACTGAAGGGGAGAGCAAAGCAAAAGTAGATTTCTCTTCTGTGAGCCTAAGTCTGGGACAGCTGAGTGTCACTGGTCCAGCCAGCTGTGGCAGTGGGAAGCAGGAGCCCCGGAGGATGGGACCAATGGAGAGACCCTGGCAGAGCAAACGCAAGTGAAGAAGGACCATGGGACGGGCTGGTGGCTCCTAACACCTCAGCTTCTCCCTAACATTACATTTACCTTTGGATTCCAGGGCCCCCACCTGGAGGCCCAGCACTGCCTGCAATGATGTTCTAGTGTTTCCAGGGCTCTTGAGCTGGACTTTGCGCTTCAAGCGGAAGGCATCCCCATCTTCAGATTCTTGTGATCTTCACCTACCTGGTATCCCTGCTGGTCACCCCATGCCCCCTCGGCTGTCCTGATCAGGGAAGGAAGCTCGTCTAGTGCCAGGAGCAGGCACGAGAATTTGGCCATGCTGCCTTAAGGCCATCAGCATCCCCACAGGGCCCCAATCTTGCCCATACTCTCTCCAGCTGGATCATCTCAAGGCCAAGCTCTTCCAGCCCTTTGGACATGGGTTTGAACAGCTTCCAGTGCAGCCAGCTGGCCTATGGCCAGTCCAGGTCCTGAAATATGCCCCCTTAACTCCCCCAGCCCACTGTGTCCAAACACCCCGTGCCCCTCCTGCTCCCAGAGCCAGCCCCCCCACCCCCATTTCTGTTGGATTTGACATTCGCCCTGTGGCCCAGACTCCCCAGACCCCCCCCCCCCGCAGCCCTGCCTGGGGACCCTGCCCGGGTTCCAGCTGGCTGGCGAGCCCAGCCAAGCATCACGGCTCCCGCGACATCCCTGAGTGACAGGAAACAACTCGCTCCTTCCAAGAGGCGAAGCTCTGACAAACACTCACTAGGAAATAATAAAGTGGCAAAATAATTCTGCATCGGACACACTTACCAGAGCAGAAAGCGTCTGTGGAGGAGACAACATCTTGTACCATCTATCTTCCTTAAATCCCCACGCTGTGACAAAGTGGAGGGCAAAATCATGATGAATGATCGGACACATTTAGCCAGTACCTGTGTTCTGTAACGAGTGCGCCCGGGAAAGGGGCCCTAATGAAGATCGGTGCCCCCGCCCCAAACCGGGCCTCGTCAGAAACAAGTCTTTATTATGAAATTGGCGCCTGGTTTTCATCCCAGAAAGGATGGAGGCGCGAGGTGTGACATGAATTAACGCCGGCACCTGCAGGGTCAGCCTGGCCCTTGCTGGCGGTACAGAGACAAACGGGTTCGGCTCCCGCCACCACCCTGCGTCTGGTTGACAAGGCGCCAGTCGCCTTCCGATTGTGCGGGAACACGCCTGGGTTTTGTTCCTACCCGGCCCGCCATCATTTATTCTGCTGCCTCATTTGAATATGATGAATACTGTAGTCCTTTATTTGTTCACAACAACCAAATAATTGTAGATCCATGGGCTTCAGGGCAATTAATCACATTTTTCCCTCCACCAATCCACTATAAACATGACATTGAACAATAAAGTACATTAACCTCTGCTTTGCACAAAACTTTGCTTATTTAAACACCGCAAGGTTATTTGTTTTCCTTCTTGCCAGGCCTCTGCCACCAGGGAAGGGTGGTGAGGAGAGAGGGCCCAAGCCATACCAGCCAAGCCATTCCGGCCCATCCAGGCCCCCACCTCAGCCAGGAATGAGGCAAGGAGCAGACAGCTATGGCTGCAGGTGTTGGAGTGAGCACCTCTGGGACAGAGTTTGTGGCTGTGAGCTTGTGTGTGTGTGCACTGGTGTGCCAGGTACGACTGTGTGTGAATGTGTCTGCATCCCATGTGTATTTGTATACATGTATGTGTTTTTCTAAGTCTGCTCTCAGAATAGAGCTTCTGAGGACAAGGCCTGAGTGTGTGTGTTCATGTGTAGGTATGCATTGTGTGTGTATATATACATATATGTGTGTGCTCAATCGCTCAGTTGAGTCTGACTCTTTGCTACCCATGGACTATATGTAGCCCATCAGGCTCCTCTGTCCATGGGATTCTCCAGGCAAGAATACTGAAGTGGGTTACCATTTCCTCCTCCAGGGGATCTTCCTGACCCAGGGATCGAACCCTCGTCTCTTGCATCTCCTGCATTGGCAAGCACATTCTTTACCACTGCACCACCTGGGAAGTCATGGATGTGTGTGTATAAGTGTGTGTGTATATGTGTGGCCTTTTAAAAAATGGTTGCACATTATTTCACATTTCTCCCATCGAGAGAGAGTGTCTATATTCTCCTCCCATGAATCTGGGAGGACTTGTGACTGTTTTGACTAAATAGGAGGACAGAAGTGATGCTTTGTGATTTCTAAGGCTAGAAGGTCACACCATGTTCACCTTGAGCACTCACTCTTAGAGTCCTGAGCTGCTATTTAAGAACCCCAGCTACTCCCAGGCCACTATGTTAGAGAGGCCACATAGACAGGCTCTGAGATCTCAGAGAGAGAGAGATGCCTGATGAGCACTCAGCCATTCAAGTGGTTCCAGGTGTCAGAGATGTGAGCAAAGATGCTTCCGGTCGTGGGATTCTTCCCAGCTAAGGTCTTGGTCATAGTGTAGCAGAAACAAGCTGTCCCTTGAGAGCCTACTGAAATGGTTATTGCTCTACAAAGTTCAGGGTAGTCTTGCTGTGCAACCATAGATAACCAGAATAGAATGCATATGTCACACGCACATATGTACTGAGTGTGTACATGTGTCCCAGTGTGTCTCAGAATAGACGTTCCTAGGGCAGGGCCTGAAAGTCTAAGCATGTGTGTAGGCGGTGTGTTTATGTGGGCATGTGTATAGGAGCAAATGCTGTACATGAGTGTGTAGGTGAGTAAAGTGAGTGTGTATAATTAAGTCTGTGTGAATGTCAGCTTGTATATTTGGATGCATTGTGGGCTCAAATGAGTCTGGCGTTTTTGTAAATCTATGGATAAATATTTCTGTCCTTAAGATCCTGAGTGGGTATCTACCTGTAGATGCACATCGTTGGAGGGACATTGCTGGAGAAGCCAGCCTCCCTGCCAAAAGGCTTGTCATGGGTGGGTGGAATGGAAGTGGGTTTCATAGGCAGGGATGTGCTCATGGAAGCAAGACCCCAGGGCAGGGAGAACCCATTCATGCAGCACCCCAAGGAGAAGGAGAAGCTGAAAGTGATGGGCCTCCCAGGGATGTGGGCTGAGCACCAGCTGTACCAAGTGGTGCCTGTGTGTCAAAACAGGGGACTGGTCAATTGACTGGGATGAGATGAAATATGAGATTGCCTTCAAAAATGGCATCTTCAGGAAAATTCTCCCCTAGTAACAATAAATGTAAATGGCAATTCTTCATAAAGGAAAGAGAAGCCATCAGATGCATAGCCGCTCCTCTCAGTCACCCAACATCTTGGTTACAGGATCTGTACTCTCTTCCTACCCACCAGGTTGAACAGAGAAGCTGCCCCTTCTCTTTGAGGCAGCCTCTTCCCACCCTCCACCCCCAGAAGAATCTCATTCCACCTGTCAGTCACTGTGGTCCTGATTGCAGCTGTCATGTCAAGGGTGGTATCACTGGAGCAGATTATTAAAGCCTCAGGTTCATGGTGTGTGGCCATTGATTTGGTGAACTTCTTTTCTACTCCAATCCAAAAAGAGGATCTGAAACAGAACAGCAAACATAGTTATTTATAGTTTTGCCCCAGGGTAGTATTAAGTCTCCCATCCTCTGTCATCAAATAGTCCAAGGAGTTCCAGCCTTCTTCTTGATGGCACAAAACATCTCATTGATCTGTTACATCAATGACATCATGCTGATACAGACAAGCAGAAAGTGGCCGGCTCACTGGAGTTTTAGGGAGGATACATGCATACCACAGGGTGTGCATGTATTTATAATTTATTTAAGTGGTATCCTATCTTATTACTGTTCTCTTATTTTTCCAATTGGCACTGTTTTTTAGGATCCATCTGTGTTGTTATCTGTACATTTGTTCCTTTGCTTCTTAATAATAGTGAGGGCCAACCCAGATTGCTATTCTTTCCCTCTGAAAACCTGCAGCAAACATCCTTGTAGATTTCCCATTGTGCACATGTGTTAGAATTTCTTTGGGGTGTGTGTGTGTGTGTGTGTCTGTGTCTGTGTCTGTGTCTGTGTTTTAATTTGCATAAGTAGTTTGGGATCTCTCTCCAGAAAGGCTTTACCAATTTACACTCCCATCGGCCATGTGTGAGGGATCCTATCTTCCTCATTTCTGCCATTAATTGGTATTACTCAGCTTTGTAGCCTTTGCCAGTCTAAAGGTGTAAAGTGCTATCTTGTTTTAATTTGCATTTCTTTGACTACTAATGAGTTTGAGCATTGCTTCATGTGCTTATTAGCTTTTGGGGTTTCCTCTTCTGTAAATTGCCTGTCATATCATTTGCCCATTCTTCTATTGGAGTTGATGTCCTCTTCTTGTTGCTTTACAGAGTTCCTTGTAGATTCTAGATGTTAATCCCTTGTCAGTTTCAGACTCTGAAAAAAATCTCAGTCCTATTGTCTGACTCTTAATTGGTCCACGTTATTTTTTTTTATTGAACACAACCTCTTAATTTTGACGTAATCAAATTCAGCAAATTTGTGCAGTGTATGGTTTGTGCTTTTAAAATTTTGTAAAATAAGCTTCCTTACCTTTCCATAAGCCCAAAGGCATCCTCCCACATTTGTTTCTATTAACCCTATGATTTTAACTTTCACACTGAGATCTTTAGTTCACTTAGAGGCCGCTTAGCATGTGAGGCTGAACAGGGACCTAGTTATGATTTTCTTAATAGACTGAGTTCGTTTTCACTACTCTGTGTGCAAAACAATCCATCCTTTTCCCATTGGTGTGCAGTGTCACCTCTTTTTGCCCTCTTAAGTTCCTATATAGACAGAGATGGGTCTTTGAGGTCTCCATTTATTTCTGTTGATTTGTTTATCTGTTCTTGTGCCACCACTACAGATTTTTTATTATTATTATTACAATGACTTTATCCCTGATCTTATTCCCTGGTGGCTCAGATGGTGAAGAATCTGCCTGCAGGAGACCTGGGTTTGATCCCTGGGTCATGAAGATCCCCTGGAAAAGGGAATACTCACTTTAGTCTTCTTACCTGGAGAATTCCATGGACAGAGGAGCCTGGTGGGCTGCAGTCCATGGGGTTCCAAAGAGCGACTGAGCAACTAACACTTTCACTTTACTATTTGATAGGAAGGTGTACCCCCTTATTTCTCCCTCCTCTTTTTTAAGTTGACTTAGTTCTTCATGTACCTTCCGTTACTGCATGTAATTTTTTGGAGCAGATTTACCAAGTTTTTAAAGCAAACACACACACATATACACACATACATACATTAATATATATATATGGGGCTTCCCAGATGGTGCTAGTGGTAAAGAATCTGCCTACCAATACGGGAGACACAAGAAACTCGGGTTTGCTCCCTGGGTCAGGAAGATCCCATGAAGTAGGAGGTGGCAACCCACTCCAGTATTTTTGCCTGGAAAATTCCATGAACAGAGGAGCCTGGTGGGTTACTGTCCATGCGGCTGCAAAGAGTCAGACATGACTGAGCACATATATATATGTAACTGTAATTATGATTGGGATTGTGGTGAATTTATGAATTAATCTGGGGAAAGCTGACTTGATTATAATGTTAAGTCATTCTATCCAGATGGTCAGTTACTCAAGTTTTAAAGTTCAAGTCACAGAGTTCTTATAGGTTCTTAGATTAATTCTCAGATACTAAATAATTTTTGTTGCGATTGTGAGGTATTTTATTTTTAATTACATCCTCTTACATTTATGATTTCATTACATATTACATTTATTATATTTTTTGGTCTTTCATTTTTTATATTACTTTTACTAGTTAGCAATTGCTGGTGTAGAAAATTCTGGGATTTTTATTTTGGCTAGGTAAATCTTGGGTCTGAGCAATCTTAACTGAGTTTTCACATTTTAGTTCTAATAACTGATCTGTTAATTATTGATATCTTAGATGAGTAATCATATCTACAAATAATGACAGTCTTATGGCTTCCCTTTCAAACCTCACAATCTTACTGCCTTATAGTATTATTTAGAATTCCTAATATGAATACTATGTCAAATGATCTCAGTTATTAGGGACTTCCTAAAGTTATGACCAACCTAGATGCATATTAAAAAGCAGAGACATTACTTTGCCAACAAAGGCCTGTCTAGTCAAGGCTACAGTTTTTCCAGTGGTCATGTATGGATGTGAGAGTTGGACTGTGAAGAAAACTGAGCACCGAAGAATTGATGCTTTGAACTGTGGTGTTGGAGAAGACTCTTGAAAGTCCCTTGGACTGCAAGGAGATCCAACCAGTCCATTCTAAAGGAGGTCAGTCCTGGGTGTTCTTTGGAAGGACTGATGCTAAAGGTGAAACTCCAATACTTTGGCCACCTCATGCGAAGAGCTGACTCATTGGAAAAGACCCTGATGCTGGGAGGGATGGGGGCAGGAGGAAAAGGGGATGACAGAGGATGAGATGGCTGGATGGCATCACTGACTTGATGGACATGAGTTTGAGTGAACTCTGGGAGTTGGTGATGAACAGGGAGGCCTGGCGTGCTGCATGCAATTCATGGGGTCGCAAAGAGTCAGACACGACTGAGCAAGTGAACTGAGCTCAACTGAATAACGAGTACGTAAAGATGTATACTGTATTATGTATATTACTTGTTTGGGGATGTATAAACTTTATCAAATTAAGTAGATTTTTTTCTGCTCTAAGTTAAAAAAATGTATCTATTTTTAAGCTGCTGGGTCTTGATTGATGTGTGCAGGCTTTCTCTAGTTGTGGTGAGCAGAGACTACTCTCTAGCTGTGGTGTTTGGGCTTCTCATTGTGGTGGCTGCTCTTGTGAAGAGCGTATGTATTCTGGGGCACGAAGTCTCTGTTGCCCCAAGGCATGTGGAATCTTCCCAAAGCAGGGACTGAACCCATGTCCTCTGCTTTGTCAGACACATTTTCTACTGGACCACAAGGGGAGTCTTCTACTCCAAGTTTTATAGGAGTTGTTTTTCGAATCATAAAAGAGCCCTGTAAGTTATCAAATGCCTTTTCTGTATTACTTGAGATTATCATATATTGTTTTTCTCCCTCTATTAATGTTGAATTAAATGGTAACTTTTTCTGACGCTGAATTGTCCTTGTATTCCTTGAATATGATTATTACTTTTAATACATTGCTGGATTCAGTTAGCAAGTAATTTGTTTTGGACTTTTGGTCTGTTTATAAGTGAAATAGGCCTATGATTTTTCTTTTTGCTTTTTTCCTATCTGATTTTGGAAGAAGCATTGTATTACCCAAAAAAAAAAAAAAAAAAAAAAATCAGCAGGGCCAAGTTCTCTATTTTTCTGTCTTCTGGAGCAACTTGAATAAAATAGAAGATAGTTTCTTAGAGGCTTAGGAAAATTCTTAATGCATGCATTTAAAATCATCTGAACCTAGGTTTTTTTTTTTTAGGGGGAAGGGTAGAAAGAGAAGATATCTGACTGCCCATTCAATTTGCTTAATGTTTATTTGTTCAAGTTTAATATATCTCTTCAGATTTGCTTCCTTTTGAACAAAGTTTGGCACTTTATGTTTTCCTATATGGCTAAATAGTTTTCCTATATACGTAAGTATTTGTTAGCATCTAGCTCTTCATAATACTCTTTTATTATTACTAACTTCTCTCTCTTTTAATTATTTTTTTTTCTAGAACATTTTGGTTTTGTTAGTCCTCTCTATTTTTTCTTAACTATTTCATTGATTAGTATCTCTACTGTTTTTTCCTTTTTTGTTTTGGTTTGTTCTTATTCATTTTCTTATTTCTTGATAATTAAACCTATTTATTTGCTGCCATGAATTTCCCACTACATATTGTACTTAGCTGTGTCCATGGTTTTAACAAACCCTGCTTCCATTATCATTTAATTCTGAGCACGTCTTCAGTCCTCTCAGGACTGTGTTATAGCGGCTAAAATTCAGGGGCCCTGGAGCCTGTCTACCTGGGTTTGAATCCCTCCTGCACTTCACTGGCTGTTTGACTTTGAGAAAATCACTTAACCTCTCAGTGCCTCACTTTTAAAAAAATGAAGTAATTAATTAATTTTTGGTTGCGCTGGGTCTTCGTTGCTGCTCACAGGCTCTCTGTAGTTGCGCGCGTAGGGGCTGCTCCTTGGGGTGATGATGGGCAGGCTTCTCACTGCGGTGGCTTCTCTGCTGTATAGCACAGGCTCTAGGTGCACAGGCTTCAGTACTTGTGGTTCACAGGCTGTAGAGCTCAGGTTCAGTAGTCGGGGTGCGTGGGCTTAGTTGCTCCACCGCATGTGCAGTATTCCCAGACCAGGGATCAAACCTGTGTCCCCTGCATTGGCAGGTGGATTTTTATCCACTGTACCACCAGGGAAGCCCCATGCTTCACTTTTTTTCATTTCTATAATGGTAATATTTACATGAGTACTAACTCATGTAAAGGCCACCATAGAACATGCCTGCATATAGCAAGTGGACATTTTAGCCTTCCTTTAATTGTTCCAGTGAGATCATAATCCTAGACAGAGGACACTTTCCTAATTCCTCTGACAAAGACAGAAGAGAGAAACTGTGGACCTGGAGGTGTACAGCAGACGTTGATCTTCCAGAGGCGCAGTCCTTGTGGTTGTCGCATTCTCCCCCGAAGGCTTTTTTGTTGGGTGTATTCAGGAAGGTGGGCTTCCCTGGTGGCTCAGCTGTAAAGAATCAACCTGCAATGCGGGAGGCACAGATTCGGTCCCTGGGCCGGGGAGATCCCCTGGAGAAGGAAATGGCAACCCACCCCAGTATACTTGCCTGGGAAATCCCATGGACAGAGGAGCCTGGCGGGCTACAGTCCACAGAGTTACAAAAATGCTGGACACAATTTAGTGACTAAACAACAAGCAGGAAGAAGACAGGTTGCTCCCAGGGTGGAAGACTGCAAAGTAGATGAAACAGAACAACAAATGAACAGGAATGTCAAGGATCCTGACAAGAAAAGGTTCAAGAGGTGATTCATGAAAGATAGAACAAACTAAATGTGGGCCTTGAGGGAGAAGAGACAAGAACGACCCCAGATTTCTACAGCTGAGCAGACAGGAGTGCTGACCCCTGAGAAGGGAGACTAGGAGGAGGTGAGTGCGGAACTGGGGTTTTGTTTGGGACATGTGATGCTCGGGTTTGGGTTGGCCAGGGCCTCGGGTAAGGGTGTGGAGCAGGAGAGAAAGAGATGAGAGAGGAGAAAAGTGGGCCGGCCGAGGTAACAGTCTTATTATGGGAGAGTGATGGGAGGCGGAAGGAGTGGTGTTAATTAGGAAGGAGGTGGGCATGGTTAATTCTGTATTTTAGGAATACATTGACTCCAGTGTTGAGAATGGGGTGTTGCAGAGAAAGCAGAGGAGGGAGATAAGGTGGATGGTTTTCCAGACACTGGGCATCACCCAGAGATGGTTTCACGTGCTAGTATCACCTGCGTGAACACAGAGGGGCCTACACTGCAAAGGGGACCGCGTTTGGCTTAATGCCTGCTTTTGCTATCCTAAGATTCTTAATGATTTTCTCTTTGAATCTGCGTTTTATAAGTCAAGTCTGATGGGACTTGAGCCTGTGCATGAGCGAAGGAGACTCCCCAGTATGTCCGTCTGCCACTGGTCCTCGTGATGTCCATGAGCACAGAGTCTTAGCAGACCCACAACCCATGGGTCTTGCACATTTGTAACTATTTGATTGGTATTCTTTATATTTGAAGGAGAAATAGCCCTAATCTAAAGTCTTTGGCCATTCCCCTCCCTGCTTGCTGCTGCTGCTGCTGCTGTTGCTAAGTCACTTCAGTCGTGTCCAACTCTGTGCGACCCCATAGATGGCAGCCCACCAAGGCTCCCCCATCCCTGGGATTCTCCAGGCAAGAACACTGAGTGCATTGCCATTTCCTTCTCCAGCGCATGAAAGTGAAGTCACTCAGTCGTGTCCGACTCATCACAACCCCATGGACTGCAACTTACCAGGCTCCTCCGTCCATGGGATTTTCCAGGCAAGAGTCCTGGAGTGGGGTGCCATCGCCTTCTCTGTACCCCCACCTTAAATATCCTTAAAATGTTGATCAATTTTTAAAACATAAAATGTTACTGTCCAGAATCTTGATGCCATCTAAATTTTCTTTTCCTTAAAAGTAACTTTGGGGACTTCCCTGGTGGTCCAGTAGTGAAGAATCCGCCTTGCAATGCAGGGGACATGGGTTCGAGTGCTGGTCAGGAAACCTAAGATCCCATGTGCTGAGTACTGAGCCTGTGTGCTACAACTCGCGTCCAAGCGTGGCAAGGAAAGATCCCAAATAAAGCAATGAAGATCCCGTGCCTCGACCAACACCTGATGGCTACTAATAAACAAATAAAATCCATTTGTTGACCATAGGAAACCATTCAAGGACTTAAAAAAGTAACTAGGACTTTTAACTTGAATACCTAAAAGATTTTTATTTTAAGGAACAACAGTATCACTAAGCTAAGTGTTGGTATTGACCATTGTAGATTAATTCTCATAGGACCCAGTATGCCCTTTCAATATTTAGATTCAATCTTTTAATTTTTAAAATATTTTAGTTCAGTTTTAAAATACTTATTCTGCTTCTGTTTTACTTTTAGGGCCTTCAATTATGCGTGTGTTGGATCTCATTTGCCTTTTGCATTTGTCACTTTCTCTCAAATCCTTTTTAGCTCTTTTATTTCTGTTTTATTTTCTTCACTTCTATTTTGTATCCTTTACTACCCTTGTGTTCCTTCTAATTTAACTTCATCTGATTCCTCCCCCCTTTATTTTCTGATTTTCTCAGATTGTTTAAAATCCTCCTGTTGTCCAGCCATCTCGTTTCTGAGTGCTTCTATTTCTCATATGTGCTGTTCTCTTAAAGCTTCTCACATTTTCTTAATTGCTTTCAACTCATTTAGCTTAGTGTCCACATATGTTCTCTTTGTCTGCCAGACGAGTAGTCGGTTTGTTTCCATTTCTATTTTTTTCTCTTGCAAAAACCTTTCTGTGGAGTTTTGTTTTTCTTCTGTTTCTTGAATTTAAAAGGTGGGTTTTTTCCTAGGTTTTAAAAGAAGGTTGCTATGGAAGTGGCAGTAGCGGACCAGGTGTCTTTCCCTACATTTTTTGTTGTTTCTGTTAAAAACTCAAATGGTAGTCTCTCTGTGTAACTTTTTTTTTTTAATTCTCAGAAGTGAAGTCAAAGTTGCTCAGTCCTGTCCCACTGAAGGAAAGTTACATGGCTCAAAGTAGCCTGGAGTTAAAACTTCCCTCCAGGTCCTCCCCACCACTCTATGCAAAACAAAGAACTCTCTCACCCAAAGGCAAAATTGGACATTAGGTTCATTACACCCAGCTCCCAGCCAGTCCAGCCTCTGGCTGATCTCCAAAGTTTCTTGCCCCAGCCTTTTAAGAGATAACTACTCCCAACAACCCTGGAGAATAACAGGCCCCCTTACGACAATAGCTTTCCACATACATGCTTATATATACTTATTCTTTTCTTGGGTAAGTGCAGCAGCTCAATAATCTGACTGCTGCCCCTTCTCGCCTCATTAAAGGTGATCTGTTCCTATAAAGTGCCGGTCTCGTTCTTATTCTGAACCTCGTCTTCTCTAACTCCCTTACATTACATGACTCTTTGCAACCTCATGGACTATACAGTCCATGGAATTCTCCAGGCCAGAATACTGGAGTGGGTAGCCTTTCCCTTCTCCAGGGGATCCTCTACACCCAGGTCTCCCGCATTGCACGTGGATTCTTTACCAGCTGAGCCACCAGGGAAGCCCAAGAATACTGGGCTGGGTAGCCTATCCCTTTTCCAGCAAATCTTCCCGGCCCAGGAACTGAACCAGAGTCTCCTGCATTGCAGGTGGATTCTTTACCAACTAAGCTATCAGGGAAGCCCTTGATTCTCAGAAGTTAGCCTGAATTTTTTCCTGGGTTCCTTATTGTTCTACGGACCTTGTTCTCTTTCTTTAGACTCTCACTGTCAAATGTGGTAACCACCCTTGAAATGGGTCTAAGTCCAATTTGAGATGTAAAATACAGCTTAGTGTGAAAAAAACCCAAAATAACACATTAATAATTTTGTACTGATTACATGTTAAAATAATATTTTGAGAATATTGGATTAAATAAAATACATGATTGAAACTAATTTCACTTACTTTTGAATTTGGATACTAGAATATATAGGCTTCCCTGGTGGCTCAGTTGGTAAAGAATCTGTCTGCAATGCAGAAGACACAGGTTTGAGCCCTGGTTTGGGAAGATTCCCTCGAGAAGGAAATGACAACTCACACCAGTATTCTTGCCTGGGAAATCCCATGGACAGAGGAGACTGGTAGGCTGCAGTCCATGGGATCACAAGAGTCGGACACAACTTAGCGACTACACCGCCACCCCTAGAATATCAAAATCACAAAAGTGGCTTGTGTTGGTGGCTCATGTCATGTTCCTATTAAACAGTACTGCTTTAGACTTCACATTTTGCTGTTGCAATACTGCAGAATTTGCTTCATCCTGACTACTTCCTTCCTATTACTTGAACCTTTGCTCTTACTTCCTGTTACCGTTCCTTCCTTGTTCAATTCATTTTTGGTTTCTAGCAATTTCCTTTCAGGCTTTAACACCTTGGAGTGTGTTTTTTTTTTTTCTGGATATTTATTAAATCCTTGAGAACTTAGACCCATCATAGAATTCACCGTTCTGTATCACCTTTTCTGTCCTCACCTATAGCTTGCATTTCAGGAGGACACATCCCAGAGTATTCAGTGACTCTCAGATAGCCTTGCTCAGAGGATGGCATGTTTATCTGCTCAGAATGGAGTATTCTCCTTTTGGGTATGCAAATATTTTAGAGATCTTTGGGGTTCTGTGCCATCAGTGGTCCACTTTTAGTCCCCGGTGCTCCCGATCCCCAGCTCTCATGTACTTCCTATTACTCTCAAGTGGTTGGGCCACATCTGCTCGTCCACTGGCGTTCGTGGAGAATCTTCAGCACTCAGCTGGTTCGCCCCTCCCTCCCTCTCTCCCTCCTGTCCTTCCTTCCTTTGTGCGCTGCTGGGTGGCATACAGGATATTAGTTCCCTAACCAGGGATCAAACCTGTGCCCCTTGCATTGGGAGCACAAAATCTTAACCTCTAGGTTTCCAGGGAAGTCCCTATCACCTAATTTTATTGAAGAGATTGAGTACAGATTTTTTTCCCTTTTGCTGCTGTGTTGATTTTCAGGGAACGTTTTAGGGATCATTGAAAAAACTACACAGATGCCACAGTCTCAGGATGACTAGACTTCTCTCATTTTTTTATATATAGAATTATTTAATCTATCTGGGATTAATTTTGATGAACAGCATGAATTGGGGGATCTAACTTTATTTTTTCCTTTTTAAAAAGAGCAATTTTTTCATATTATAAAAGTTATATGTATATATTGAAGAAAACATACAGTATGGAAGAGCAAAAGAGAAAAAAACTAATTATAATCCTTACACCCAGAGAGAACCATTTTAACAGTTTGATCTATAGGCTTCCAGGCATTTTTAAGTTGGCTGACCTTGAGCAAATTACTTAACATCTTTGAGATTCAGTACCATAATCTATGAAACTGGGGAAATAACATATTTCACTGAAACTAGTATGCCATCAATTGTAAGAATTACCTTTTTTGCCACTAAGAAAGAAAGAAAAAAAAACACTGCCAATTAAACTATGACACACAAGCAATTAATTTTAGGTATGTTGATATATAAAAATTTAATCTTAGAATCACTTGAAAATGGTAATAATGACCTTACAGGACTGTTATAGAGATAAGATGATATAATATGTATAAAGCATGATAAATGCTTTATCATTCCATTATATTAATATACTGAAAGTTTATTTATCTAGCTTCCAATTGTTGAACATCTATGTTGTATCTATTATAAACACTAATGATTCATTAATAGATAAGTGAAAATGATGATAAAATATTAAATCTTAATGCTAGCCAAGAAATGCAGATCAAAACAACAATACTATTTAGCACTTTTCAAATTAATAGGATTCTTTCACACTAAAGAAAAATTAGGAAAACCTCAATATCTGACAATACAATGTAACTATATAAATTGTGATTCAGTGGTATGCTTAGCCATAAAAAAAGGTGATTTACAAAGGTGAGCAATTAATAATGTCAAACGCTACAATTCATAATGAAAGCCCAATTATGTATATCCATGTGCTTATACATAATTGTTCAACAGGAGATAGAAGAAGAGACAAAGACAGACAAATTAGTAGCCGGAGGCTTTAATTCACCTCTCTAAGTTCATGGCATTTACATTAAAGAGTAATAATATAAAACACCTAAAAACATAATTAATGAGGTAGGTCTAAAATATAATCACATCGACTTATCCTTAAAAACAATGACTGCACATTCCTTTCAAGTGGTCCTATTAGTTTACAAAACTGACAATGTATTAATTCGAAAACAAAACAAATGTAGGAATAGTGAGACAACATTCTCTGATCACAGTGCAATATAACCAAAAATTAATAAGATGCACAAAATATTTTCCTGCCTATAAAATTTAGAACTTTCAAACAAGTCTTGAGTCAAGAAGAAATCAAATTCCAAATTTCAAAGTGTTTAGAAAATGTGTATGTGCCCAGTCATGCCCTACTCTCTGCAACTCCATGGACTGCAGCCTGCCAGGCTCCAGGCTCCCTCCTTGCCAGGCTCCCTCCTTTGTCCATGGAGTTTTCCAGGCAAGAATACTGGAGGGGTTGCATTTCCTACTCCAAGGAATCTTCCCACCTCAGGGATGGAAACAGTATCTCTTGCGTCTCCTGCACTGGCAGGTGAATTCTTTACCACTGCGCCACCCAGGAAGCCCATGTAGAAAATAGTGACAGTGAATATCCTGAATATTAGACCTATAAGATAGAGGTAGGACCGTGGTAAAACAAAGGAAAATTCATGGTCTTAAAAAATCAGAAGGAAGGACTCTTAAAGAAAAAAAAAAATGAATTAGAAAAGAAAATATTTAACACTGCTTAATCTAGGTGCTAGTTTTTTAGGGCAAAAACAATAATATATCAGTGGTTTGGTAACCTAATAAAAAATGAGAAAGTAAAAATGTACAAAATTTGTACAAATGTAATCATGCCAAGTGGAAAATAAATACAAATAAATAACTGTAAGCATTGTAAGCACTCAATATGCCAGCAAATTTGGAAAACTCAGCAGTGGCCACAGGACTGGAAAAGGTCAGTTTTCATTCCAATCCCAAACAAATGCAATGCCAAAGAATGCTCAAACTATTGCACAATTGCACTCACCTCACACACTAGTAAAGTAATGCTCAAAATTCTCCAAGCCAGGCTTCAACAATATGTGAACCGTGAACTTCCAGATGTTCAAGCTGAATTTAGAAAAGGCAGAGGAACCAGAGATAAAATTGCCAACATCCGCTGGATTATCAAAAAAGCAAGAGAGTTCCAGAAAAACATCTACTTCTGCTTTATTGACTATGCCAAAGCCTTTGACTGTGTGAATCACAACAAACTGGAAAATTCTTCAAGAGACAGGAATACCAGACCACCTGATCTGCCTCTTGAGAAATCTGTATGCAGGTCAGGAAGCAACAGTTAGAACAGAACATGGAACAACAGACTGGTTCCAAATAGGAAAAAGAATACATCAAGGCTGTATATGGTCACCCTGCTCATTTAACTTATATGCAGAGTACACTTTCACTTTTCACTTTCATGCATTGGAGAAAGAAATGGCAACCCACTCCAGTGTTCTTGCCTAGAGAATCCCAGGGATGGGGGAGCTTGGTGGGTTGCCATCTATGGGGTTGCACAGAGTCAGACACCACTGATGTGACTTAACAGCAACAGCAGCAGCAGAGTACATCATGAGAAACGCTGGGCTAGATGAATCGCAAGCTGGAACCAAGATTGCCGGGAGAAATATCAATAACCTCAGATATGCAGATGACACCACCCTTATGGCAGAAAGCGAAGAAGAACTAAAGAGCCTCTTGATGAAAGTGAAAGAGGAGAGTGAAAAAGTTGGTTTAAAGCTCAACATTCAGAAAACTAAGCTCATGGCATCCAGTCCCATCACTTCATGGCAAATCGATGGGGAAACAATGGAAACAGTAGCTGACTTTACTTTGGGGGGCTCCAAAATCACTGCAGATGGTGACTGCAGCCATGAAATTAAAAGATGCTTAATCCTTGGAAAGGCTTACCTGGTGGCCCAGCGGTAAAGAATCTGCCTGCAATGCAGGAGCCACAGGCAATGCGGGCTCGATCCCTGGGTCGCAAAGATCCCCTGGAGTAGGAAATGGCAACCCCCTCCAGTATTCTTGGGCTTCCCTTATAGCTCAGTCAGTGAAGAATTTTCCTGCAGTGCAGGAGATCCGGGTTTGATCCCTGAGTCAGGAAGATCCTCTGGAGAAGGAAATGGCAACCCACTCCAGTGTTCTTATGGGAAAATCTCATGGACAGAGAAGCCTGGTGGGCTGCAATCCATGGGGTCTCAAAGAGTCGGGCACGACTGAGCACCTAACACTTACTTAATCCTTGGAAGGAAAGTCATTACCAACCTAGACAGCATATTAAAAAGCAGAGACAGTACTTTGCCAACTAAGGTCCATCTAGTCAAAGCTATGGTTTTTCCAGGAGTCATGTATGGATGTGAGAATTGGACTATAAAGAAATCTGAGCACTGAAGAATTGATGCTTTTGAACTGTGGTGTTACAGAAGACTCTTGAGAGTCCCTTGGATTGCAAGGAGGTCCAACCAGTCCATCCTAAAGGAGGCTAGTCCTGGGTGTTCATTGGAAGGACTGATGTTAAAGCTGAAGCTTTAATACTTTGGCCACCTGATGCAAAGAACTGACTCATTTGAAAAGACCCTGATGCTGGGAAAGATTGAAGGCAGGAGGAGAAGGGGACGGCAGAGGATGAGATGGTTGGATGGCATTGCCGACTCAATGGACATGAGTTTGAGTAAACTCTGGGAGTTGGTGATGGACAGGGAGGCCTGGTGTGCTGCAGTCCATGGGCTTGCAAAGAGTCGGACATGACTGAGTGACTGAACTGAACTGAAGAGACACTTTACTTTGTGGAGAAACATTTGACAACTGGAAGACATTGATACCTCTATTAAGCAAAAATAATTTGTCAAAATTGACCCCAGAAGAGAAAGATATAATAAACAAATTTCCATAGAGGAAAGAGAAAATGATGTTAAGTATTTACTCACTTTTTTGAAAAATAATTCATCCCAAACAGTTTTACAGGGGAATTCTACCAGTGTTTTAAGGGACAGATAATTCTAATGATACTTAAACTGTTTCAGTGCCTAAAAGAAAAAAATGTTTAATGTTCAAATTGATTTTGTCAAGCAAAGATATACAAATGTACATACTCATGTACATACATCTCTGAATATTGATATAAAGGTCCAAATTAAAATTGTAGCAAATAAAATAACAACAGTGCTTCAAAACAAAACTAATACACCATGACCAAGTATTTACCATACTAATATATGAATAATTCAATATTGTAAAATCTAATAAAATTACTTAAAATTTATTCAAATCAATATTTAAAATTATTACCTATTATGTAATAAAGCTCATATAGTAGCATGTTAATGGAGGAATGTAGGTGGTAGACATATGCTTGTTCACAATGTAAGATTCTTTCATCTTTGGCATTTGTTTGAAAATTTTCATAATAAAATGAGAAAATATCTATTAATATAATTCATCATATTAATAGGTCTAAAGAGAAAAATCATAAGACCATCTCTATGAACAATTGAAAGGCATTTGACAAAATTCAATATCTGTTCTTAATTTTTAAAACATTTAATAGGAAGAGATAATTATTTCTTTAACATATCAAGTAGACTCATTTCACTCCATAAGCCAGCATTATACTTAGTGGGAAAAAACACTAACAGCATTCCCATTAAAGTCAGGATAAAACAAAAGTGTTCAATATCATATTGGACTATTATTTAGCATTGTTCTGCAAGAAGTAATCAATGTAATTAAGGAAAGACATTAGAGGTATGAAAATAAGAAAATGGGACATTATCTTTATTTGCAGATGATATGATAAGTTTATATGATTGTATAGTTGTAAAACCCGAGAGAATAAACTGCAAAACTTATAAAAATAACATAGCTCAATGTTGGGTACAAAATTAAGAGTCAAGAGTGTGTGTGTATACATTCTTGGTACTTAAAATAGCATTTTATCATAATGATAAATATGTGATATTTGTATAAATAAAACTTTGAAATACTAAAGATCACAAATGATGACTTTAAAAATGAAAAAGTTTTTGAACAGAACACTCAAGTTTAGGTGTCAGTTCTTTTAAAATTTACAATATGATGAGATCCCAAAAGTACTATTTAATGAAATCAACTGATTTTAAAGTTCAGATAAAAAGAAACAAAAATAGGAAACCAATTTTTAAGTGTCAAGAAACTAGAAGGAAAGAGGCACCAGATAATAAAATGTTTGAGCTACATTAAGTACAGCAGTGCAGTGAAAGTCCATGCATGTATAAACGGGTCAGTAGTTCAGACCAAACGCTCAGAATTAGACCCAAAGACACACAGTGGTTTAGTATATACAACAGAGGTGGCACTTCAGTCTGTGTGCAAAAGATCTTATAGTAGTCAGTCCGGAGGTAACCGTATAGTCATCTTGGGAAAAAAGTCAGATCCCTAGTTTGTGCTTTACACCAAATAAATTTCAGGTTAGAGATTTAAACTTGGAAATTGAAACCGTAAGTTGCAGAAGAATGTTTTTATAATCTTGGAATAGCAAACGCCTTAGTAAGTATGACATAAGCCCAGAAGCCATAGAAAGATTGATAAATTCAACTATCTTTTAAAAAATCTGTAAGGCAAAAAACCACCAGAAGCCAAATCTGAAGAAATTGCAGACTGAGGGGAATTATATGCAACTTGTATCACAAAGAGCTAGGTTCTGTAACATACAAAACAATCCTAAAAAATGGAAAAAATAACAACAATCCCAGAGGGGAAAATGTGCAAAGCCTCTAAAGTGCACATTCTCAGTGGGTGTTAACAGGCCTTCAGGGGCCAAAAATGGATTCTTGGGAGGTAAAATATCTTGGATATTACAATGGTTTGTGACCCTCCAAAGCTCACCTCTGGAGAAGGCAATGGCACCCCACTCCAGTACTCTTGCCTGAAAAATCCCATGGACGGAGGAGCCTGGTAGGCTGCAGTCCGTGGGGTCGCTAAGAGTCGGACACGACTGAGCGACTTCACTTTCACTTTTCACTTTTCACTTTCATGCATTGGAGAAGGAAATGGCAACCCGCTCTAGCGTTCTTGCCTGGAGAATCCCAGGGACGAGGGAGCCTGGTGGGTGCCCTCGATGGGGTCGCAGAGAGTCGGTCACGACTGAAGTGACTTAGCAGCAAAGCTCACCTCTAAGGAATAAACCTTATTCCTTAAGACAGTTTTTAAATTAACTAATACAGTTAATTAAATTTTTCTCGTTATGGAGTTAATAATGAAAAATTGTTGAGAAATACGAATTTAAACAAATAGTTGACGGAAAGGAAATATAGATGGTGGTTGTGTTTTCAGTCTCATTCGTGTCTAACCCTTTGCAACTTCATGGACTGTATTCTGCCAGGCTCCTCTGTCCATGAGATCTCCCAGGCAAGAATATTGGAGTGGGTTGCCATTTTCTTCTCCAGGAGATCCTCCCGACACAGGAATTGAACCTGTGTCTCCTGAGTCTCCTGCAGATTCTTCACCTCTGAACCACCTGGGAAAAATACTTACACACAAAAACTTTATGTAAGTGTTCGAAGCAGCATTATTCATTATAGCCAAATGGTTGAAACAGCCTCAATGTTCATCAATAGATGAATAAATAAAGAAAATGTGATATATTCATGCAGTGAAATATTAGGCATGCAAAAGGAAGTGCTGATACATGCTACAGCCCAGATGAACCTTGACAACATCATGTTAAGGCAAAGAAGTTGGGAAAGAAACTAGTCACAACAAACCACATATTATATGATTTTATTTATATGAGCTGTCTGACTCTGAGACCCCATGCACTGTAGCCCACCAGGTCCTCTGTCCATCAGATCAGATCAGATCAGTCGCTCAGTCGTGTCCGACTCTTTGCGACCCCATGAACTGCAGCACGCCAGGCCTCCCTGTCCATCACCAACTCCCGGAAGTCACCCAGACTCGCATCCATCAAGTCAGTGATGCCATCCAGTCATCTCATCCTCTGTTGTCCCCTTCTCCTCCTGCCCCCAATCCCTCCCAGCGTCAGAGTCTTCTCCAATGAGTCAACTCTTCGCATGAGGTGGCCAAAATCCTCTGTCCATAGGATTTCCTAATTAAGAATACTGGAGTGGATTGCTACTTCCTCCTCCAGGGGTCTTCCCCACCCATAACAAATACCATCTTATCATCATCAGAGTTTTGGAGTCCCACCTATCTTTTTTACCTCCTGCCCACAAGGACATCATTTTCCTTAACAATGGCATCATTCCCATATGTTTACAACACAAGTATATATCTACAAGTAACACACACAATTCTTTGGGATATTTTAAGTTTACATGAATAGTAGCATATTGTCCATATCTTCTTTTTAAATTCTTTTTTAGATTTTATGTTTAGGTCTATGATTTGTTTTGCATTAATCTTGTATACAGTGCAAGGTATGATCAGTGCACACCTTGGTATCAGTGCATACCTTGGTGCAAACAAGGCATGATTGTTTGTTTTTTGCACAGTGGTATTCATGTTTTTGAACTTTGGTGTTGGAGAAGACTCTTGAGAGTCCCTTGGACTGCAAGGAGATCCAACCAGTCCATTCTGAAGGAGATCAGCCCTGGGATTTCTTTGGAAGGAATGATGCTAAAGCTGAAACTCCAGTACTTTGGCCACCTCAGGTGAAGAGTTGACTCATTGGAAAAGACTCTGATGCTGGGAGGGATTGGGGGCAGGAGGAGAAGGGGACGACGACACAGAATGAGATGGTTGGATGGCATCACTGACTCGATGGGTGTGAGTCTCAGTGACCTCTGGGAGTTGGTGATGGACAGGGAGGCCTGGTGTGCTGCGATTCATGGGGTCGTGAAGAGTCGGACATGACTGAGCGACTGATCTGATCTGATTCATGCTTTCTAGTACCATCTGTTATTCTGCACTGTACTGCGTGTGAGATCTTAGTTCTCTGACCAGGGATCAAACCCAGGCCCTCTGTGTTGGAAGGTAAAGTCTCAACCACTGGACCTCTGGGGAAGTCCCTGTCCATATTTTTTCAAGCCTTTTTCTGAGATTTATTCATGTTGATGTACGTAAGTTTAGTTTATTCATTTTATCTGCTCTGCTGTATTTCATTGTATGAATAGCCTTCCATTTCCCTTCTAAGGTATAGTTGTTTCCATTTTTAAACTATGACATACAGTGCGTGATAAACATTCTTATCCACGTGTTCTTAGTACACAGGAAAACATTTGTCTTGGGTAGCTACATGAAAATGATATTGCTGAGTTGCAAGGCGACTTTAACTCGACTAGGTCCAGCATTATCGAGCTTACAGGCCCACCAGCAATAAGAGTGCTTATTTCTGTACATCCTCTCTATCACTAGGTGTCATATGATTTTTGAGTTTTGCTGCATGATGGCTGTGAGATGTATCTCACAGTTGCTTCAGTTGCATTTTCCTGGTTACCTGTAAGGTTGCAGAGCTTTTTACATACTTACTTGCTTTTGGGTTTCCTCTTGGAATTGCCTATTCCTAGCCTTTGTCCATTTGCCCATTTTCCCCTCACTGATTTGTGAAGGTTCATTATATATTGTGGACACGAATATTTTGTTGCAGGTAGTTTCTCTCAGACTGTGGTTTGTCTTTCACTTTGTTTGTAATATCCTTGATTGTATACAAATATTTTTTGTATATACTAAAATGTATCCATGTTTGCCATTATGGTTCATGTTTTTTTTCTGTCTTATTTAGGAAATTTTTCCCACTCCAGTGTCATAAACAAATGTTCCTGTATTTTTTTCTTAAAGTTTCAAGATTTTGCAACTTATTATTAGTCTTTAATCCACCAAGAATTAATTTTTTTATATGATGTGAGGAAGGGATCTAATTTTATAATTTCCTCATCAGAATAACAAATCATCCCAATGTTGTTCTTCCTTTTCATCTTAGAAAATTGCAAATATAAAAAATAATACAGCGAAAAAGATGGTCAAATTCGCATCCTCATCAACTAGCTTCAGCAGTGATCTAATCACGGCCAATCTTATTTCACCCATACCTTTGCTCATTCCCTCTTCTAAATTATTTTGAAGCCAGACATCGTGTAATTCATCTCTAAATATTTAAGCATGAATCTTTAAAAGATCACTTTTTAACCCTAATAATACAAGATATAAACATCTGAATGCAGAGTTCCAAAGAATAGCAAGAAGAGATAAGAAAGCCTTCTTCAGCGATCAATGCAAAGAAATACAGGAAAACAACAGAATGGGAAAGACTAAGGATCTATTCAAGAAAATCAAAGATACCAAGGGAACATTTCATGCAAAAATGGGCTCGATAAAAGACAGAATGGTATGGACCTAACGGAAGCAGAAGATATTAAGAAGAGGTGGCAAGAATACACAAAAGAACTGTACAAAAAAGAGCTTCACAACCCAGATAATCATGATGGTGTGATCACTGACCTAGAGCCAGACATCCTGGAATGTGAAGTCAAGTGGGTCTTAGAAAGCATCACTACGAACAAAGCTGGTGGAGGTGATGGAATTCCAGTGGAGCTATTCCAAATCCTGAAAGATGATGCTGTGAAAGTGCTGCACTCAATATGCTAGCAAATTTGGAAAACTCAGCAGTGGCCACAAGATTGGAAAAGGTCAGTTTCCATCCCAATCCCAAAGAAAGGCAATGCCAAAGAATGCTCAAACTACCGCACGATTGCACTCATCTCACACGCGAGTAAAGTAATGCTCAAAATTCTCCAAGCCAGGCTTCAGCAATATGTGAACCGTGAACTTCCTGATGTTCAAGCTGGATTTAGAAAAGGCAGAGGAACCAGAGATCAAATTGCCAACATCCGCTGGATCATGGAAAAAGCAAGAGAGTTCCAGAAAAACATCTATTTCTGCTTTATTGACTATGCCAAAGCCTTTGACTTTGTAGATCACAATAAACTGTGGAAAATTCTGAGAGAGATGGGAATACCAGACCACTTGATCTGCCTCTTGAGAAATCTGTATGCAGGTCAGGAAGCAACAGTTAGAACTGGTCATGGAACAACAGACTGGTTCCAAATAGGAAAAGGAGTACGTCAAGGCTGTATATTGTCATCATGTTTATTTAACTTATATGCAGAGTACATCATGAGAAATGCTGGACTGGAGGAAACACAAGCTGGAATCAAGATTGCTGGGAGAAATATCAATAACCTCAGATATGCAGATGATACCACCCTTATGGCAGAAAGTGAAGAGGGGCTAAAAGCCTCTTGATGAAAGTGAAAGTGGAGAGTGAAAAGGTTGGCTTAAAGCTCAACATTCAGAAAATGAAGATCATGGCATCTGGTCCCATCACTACATGGGAAATAGATGGGGAAACAGTGGAAACAGTGTCAGACTTTATTTTTCTGGGCTCCAAAATCACTGCAGATGGTGACTGCAGCCATGAAATTAAAAGACGCTTACTCCTTGGAAGGAAAGTTATGACCAACCTAGATAGCATATTCAAAAGCAGAGACATCACTTTGCCAACAAAGGTTTGCCTAGTCAAGGCTATGGTCTTTCCTGTGGTCATGTATGGATGTGAGAGCTGGACTGTGAAGAAGGCTGAGCGCCGAAGAATTGATGCTTTTGAACTGTGGTGTTGGAGAAGACTCTTGAGAGTCCCTTGGACTGCAAGGAGATCCAACCAGTCCATTCTGAAGGAGATCAGCCCTGGGATTTCTTTAGAAGGAATGATGCTAAAGCTGAAACTCCAGTATTTTGGCCACCTCATGCGAAGAGTTGACTCATTGGAGAAGACTCTGATGGTGGGAGGGATTGAGGGCAGGAGGAGAAGGGGACGACAGAGGATTAGATGGCTGGATGGCATCACTGACTAGATGAATGTGAGTCTGAGTGACCTCCGAGAGCTGGTGATGGATAGGGAGGCCTGGCGTGCTGCAGTTCATGGGGTCGCAGAGTCGGACACGACTGGGCGACTGATCTGATCTGAACACTATTACATCTAAAAAGACCCCAGTAGTTCTTCAACATCAATAAGCAAATTTCTACATGTTTTATCAGTTCTCTTTGCAGTTGATTTGAGTCAGGATCCAAATAAAGTCCATATATTAAAGTCGGTTAAATGTTTCCTTACTCTATTTTATTATATAAGTGTCTCCCTCCTCCTTTTTTTCCCCCTTGATATTTGTTCGTTAAAGAAACCAGACTTGTTCTGTACAGATTTCCACACTCTGGGTTTCTCTATCGCACCTTTGTGGTATCATTTAGCATCTTCCTCTGTCTCTGTGTTTCCTGGAGAGAGTTACTCTAGAGTCGTGACCAGATTCAGGTTTGACATTTGGCAAGACTACATCGCATAGGACTTTTGTACTTTCATGAGCAGGTACATCAAATCTAACTTCACATTTGTGGGGGGAATGTTAACAACCACGGATATGCCTAGATCCGTTATTTCATTAAGGTCTGAAAAATGGCAATATTCTAATTGCACCACTTCTTTATCATTTATTATAGCATCATTTATTCGGAGAAGGCAGTGGCACCCCGCTCCAGTACTCTTGCCTGGAAAATCCCATGGACAGAGGAGCCTGGTAGGCTGCAGTCCATGGGGTCGCTGAGGGTCGGACACGACTGAGCAACTTCACTTTCACTTTTCACTTTCATGCACTGGAAAAGGAAATGGCAACCCACTCCAGTGTCTTGCCTGGAGAATCCCAGGGACGGTGGAGCCTGGTGGGCTGCCGTCTATGGGGTCGCACAGAGTCGGACACGACCGAAGTGACTTAGCAGTAGCAGCAGCGTCTATTAAATAGCCCTTCTTCTGGCCAGTCATTTGTGCCCGTTCCTTATTGTGTGGGTCAGTGTCTCTGTTCTTTTCTCTGTTCTTTTGATCTGTTTGTGTCATGGCACTAATGCCATGTGATTTAAATTACTCCAGCTTCATAGTAAGTCTTCATATCTGGGAAAAGAATACATCACTGAATACATCAGCTTACACAAACACAACAAAAAATAAGAGCTATTCTTGACTATTTATGATTCCACATATATTTCAGAACCAGCTTATCAAGTTCCTTGAGAAACTTTTTATCAACTTTTATCAAGTTCCTTGAAGTTAACTTTTTCTGGCTTTTTGTTGCTGGTGTGTGGGATTGCAATTAGTTTCTGTATATGGAATTTATATTTATCGGCTTGCATTTTTATCAAGGTCCATTATCCTGATAGCTTGTTGGTAGATTTTCTCGTAAACTTTCAAATATAGGCAATGATTTTTTAAATCTTGGGATTACTTAAATAAGTCATTAATTAAATAATTAATAATTAATTAATTAAGTCATTACTTATCTGTCATTTTCCATCCATATGTCTTTTTTCTCCTATTTTAAAATAATTATTATTTTCAAGTTATACATTAAAAAATATTTTTAAAAGATTTTTTAAAGGTTTATTTATTTATTTTTGGCTGTGCTGGGTCTTCATCGCTGCATGGATTTTTTCTCTAGTTTCAGCAAGTGGGGGCTACGCTCTAGTTGTGGTCTGTGGGCTTCTTACTGCAGTGGCTTTTCTTGTTGCAGAGCAGGGGCTCGAGCACATGGGCTCAGAAGCTGTGGCTCCCGGCTCTAGAGCACAGGCTCAATAGTTGAGGCACACAGCCTCAGCTGTCTCATGGCAACTTCCTGGATCAAACCCGTGTCTCCTGCATTAGCAGGTGGATTCTTTACCACTGAGCCACCAGGGAAGCCCTTTTTTTCTTTTGTTAATTGTATTTGTCTAGTATAATATTCGGAGAAGGCAATAGCACCCCACTCCAGTACTCATGCCTGGAAAATCCCATGGGCGGAGGAGCCTGGTAGGCTGCAGTCCATGGGGTTGCTAAGAGTCGGACATGACTGAGTGACTTCACTTTCACTTTCATGCATTGGAGAAGGAAATGGCAGCCCACTACAGTGTTCTTGCCTGGAGAATCCCAGGGACAAGGGAGCCTGGTGGGCTGCCATCTATGGGGTCACACAGAGTCGGACATGACGGAAGCGACAGCAGCAGCAGCAGCAGCACTGAACTATATTAACTTACATACAGAGTACATCATGAGGAACACTGGGCTGGAAGAAGCACAAGCTGGAATCAAGATTGCTGGGAGAAATAGCAATAACCTCAGATATGCAGATGACACCACCCTTATGGCAGAAAGTGAAGAGGAACTAAAAAGCCTCTTGATAAAGGTGAAAGAGGAGAGTGAAAAAGTTGGCTTAAAACTCAACATTCAGAAAATGAAGATCATGGCATCTGGTCCCATCACTTCATGGCAAATAGATGGGGAAACAGTGGAAACAGTGTCAGACTTTATTTTGGGGGGGCTCCAAAATCACTGCAGATGGTGACTGCAGCCATGAAATTAAAAGACGCTTACTCCTTGGAAGGAAAGTTATGACCAACCTAGATAGCATATTCAAAAGCAGAGACATTACTTTGCCAACAAAGTTCCATCTAGTCAAGGCTATGGTTTTTCCAGTGGTCATGTATGGATGTGAGAGTTGGACTGTGAAGAAAGCTGAGTGCCGAAGAATTGATGCTTTTGAACTGTGGTGTTGGAGAAGACTCTTGGGAGTCCCTTGGACTGCAAGGAGATCCAACCAGTCCATTCTGAAGGAGATCAGTCCTGGGTGTTCTTTGGAAGGAATGATGGTAAAGCTGAAACTCCAGTACTTTGGCCACCTCATACAAAGAATTGACTCATTGGAAAAGACTCTGATGCTGTGAGGGGATTGGGGGCAGGAGGAAAAGGGGATGACAGAGGATAAGATGGCTGGATGGCATCACCGACTCAATGAACATGAGTCTGAGTGAACTCCAGAAGTTGGTGATGGACAGGGAGGCCTGGCATGCTGCAATTCATGGGGTCACAAAGAGTCGGACACGACTGAGCGACTGAACTGAACTGAACTGAATATAGCTACATCAGCTTTTAAATTGGCTTTCCCTGTACCTCAGTGGTAAAGAATCTGCCAGCAATGCATAAAGTGTAGGAGACTTGAGTTTGATTGCTGGGTTGGGAAGGTCCCCTGGAGGAGAAAATTGCATCCCACTCCAATATTCTTGCCTGGGAGATATCATGAACAGCAGCCTGGCAGGCTACAGTCTGTGGGATCGCAGAGAGTCAGACACAACTGAACATGTATGCAGCTTTTAAATTATTTTCAATTAAATTTCTATGACATAACTTTTTCTGTTTTTTTATTTTAACTTTCTGAGATGCAATCTTTTACTATATATAGCTGTCTACTCTCCCCACCTCCCATCCTGCCCCAATCTAAGAATCTTTGTTTTTTAATTGGCAGGATTAGTCCGTTTATATTTACTTTGAATACTAATGTATATCTCTACCATCTTATTTTGTGCTCTCTGTTTGCCATATTTTTTCTTTATTTTTTCTACCCCGCCCCCAACCCTTATTCTGCCTTCTATTTTATTGGTGAGATTTCTTTATTTCCTCCCCTCCGTTTTTGTCCTCAGTGGTTTGGAACACTATTTCTCTGCTTTCAGGAGGTACGCTTAAGTTTTTATGACGCATGCTTGAACAACCAAAGTCTGAAGTTAGTGAATACCCTTGTCAGTGTTGTTGCTGCTCAGTCGCTAAGTCATGTCTGATTCTTTGCAACCCCATGGCCTGCAGCAAGCCCAACTTCCCTGCCCTCACCATCTCCTGGAGTTTTCCCAAGTTCATGTCCAATCGGTGATGCCATCCAACCATTTCATCCTCTGTCGCCCTCTTCTCCTTCTGCCTTCAATCTTTCCCAGCATCAGGGTTTTTCCCGGTGAGTCAGGTGTTTGCATCAGGTGGCCTAAGCATTGGAACTTCAGTTTCACCATCAGTCCTTCCAAAGAGTATACAGGGTAGATTTCCTTTAAGATTGATTGATTTGATCTCCTTGCTTTCCAAGTGATTCTCAAGAGTCTTCGCCAGCACCATAGTTTGAAAGCATCAATTCTTCGGCACTCTGCCTTCTATACTGTCCAGCTCTCATATCCATATATGACTACTGGAAAGACCATAGCTTTGACGAACCTTTGTCAGCAAAGTGATGTCTTTGCTATTTAACACACTGTCCAGGTTTGTCACAGCATTCCTGCCAGGAAGCAATCGTCTTCTGATTTCATGGCTGCAGTCACCATTCACAGTGATTTTAGAGCCCAAGAAGAGGAAATTTGTCACTGCTTTCACCTTTCCCCCTTCTATCTGCCATGAAGTGATGGGGCCAGATGCCATGATCTTAGTTTTTTTAATATTGAGCTTTAAGCTGACTTTTTCACTCTCCTCCTTCACCCTCGTCAAGAGGTTCTTTATTTGCTTTCTGTCATTACAGTGGTATCATCCACATATCTGAGGTTGTTGATATTTCTCCTGGCAAACTTGATTCCAACTTGTAACTCATTTAGCCCAGCATTTCTCATGATGTGCTCTGCATATAAGTTAAATAAACAGGGTGACAATAAACAGCCTTGTCATACTCCTTTCTCAATCCTGAATCAGTCAGTTGTTCCATACAGGATTCTAACTGTTGCTTCTTGACCCACAGACAGGTTTCTCAGGAGACAGGTAAGATGGTCTGGTATTCCCACCTCTTTAAGAATCTTCCACAGGTTGTTGTGATCCACACAGTCAGAAGCTTTAGCGTAGTCAATGAAGCAGAGGTAGATGTTTTTCTGAAATGCCCTTGCTTTCTTTATGACCCAGCGAATGTTGGCAATTTGATCTCTGGTTCCTCTGCCTTTTCTAAACCCAGCTTGAACATCTGGAAGTTCTCAGTTCATGTAATGCTGAAGCCTTGCTGAAGGGGCTTGTGTAACTCAATGAAGCTATGAGCCATGCCATTCTGGGCCACCCAAGATCGATGGGTCATAGTGGAGAGTGCTGACAGAATGTGATCCCCTGGAGGAGGGAATGTCAAGCCACTCCAGTATACTAGCCATGAGAACCCCATGAACCCTTGTCTATACCCTTTCTCAAACTGTTCAGGCATCTGATCACCACTCACTCCTTCCTACATTGTCCATGTTATTCTTATCTAGAGATTTAATTTCATATTGTTTTTTTTTTTTTTCATTTTAAATGAAAGCTGAAACGGATTTATTCAGTAATCTAAAGTAGATTATATAATGCAACCAATTAATTTTATTGAAGTATAGTTGATTAATTCCACATTGTTTTGAATCTCCAAATTAAAATTCTGTAGCATCTAGTTTCCTCACCTCAGGGCTACTGAACTTCAGTTTGTACAGACCTGGCTTTTGGAAATCTCTCTATTTCTTACAACTTGACATTCATTTATGTGTATTTGTGTTTATGGGGAGTGATTGACTAGGTCTCTATTTTAAAATATTATAGAATATTTTATATAAGATTTCTAGAAAGAGGCGAGAAGGCAATGGCACCCCACTCCAGTATTCTTGCCTGGAAAATCCCATGGACAGAGGAGCCTGGTAGGCCGCAGTTTATGGGGTCGCGAAGAGTCAGACACGACTGAATGACTTCACTTTCTCTTTTCACTTTCATGCATTGGAAAAGGAAATTGCAACCCACTCCGTGTTCTTGCCTGGAGAATCCCAGGGACGGGGGGGCCTGGTGAGCTGCCATCTGTGGGGTCGCACAGAGCTGGACACGACTGAAGCAACTTAGCAGCAACAGCAGCAGCAGAAAGATTCTAGGTGATAGCAGAAAGGGATACCACATCATCTCAGTTTGCCATACTGAATGGCACTTCAGACTTTTGGCATTTAGAGAAAATACAGTTTGTCTGTGGATTTAACACATATCATATTGTATATGTGATACTGCATCTTCTTTGTGAATTATAAGCATCTTTGCCATCCATTTCTATACATCAAACGGATTCATTTTTAACTATTGTGGTGTATTGCATAGTATGGATTTAATGTAGTTTATTCGGCTGCATTCTGTTTGATGGACTCTTAGGTTATTTCCAGGTTTTCTTTTATAGGGGAAACCGAAAAGTCAACACTCATGCTCCCTTGAAGTACGTACCAGTGCTTCTCCAAGGTAGAGCAAAGATGTGGAATTATTATGTTATAGAATACATTTTTTCTTCTGGTCCCGCCCAAATGCCCTTCAAAGAGGGAATGGCATTTTATATACATTTTCAAATATCCATTTTATACTCCTCTCACAACATATGAATGTATTACCCTTGTCCTGCCAGTACTTGTGATACTGTAACTTGAAAAAAATCTGCTAAACTAATGAGTAAAAAATAGTATCTTTTTATTTTGCTTTGCAGTTAGTCCCCTGATGACTAGTGAAATGAAAGATCTTTTAAAATACGATTACTGACCATTTGTATTTCCTTTTCTGTGAATTGCCTGTTCATATCCTTTGTCCAGTTTCTATTAGATTGTTCATTTTTTTTCTTATTGACTTGTAAGAATTCTTTATTCATTTTTGGCCCTAATTCTTTGTCTCTTAAAGAGGTTGTCGATATTTTTAACACATTTGTCACTGTTCAGAAATTTTGTGGTGTCATCTGTCACATGGAACAATGCCTTATAATATAGTCAATGTATTAAACTTTGCGTTTATGGTCTTGTGCTTTATTTAAGAAGCAGCACATACCCCAAGCTGTTAACACATTCTTCTGTCTTTTTTCTAACACAGTTGTTTTGTGTTTATCTTTTAGAACTTTTATCCATTGGCACTTCTTCCTTGTGGATGGTGTAACACTGTGTGCAAGTCGCTCGGTCGTGTCCGACTCTTTGCGACCCCTAAACTGTACAGTTCATGGGATTCTCCAGGCCAGAATACTGCAGTGGGTAGCCTTTCCCTGCTCCAGGGAATCTTCCCAACCCTGGGATTGAACCCAGGTCTCCCGTACTGCAGGCGGATTCTTTACCAGCTGAGCCACAAGGGAAGCCCTTATGTAAGGTAAGGATCTAATTTTATTTTTTCAAAATGGGAGGCAGTTTTTCCAATAGCATTTATTGAATAGCACATAATTTCCTTATGCATCTGACATTGTATCTTATTAGATTAATAAGCCAGTGGACAGACTATACCTGAATTTTCTGCTCAGTTCTGTTATCTATTTGGCTTTTCCTACTCCAATGTCATGACATTTTAATTTCTATAATCTTACAAAGTCACGAATCTTGTAGAACATTATGTTTAATACTTGTCAATTCATATACATCTGCTCTTCCATATTAATTTTAGAATCAGCTTATATAATTCTATGAACATTGTATTGAGCTGCAATTGATATTACATTGACTTCTTTTTAAAAATTTTATTGGAGTATAGTTTATTTACAGTGTTGTATGAGTTCCAGGTATATAGAAAAGTGATTGTTATACATATAGTCATTCATTTTCAGATTCTTTTCTCCTATAGGTTATCACAGAATATCGAGTAGAGTTCCCTATGCTATACAGTAGGTCTTTGTGGGTCATCTATCTTATCTATCTGATATATAGTAGTGTGTGTATGTTGGGGCTTCCCTGGTGGCTCAGAGGTGAAAGCGTCTGCCTGCAGTGAGGGAGACCTGGGTGTATGATAATCCCAAATTCCTGATTTATCCCTCCCCTCGCCACTGTTTCCCCTTCAGCAACTGTCAGTTTGTTTTCTATATCTGCAAGTCTGTTTCTGTTTTGTAAATAAGTTCATTTGTATCATTTTTAAAAAGCAGATTCCACATATGAGTGATACCATAAGACATTCGTCTTTCTTTGCCTGATGTGCATCACTTACTATGATAATCTCCAGGTTCATCTATGTTGCTGCAAATGGCGTAGTTTCATTCATCGTTATGGCTGAGCAATATTCCATTGTATATATGTACTACATCTTCTTTATCCATTCTTCTGGATGGACTCTTTGGTTCCCTCCATGTTTTGGCCATTATAGTGATGCAATGAAATTGGGGTGTGTGGGTCTTTTAGAAATATAGTTTCCTCTGGATATATGTATGCCTAGGAGTGGGATTGCTGGATCATATGGTAGCTCTATTTTTAGTTTTTTTTGTTTGTTTGTTTACTTTCAACATGTACACTTTATTATATGACAAATATATCTCAATAAAAGATGTTGAGAAAATGTAATACAAATAATTGCATACATAATATAAAGGTGTAGATTATTTTGAAGTCTGCATGTATTTTTAAAATTAATTCATTTATTTTAATTGGAGGTTAATTACCATATTGTGGTGGTTTTGCCATATATTGACATGAATCAGCCACAGGTGTACATGTGTCCCCCATGCCGAAGTCCCCTCTCACCTCCCATCCCATCCCTTTGGGTTGTCCCAGTGTACCGGCTTTGAGTGCCCTGTTTCACGCATCAGACTTGGACTGGTCATCTATTTCACGCATGATAATATACATGTTTCAATGCTATTCTCTCAAATCATCCCACCCTCTCCTTCTCCCACAGAGCCCAAAAGTTTGTTCTTTATATTTGTGTCTCTTTTGCTGTCTCGCATATAGGGTCATCATTACCATCTTTCTAAATTCCATATATATGCATTAATATACTGTTCAGTTCAGTTCAGTTCAGTCGCTCAGTTGTGTCTGACTCTTTGTGACCCCATGGACTGCAGCACACCAGGCCTCCCTGTCCATCACCAACTCCCAGAGTTTACTCAAACTCATGTCCATTGAGTCGGTGATGCCATCCCACCATCTCATCTTCTGTCATCCCCTTCTCTTCCCACCTTCAATCTTTCCCAGCATCAGGGTCTTTTCAAATGAATCAGTTCTTTGCATCAGGTGGCCAAAGTATTGGGGTTTCAGCTTCATCATCAGTCCTTCCAATGAATATTCAGGACTGATTTCCTTTAGGATAGACTAGTTGGATTTTCTTGCTGTCCAGAGGACTCTCAAGAGTCTTCTCCAACACCACAGTTCAAAAGCATCAATTCTTCAGAAAGTACTCAGCTTTCTTTATAGTCCAACTCTCACATCCGTACATGACTACTGGAAAAATCATAGCTTTGACTAGATGGACCTTTGTTGGGAAAGTAGTTTCTGCTTTTTAAAATGCTGTCTAGGTTGGTCATAACCTTTCTTCCAAGGTGCAAGCTTCTTTTAATTTCGTGGCTGTAGTCACCATCTGCAGTGATTTTGGAGCCCAAAAAATTAAAGTCTGTCACTATTTCCACTGTTTCCCCATCTATATGCCATGAAGTGATGGGACCAGATACCATGATCATAGTTTTCTGAATGTTGAGTTTTAAGCCAACTTTTTCACTCTCCTCTTTCATTTTCACCAAGAATCTCTTCAGTTCCTCTTTGCTTTCTGCCGTAAGGGTGGTGTCATCTGCATATCTGAGGTTATTGATATTTCTCCTGGCAATATGGTGTTTTTCTTTCTGACTTTTCACTCTTTACAGTAGGTTCCAGTTTCATCCGCCTTATTAGAACTGCTTCAAATGCATTCTTTTTAATAGCTGCTGCTGCTGCTGCTAAGTCGCTTCAGTCGTGTCCGACTCTGTGCGATCCCATAGACGGCAGCCCACTAGGCTCCATCCCTGGGATTCTCCAGGCAAAAATACTGGAGTGGGTTGCCATTTCCTTCTCCAATGCATGAAAGTGAAAAGTGAAAGTGAAGTCATTCAGTTGTGTCCGACTCTTAGCGACCCCATGGACTGGAGCCTACTAGGCTCCTCCGTCCATGGGATTTTCCAGGGAAGAGTACTGGGGTTGGGTGCCATTGCCTTCCCCCTTTAATAGCTGAGCAATGTGCATATGTGCCACGGCTTTCTCATGCATTCGTCTGCCGCTAGCCATCTAGGTTGCTTCCATGTCCTGGTTATTGAAAACAGTGCTCTGCTTTAGTTTTTAAAGGAACGTCAATATATTCTGCCTAGTGGTTGTACCAATTTACACTCCCTTGAAGAGTGCAGGAGGGTTCCCTTTTCTCCACACCCTTTCCAGGATTTATTGTTTGTAAGCTTTTTGATGATGACCAATCCGACTGATATGAAGTGATTCCTCACTGTATCACCTCAGAAAAAGGATTCATTTTTAAAATATACTAAGTGAAATGTGTTAAAATTATTCTATATATATAGACTACATATTTTTTAATGTATCTAGTAAATCACCCTATTAATGAAATTATTCATATCTTCTGTATTTTTACTTCTTTTTGCCTAATTGATTTGACAAAGACAAAGTGATGCAATAATATTAAGGTATCCTATTAAGACTGTAATTTTTCCAAATTTATCTTGGTATTTCTAATTGCTTTTGCTTTGTATATTGCTGTTTTAAAAATACCATTAATTAGATTTTTTAATAAAGAAAATGTTAAAGAATATCCCATAATCTCACCATTAACATAATACTTAACAACTCCCCAAACATACTAAAACGCACACATACCCACATGGTGAGGAAATTCAAACTGTACAGAAAGTCAGAAAACAAAAACTCAAATTTCCTGCTTGACTCTCCCTCCTCCCAGAGGTAACCAGTGTTAACAGTCTGGCAGATTTTTTGCTGAGATCACCTTCTTCCCTTCCAGCCTTATTCCACAGATCCTTTTGTTTCTGGATTCCCAGTTATAAACTGAATGTGGGCCCTCAATGGTGGTCCAGCCTCTGCTGCTGTCTTGGAGCAGGTGTTTTCAGGGCTCCTGTTGCCAATGCCTCTTGCTCTGAAGCTGCTTAGGCCTAAGAAAGCTGCCTCCTAGAGCAGTGCTTCTCAGATATTTGTGTGCACACAGATCCCTGGAGATACTGATAAAACAGAGTTCTGATTCAGTGGGCCTAGAGGAAGACCTGAGACTCTGCATTTGTAGCAGGCTCCCAGGTAACACACAAGGTAGGTAGCAAGACCCTGTCTTTAAACTTGGCTGCACTTGGGAATCCTCTGAGAAGTTTTATACAATGTGGATGCTGGGGTACCAGCCCCAGAAATCCTGATTTAGTTGGTTGGATTATGGCCTATACACAGGGCAGTTTGAAAGCTCTCCAGGTAATCCTAACACTCAGAGAAGTGTGAGAACCACAGTTCCCGACCAGCTTTCTTCCTCTTCAGCACACTTCGCTTTTTCTGTAAAATTGCTCTCAGCAGTTGCCTGAGCTTAAACTGCAATTGAAGCTTCTGTAACCTGTTTCCCTGGGGTCCCACTGAGATCCAAGGTCTCTCCCACGTGCTTGCAAGGCACAGCCTTCACTTTGGGCTGGTCCAGCCTCAAGGAGACTTCTTCTTTAATCTTTTTCTATAGTCATGGGTTCTGTCCCTACAATTCCATGCCCCTGTGTGTTTGCTTTCTCCTTTCAGGAAGGCACTGTTTTTGTCCTGTGGTATCTCCCAGAGTGAAAGACAATGATAGCAAAAAGTTGTAGCTGTGCTAAAAGTGTCCATTGAGCAAACACGTATTGCCCCATTTTCACGTCCAGGCTGGACAATGCTGCCCGTTGTGTTTCATCAACCAGCATCTAACCTAGGCCTGGCTCCATCTGTCATTATCCCACCTGCCCCCCTGCTTCATGTATCTTTACGTCTGCAGTGCCTTCCCTTAGAAAACGTGGTTCTCAGGGCCTTCCTGGTGGCTCAGTGATAAAGAATCCTCCTGACAGTGCAGGAGATGCAGGTTCCACCCCTGGTCCGGGAAGATCCCACATGCTGTGGAGCAACTAAGCCTGTGCACCACAACTTCTAAGTCTGTGCAGTGGAGCCTGGGACCCACAACTGCGGAAGCCTGAGTGCCCTAGAGCCTGTGCTCTGCAACAGGAGAAGCCACTGCAATAAGAAGGCTGTGCGCCCCAACTGGAGAATAGCCCCCATTTGCTACAACCAGAGAAAAATCTACCCAGCGACAAAGACCCAGCACAGACAAAAGTAAATAAATAAATAAAATGATTTAAAAACAAAAGCATGAGGTCCCTGGGTGGCAGCCTCAGCATCACTCGGGAATTGGCTAGAAATTCAAAATCCTCAAGCACCACCCGAACCCTGAGTGTGGGACACGGAAATCAGTGTTTTATCAAGCCCTGCAGGGGATTCTTATGCCTACTCAAGCTTGAGAGCCCTTGCCCAAGACCATCAGTCAGAGGTTGACGGATTTATTTGATCTGGGTTGGTGCTCAAGCGTCACTATCTTGAACAGTTTTCCCAGGTGATTCTAATGTGCAGCCAGGAGTGTGCACCACAGCCTTTGAGAGTTCTAATTCCTTAGATTTATCAGGCCATTCTCTCAGGGGCTAGGCAATAATTTGATCTCCAGCGACAGTGGTCCTATTACCTTGAGATTCACCTTGTGATACTTCTAGTATTTTATGCCGATTAATTCCTCTTCCTTCTCCAATTTGCATGGATTCTCTGTAACTCCTTGGTTTAGATGCTCCTAAGGGGAGAAGTCTCAGTGGCTCCAGTGATATACTACTGGGTGTGTGTGTGTTCATGTGTGTGTGTATGTGAATAAGAGGCCGTCTCCCCATCATGTCCTGGATATGATAACCTTAGGGAGACTCATTCTGGTCTCCCTCTGAGATCATGCTTCTCTTCTCTGGGAAGTTTCTTCAGTCATCGTTTCTGGTGTAGCCAAGGCATGGGCCTTCCTCTAAAGCTGTCTTTACGTTTCCTTTTCATATCCGTCTATTCTGCCTTCAGGATCACATTTGCTGTCTCAAATCCATCTAGTCCTTGAAAGTGAAAGATGCTCAGTTGTATCTGACTCTTTGTGACCCCATGGACTATACAGTCCATGGAATTCTCTAGGCCAGAGTACTGGAGTGGGTTCCCTTCTCCAGGGGATCTTCCCAACCCAGGGATTGAACCCAAGTCTTCCACACTTCAGGCAGATTCTTTACCAGCTGACCAGCAAGGAAGTCCAAGAATACTGGAGTGGGTAGCCTATCCCTTCTCCAGCAGATCTTCCCGACCCAGGAATCGAACTGGTGTCTCCTGCATTGCAGATGGATTCTTTACTAGCTGAGGTACCAGAGACTCCATCCAGTCTAGTCTGGTCTCAAGGTCTTAATCTTTCTCTTCCTCCAGCTTAGTGGGGCTGTTTTTAATTCTTTCTTTTTTCCCACTGCTCCTGATCTGATAGTTTGGGGATACTTCTATCTGTATACCTCAGTTTTCTGGACAACTTAATTCTTAGACACAGAGTCCTCCAAGAGCAGGCTTCTTTCACTCCTGTAGTCTTGAATTTGCAATAAATTTTGAGCTTTTTCTCTATGAACTTAAGAAGATAACACCTCTCTTTTTAACAGATTCCCCTTCCCTTTTCATTTGTACATTAACAAAATATGCTGTTCTTCTGAGAGTAAGTCCCCGATTTGGATCTCTAAAATTCAAGGCCATGATATTTCAGAGCCAGCTTTAGACCACATGATGGGGTATGTGACCCCTAAGAGCCTATGCAGAAGCCACATAAATGCACAGCTTACTTAGGCCCTAAGTACCAGCAGATAACATAAAACCGCCTGGGGTTTTGGCAGCCTACCTACACTGTCTATCTCAGCCTCATACTAATAATATAAAGGTGAGGGCTCACACACGTGCATTCATATAGCATGCATGGGACTTGAAAGAAAGTGAAAGTGAAGGTCACTCAGTTGTGCCTGACTCTTTGTGACCCCATGGACTATATAGTCCATGGAATTCTCCAGGCCAGAATACTGGAGTGGGTAGCCAGTCCCTTCTCCAGGAGATCTTCCCAACCCAGGGATTGAACCCAGGTCTCCCGCATTGCAGGCAGATTCTTTACCAGCTGAGCTACCAGGGAAGCTGAGCAATATATGGGACTTTGGTGCAGGATAAATTTTATTTAAGAAACAGTAAAAACAAAAAGTAATTGTTCCCTTACTGTCTAAAACGTCAGTTTGGTAGGCTGAATAATGTCCTCCCAAGATGCTCCTGCCTTAGTCTCCAGCACCTGTGACTATGTTACCTCACGTGGTAAAAGGGACATTGCAGATGTGTTAAGTGATGGATCTTGGGATGGGGAGATTAGATCATCCCTCTGGGCCCTAGATGCAATCCCAAAGCTCCCTATGAGAGGGAAGTTCAGAGTGAAGAAAAGCTGATGCATCAACAGAAACAGAGGGAGAGAGATTGGCAGATACCATGCGGCTAGTTTTGAAGATGGAGGGAGGGATCATGAGCCTAGGAAAGCAGGGGGCTTGTAGAAACTGGAAAAGGGAGGGAAGCAAATTCTTCCTGGAGCCTCTGGAGGGAGCACAGCTCTCACAACACCTCAAATTTTGGTCCAGTGAAACTCATTCTGGACTTCTGATCTCCAGAACTACAAGAGAGTAGATTTGTGCAGTCTTCAAACATTAAGCTTGTGTTAATTTCTTAGAACAGCAATCAGAAACTAATACAGTCTATATAAGGATAACTATACTTTTTCTCCTCTGTAATAAAAGCGTCACCCTGCAATACCTGTCCACTGAGAACCCACAGCCTAGTGTGTGTGTACATATATATCCTAAGAGCAACCATATGAGTCACAGCCTGTTATTATCCTCATTTCCTTGATGAGGAAACTGAGGCTCAGGGAGGCTAACAGTTTGCTCAAGGTCAAGTAGCTAAAAAGTGACAGAACTGGGGTTCCACATCCATGTTTACCTCTGCTGCTAAAGTAAGCGGCGGAAGGGACAGACAGATCAGAGCAGACCGCGCTCTTTGCAAACATACTTCTTCCAGACAGCACAGGAGAACAAAGATCAGCTAAAAGCAGGTTTAGTTTTGTGTGTGACCCTGAAAAGATGCAGGCAGCCTGCCTCTTAGCTCTGGTTGGCTGAATTGTAAAGAAGCACTGGGGCAAGGGAAAAAAATAACTTTTTATAGTATATTATAGTTGATTGTCTTAGATATGTGGCGTACATGCATATTTTCAAAAACTATTTCATAGACAGTTAACATTATGGGTGAATGAGTGTTAAATGCAATGTGATTTTATGCCAAGATTTTGGCTATTTTTTACGCATTTAACAAAAAGTAGCATCTTCTCGCCATGCCCTCCCCTCATGGTAACAGTGATTGTCCAAATGCTGCCGAGACACTGAGTCTTGTCCCAGACCTATTCACTGATGTGTCCTGGTTTAGAGGAAGTATAATTAGTGTCTGACACTTTCCAGGATTTAAAAGAGTTCCCCTTAAAGAGAAAACAAAACAGCCACAAGAAAAAACAAATCAGGCATGTGGCCCCATAGAGAACAGTGGCCAAAACGTCTGTAATGTTGTATTGTGAATTAGCCCCTAACTTTCAAAACTTAAAAATAAGAGATAGAGTGATGAAATACCTTTACACTTTGTGCTTTTTTAAAAAATGAGACAAGTCAAGTTTATCAGCATAACACCAGCCCCTAAAATAATTTTGAGTTTCCAGCCAGCTCATTTAGCAGGAATCTGTTCACTGGGTTCTTGAGTTGACCTCACATGATCCTCCTCCAGAAACAAGGGCAGCCTTGTGTTGGAGCTCTAGTGAATGCTGGACTGGGGAGCAGGGGGTGGTCAGCTTTTCTTTCTCTTTCTCCCATCTGCCTTCAAAATCATGGTCTGTGTAGCACTCTGTAAGGCAGGAGGGCCCCAGATTAGGAGAGCTAACCTGAGAGCAAGCCATCTTTCCATACTTGAATCTTGGGTTATTCAGGACCAAGGTCAGCCTGAAACATTGCAACTGAAAACAGTCTCGTTATAGAAAAACAGATCTGACATTGTCACTCTTCTTCGGAAAATCCTTCTATGGCTTCATGTGGCTCTAGGGGAAAATTTTAGCTGTTGATGATGGCCTGTGAGGCTCTGCTGGGTTGGTGCCTCTTTCCTTCATTTCAAACCACCTTCTGATTTCTTTTTTTATTTCAGTTGAATTTAGAAATTTATATCAAAATTCATGTATGTGAATTAAAACAATAGTCCCTAACCTTTTTGACACCAGGGACTAGTTTTGTGGAAGACAGTTTTTCCACGGACTGGGACAGGGGGAGGGGGGAATGGTCTTGAGATGATTGAAGCACATTATATTTATTATACACTTTATTCCTATTATTATTACATCAGCTCTACCTGCAATCATCAGGCATTAGATCCCGGAGGTTGAGGACTTCTGATTTAAAGAATCAAATAGCAGTGAAGGTTTATAACAACAAAAAAAAAATGGTCCCTATTGCATCTTTAATTTCTCCCTTCTAAGAGACAACTTTGAACTTTGCATAATTTCTTTGCTATTTGCCATCATACTTCAAGACAATTATGTACATTGCTAGTTTCGCGTTATAGAAAAGGCTATTGACTTTCTGGTAAGAAAGATGAAGATTTAATTCTCTTACATCATACCACACACTTCTCTTCCCATTCTTCTAGCATAGTTCCATCACAATTTTTGACAATTCAATATCCATATAATTAGGACTATGTAAATATCAGTCACAGTTGAGCTAGATAGTGCTATTTTTTAAATTTATTTTTATTTTTTTAATTAAATTTTATTTTGCTTAACTTTACAATATTGTATTGCTTTTGCCATACATCGAGATGGATCCACCACAAGTATACACGTGCTCCCCATCCTGAACCCTCCTCCCTCCTCCCTCCCCATACCATCCCTCTGGGTCGTCCCAGTGCACCAGCCCCAGGCATCCGTTATCAGGCATCGTACCTGGACTGGCGACTCGTTTCAGATATGATATTATACATATTTCAATGCTATTCTCCCAAATCATCCCACCCTCTCCCGTTCCCAGAGTCCAAAAGTCTGTTCTATACATCAGTGTCTCTTTTGCTGTCTCGTAAACAGGGTTATTGTTACCATCTTTCTAAATTCCATATATATGCGTTAGTATACTGTATTTGTGTTTTTCTTTCTGGCTTACTTCACTCTGTATAATAGGCTCCAGTTCCATCCACCTCATTAGAACTGATTCAAATGTATTCTTTTTAATGGCTGAGTAATACTCCATTGTGTATATGTACCACAGCTTTCTTATCCATTCATCTGTGGATGGACATCTAGGTTGCTTCCAAGTCCTGGCTATTGTAAACAGTGCTGCTATGAACATTGGGGTACACGTGTCCCTTTCAATTCTGGTTTTCTCAGTGTATATGCCCAGCAGTGGGATTGCTGGATTATAAGGCAGTTCTATTCCCAGCTTTTTGAGGAATCTCCATACTGTTCTCCAAAGTGGCTGTACTAGTTTGCATTCCCACCAACAGTGTAAGAGGGTTCCCTTTTCTCCACACCCTCTCCAGCATTTATTGCTTGTGGACTTTTGGATCGCAGCCATTCTGACTGGCGTGAAATGGTACCTCATAGTGGTTTTGATTTGCATTTCTCTGATAATGAGTGATGTTGAGCATCTCTTCATGTGTTTGTTAGCCATCTGTATGTCTTCTTTGGAGAAATGTCTATTTAGTTCTATTAATGCATTCTTTTCTTGTTCAATTTTTGTTTTTCCCAGAGTTAATAATTGCTTTGTTTTGGGCATTTGCCTTGTTTTCTCTGATTCCTCACCACTTCAGCCTCAAACTTGCCAATGAACTATTAACACTCTCTCCCAGTATGGTCAGATTCACCAGGTAATCCAGCTTTTCTTCCTCCCCTGGACACAGTCCTGCTGTGGCCTTCCATGTGACTGCCATAGTTCAGGGAGACTTTTCTCAAGTCTTCCTGGTATTCACTGTCCTCCTAGTACACTTGGTTCCCGTCATTCTCGGTCTTCCCTTGGTCTTTCTGTTGCATCTCATTTCCCATATCCCAGGCCCTCTTCTTTCTGAGTTTTCTCCCTTGTTTAGCTGTAGCATGTCTTCCAGTAGCCTCCTGAAAAGAAATGCAGAGATCTAATATGTTTTTTTTAATCTTGCACATCTGAAAATGTGTTCATTTTTCAGTTAATTGATAACCAGGTAAGATTTAGAATTCTTGGTTGAAAAGTGTGTTCCCTTGTAATATGTAAGTCTTTGTTCCATGTTTTCTAGCTTCCAGAGTTGTTTTTCGGGAAGTTCAATTCTCTTCTGGTCCCCAGTTCTTTGTATGCAGCTTTCTTCCTTCCTGGAAGTTATGAGGGTCTCTCTTTATTCTTGATGTTCTAAAATTTCACAGATCAGATCAGATCAGTCGCTCAGTTGTGTCCAACTCTTTGCGACCCAAGAGTCTTTTTTTGCATTGGGATGGGGTGTTTCCTTTCAATCTATAAGTTCATGTCCTACAATTCTGGGGGATTTTCTTGTATTATTTCTTTGATAATGCTCTTTTCTATCTCTCTTCTCTTTTTCTAGAACATCTTTTGGCATCATTCTAGATGTCTTGCACTGATGTTATTTATTCTCTATTTCTTGATCTCTGGTTAGTTGTATGTTGGATCTCCTAGGTTGATCCTCTGATTTTCTTATTATCTTATTTTCTATTTGAAAGAAATTCTTCCTATCTTTTATTCAAATTTCTGGGTTTAATCTTAACTTTTTTTCTAACCCTTTCATGTTCTCTCAATATTCCCTTTAAAAATACACACATAACATTCTAATCTTATTTTATAGCTGCAATGCCATTTCTTATCTTTCAGAGAAAATTATTTATAGGTGTTTATCTAAATGTTTCCCTGATCCCTATGCTATCTCTCTTTCTTCTAGTTGCCCTTTCCTTTTCTCCTGAATCTTTTGTCTCTTGTCTTTCATTCTAGAGTTGTCTACAAATATTTGGTGAGAGATGACTCACTCAACATATTTCAAAGTGTTGTATAAAGAGCTGAGTGGAAGCTCTTTACACATAGGGGTCACCCAAGGGTCATTAGGCTGACACTGTTCACTGGAGGGACTTGGAGGGTCTCTGTAGAACTGTTCCTTTGTGCCAGGCCCTTGCCCCGGAAAAAAAAAAAAAAAAAAAATCCAGCTTCCTGACCTGAAGGGAGAAGGAGGCATGGAGGCAACCCTCCGTCCAGTTGCCAGCATCCTATGGGCAACCTGGGGAGATAGAGGTCTGGGCCTCATCTTGGCTGAGCTAATGCCCCAGGTCCAAAGTCTTCCTGTCACCTTCTGAGAGGGTGAGCTTCTTGTCTTCAGCAGTGGTAGGAGGTGTGGTTGATCCTCTGGCTGAATGAGGCCCCTCCCACTCTCTCATGGTCCTCCCTCCCAGCCCCCTTCAGAAGCAGCCAGCTTCCCACCCCTGAGCCAATCCCAGGCCCATGGGGCTACTTGGTTTGCTCTTAGTTCCCCTCACCCCATCCTGTAGACTCTCCTTTCAGTTTTGCCTGCTCTGCAAGTCAATTACCATTATCCATCTTCTCTCTAGCTTCCAAAATTTGGTTAATAGACCTTGTCTGCTTTTGTCTTCTCTCCTGTTCTCTTTGTCCTGTGAATTTATACATCTTTAAATTCTATTTAAGCCCATGTTGGATAGGTTTTAGAAGTGAATGGGAATAAACACATTTTCTACCACCACCCACTTTATTCATCTTTCCCTGTGACCATTTTCTTTGCTTGAGCCATCTCTCTCTCTGATATGCTAAGTTCCTTCCTGCCCCTGGGCCTCTGCACGTGCTGTTCCCTCTCCTGGAGCACTCTGCTCCTCTCTCACCAGCTCGTCCGCTGGCTAACCGTGACTGAGCAAACATGTGTCAACTTGAAAGTCGCCCCCACAGAGGGACTTCCGCAACACGGGCCTTCTAGCTACTTCAAGCAGCTCTAGGGGCTCCTCTTGCACAAACCAGAGCTGCTTCCTCTGGATCTCCTGTGACCTCCCCCTCCACATCTCGCCCAGACTCCAGAGGTTTTCAGAAAGAAGGAGAAAAGAAAGGAGGGGAGCTTCCTTCCAGAGCCCCTTCTGGCCCGGCCGCAGCCTCATCTACCCTCTGACCATATGTCTGCTGCCCTGAGGGGCTTAGCTGGTCTCTGGGATCCCTCCCAGCTGCTGGTCAAGAGCCATGGTCAGCTGACACACACATCCCTTTGTTCTCTCGGCCTACCCCTCATCAGGGACTTTTTACTACCTGCTTGCTTTCTCTGCTCCGTTATTCAGGGTCTGTGTCTCCGTGGATCTCTGGGTCTCCATCTCAATGTCTCTCTGGGTCTCTATCTCAGTGTCTGTCTGTCCCTTCCCCCCCTGGCCCTTCTTCTCTCTCCACTGCTCTCTCTCCCCCTCTCCCCTGCCCCTCCACCTTTTCTTCTCCCATTTTCTCTCCCTGTGTCTCTTCCTGTCCACCCACCTCATTTTTCCTTTGTCTTTCCGCACATCCCTCCTGCGCTGTCTCTGGCTCCCACTCTGAGAACGCCCCTCTCTCCCTGGCACCCACACACTCAGAGGGCTCTTCGGGGTCCCTGCCCTGCCTCTCTCTGGGTGCCTGGGTGGTAGGGGCCTTCCTGCGGTGGGGCCCCAGGTGTGGTGGCCTTCCTGGTGGCCGGCCGGACCGCCGGCTGTCTAACACTCTTGTAAGGTTACTATTTATCTAGTGCAACCAAAGTTGGCACACACATCTGGCGCCTGGTACTTAGTGCAATTATTTATGATTTCCACCAAGATTTAAAAGCTCATCGCCGGCCTTGTAATGCGGTAACTGATTGCGCTGCTAATGTAATTAAGAAAAGATTATGATGTCCACGTGGCGTACCAGATGGTGGCATTCATAGTAATCGGCGTGCACAACTGGCAGACAACTGCACAAGGGCAGCCGAGCGGAGGCAGCTGGAGACCAGCGTCTTCCTCCAGCCACTTGGAGGGGAGGGGAGGCTGCTGGGGCTGCTGGTCAGTGCAGGGTGGGGAGGGGAGGAGGAGGGGGCGAGGAGGACTGGAGGTGTGAGAAGGGGGTCCGTCTCCCCTGATCTACTCCCCAAAGTTGGTCTCTTTGTTACTACTCCCCCCACCCCCTGAAACACACATACTCTGAAAAGTTTTACTTGTATATGGACAGGCACACACGAACAGGAAAACACACTCAGACTGCCATAAGTAAAGGATTCTCTCTTGCCTTTATTCAAAAATTTTGATTAAGCGACTCCTTCTGCTAAGTCCTGGGACCGTATTGATGAAGCAGACATGGTATCCTTCCTTGCAGAGCTCAACAGACTTACAGTAGGGATGCTGCTGCTAAGTCGTTTCAGTCGTGTCCGACTCTGCGCGACCCCATAGACGGCAGCCCACCAGGCTCCCCCGTCCCTGGGATTCTCCAGGCAAAAACAATGGAGTGGGTTACCATTTCCTTCTCCAGTGCATGAAAGTGAAAAGTGAAAGTGAAGTCACTCAGTCGTGTCCGACTCAGCGACCCCATGGACTGCAGCCTACCAGGCTCCTCCGTCCATGGGGTTTTCCAGGCAAGAGTACTGGAGTAGGTCGCCATTGCCTTCTCCGAGAGTAGGGATAAACATCCATCAAAGAACCACAGGAATTAGACATGAAATTGAGTAGAATTTTGTGTTACTATTCAGAGGCTGGTGGTGAGATGAGGGCTTCCCCAGGGCAATTGACCTGGTCCAGGGGGCCCAGGGAAAGCTTCTCTGAAGAAGTGACAACTGAGATGTCATCTGAACAGTGATAGCAAACCAGGTAATGAGAGGAGGGAAGGATGCTTCAGCAGAAGGAACATGTGCAAAGGCCTGGGGGTTGGAGGAACCATGGCAAACACACACATTTAAAAGGAGGCCAGTGGCCAACAACAGCCAAGGCAACTTGAGGAGGAGAAATGAAACTGGATGCCAAGACTTTTAATGATCAGATCAGATCAGTTGCTCAGTCATGTCCGACTCTTTGCGACCCCATGAACTGCAGCACGCCAGGCCTCCCTGTCCACCACCAGCTCTCGGAGGTCACTCAGACTTACATCCATTGAGTCAGTGATGCCATCCAGCCATCTCATCCTCTGTCGTCCCCTTCTCCTCCTACCCCCAATCCCTCCCAGCATCAGAGTCTTCTCCAATGAGTCAACTCTTCGCATGAGGTGGCCAAAATACTGGAGTTTCAGCTTTAGCATCATTCCTTCCAAAGAAATCCCAGGGCTGATCTCCTTCAGAATGGACTGGTTGGATCTCCTTGCAGTCCAAGAGTCTTCTCCAACACCACAGTTCAAAAGCATCAATTCTTCGGTGCTCCGTCTTCTTCACAGTCCAGCTCTCACATCCATACATGATCACAGGAAAGACCATAGCCTTGACTAGGCGAACGTTTTAATGAAGCTGTAGGAATTCAGGCAGTGTGGTATTAGTGCAAGGAGGAACAGACTGACCCATGGAACAGAGGCGAGAGCCTGGAAACAGAGCGGCACACACAGGCGCCCCGAATTTATGACAAGGATGACACTATAACCCAGTGGGAAGGAGGAGGTCTTTTCTATAAATGGTGCAGGGCCAATTCAATATTCATACGAGAAAAAGCATGTCTCAACTCCTACCTCACATTACACACAAAAATCAACTCCAGACTATTTGCAGAGCTAAATGTGAAAGGTAAAGCAGCACAGCTTTTAGAGGAAAACCTTGGAACAGGCAAATATGTCTTAAACAGGAGACAAAAAGGCTAACTGAATAAGACAAAAATTATAGCTGAACATCTTAAACCCAAGAAATTCTGTTCCTAAAAAATACCAGCAAGAGGGTGCCAAGCTAACAAAAAGACAGGGAGGAGACAGCTACAATTCACATATTTCACAAAGAACTTGGATTTAGATATATATTTTTCAATGCTTACCAATCAATAGGAAAACAAAACAGGCAACCCCACTTTTCTTTAAATTGCAACAGACTCCTTACAAATGAAGATGTTCAAAAGGCCAGAAAACATATGACAAGGTGCTCAACTCCATTAGTCAGCAGGGAAACACAAGCTAAAATTAGGAATGGCTAAAACTAAGAAGACAAAGTATCAAGTATGGAGGATGTTGTCAAGAACAGGAAGTTTCATGCACTGCAGGTAGGATATAGATTGGTACTTCGGCAGATTGTTGGTTATTATCCAATAAAAACAGTATATTCTTGAAACAGAGCAGGACCCTATGGTCCTTGCCCCCCAGCCGTGTCCTCTGCCTGCCTTTTGCCTGTGGAAAACTTTAGCCAAAGAATAAGTTTAATCAGAGAAGTGAGAAAGGCAGAAACAAGGAAAACAGTCAAAGGAGACTGAAAAATAATGATGCGGTCGTTAAACGTAGTCAAGGACCTCTGGTTCTTTCTCAGGGGCTATAGATAATATTCTGAACCATATCCTGGGAGCTGCCTTACAGACACCAAAACACCAGGTGGAGAAGTGAACTGTGCGATGACCTGACTGCACCCAGGACACGAGCTGCCACGATTCTGAGAGCTGACCTCAAAGAAATGGGAACAAATGGACCCTGGAACTGAAGATTAACCATACCTAAAACAATCAAGACGATGCTGGTCAGACCACTGGCGACCAGTCTGAAGATGACGTTGGAGACGACTGTGCTGTTCCTGCATGTAATTCCCCCTCCCCAGCTCTGTCTGTAAAAGCTCTCACCCCTTGCTTGTCGGCCTTTGGACGTATGTCCACCTTCCTCTCCTCCCAGTTGCGGCATCTGAAATAAAGCAAACTTTCCTTTTCACCAACCTGGCCTGTTTGTTGGCTTTTGAGCAGCGAGCAGCTGGACCACACACACATACTCTTTTGATGACATTCTCACCAGTGACCCAGCAGTTCCACTTCGGGATGTACGGATGTACACCACACTAAATGTTTCCCAAAGACATGGACTGCATGATTCATTGGCGCACCACCCATAAGAGTCCAAGCCTCAAAACTGCCGAAATGCCAGTAAACAGCAGAATGGATACAGTTATCAAAATAGATAAATGTGGTGTATTTTTACTTTGGGATACTGTACAAAAAGGCAAATAAATGAGTGACTGATACATTCATGTGGATGAATCTCACAGAAATACTTACGGGTGAAAGCAGACAGAACAAAGGCATAGATACGAAGGACTTCCCGGGTGGTTCAGTGGCAAAGACTCCCCAGTCCCAGTGCAGGGGACCTGGGTTCGATCCCTGGTCAGGGAACTAGATCCCACATGCCGCAACTAAAGATCCTGTGTCCCACAGCTAAGACCCAGTGCAGCCAAATGAATAAATTAAAAGAAAATATTTTTTCTTAAAGATGGTGGATTGAGCATATGCATTTATCTCTTATTTTTCTCCTAAGATGCCATCAAGAGGAGTGGAAAGAGGTAAAAGGATATTCACTTACAGAGATGAAACGAAGCAGGAGAAGAGATATCCTGGGCTAAACCTTTCACTGAATTTCTGGAAGCCAAAAGGTAGGTGGGGAAGAGATATGCTCTCAGAAGGAACTGTGGCTTCAATGCAATGCAGAGGCTCTCCTTCCAAAACAGTTTAATCCCATACAACCTGGGAGGAGCCTGGTCTCAAAGACATGCATGCAGAGGAAGATGGGAGGCTCAAAACAAGGAGATTCATTGAAAGCTGGTAGGAGAAGCCATCGATGTCTATACCTTCCTGCCCTACTCCTGCACACACACACAATGCACAGAATAAAGACTGTCAAGTAACAAAGACTCTTAAGAAATTAAGCACTGAATCACTCAAATGAAAAAGTCAGTAGAATCAAAATGCAGTGAAATCTCCCAGAACATAAGACTGAAGAAAAAGAGGCAGGAAATATGAGAAGAAAATAAGAAAAATGAAGGATTTTTTTAAGTGTTTCAATAACTGACTAATGGTAATTTTGGGGGAAAAATTAGTTTCCTAAAGTGGCTGGAAGAAAGAGTTAACAAAGAAATAATACAAGAAATTTTCCTACAAATGAAGAACCTGAGTATATGGAATAGACAGGCCCCCTGAATGCTTGATGAAAATGAACGCATCAAGGGGCTTCCCTGGTGGTCCAGTGGCTGAGACTCTGAGCTCCCAACACAGGGGGCCCGGGTTTGATCCCAGGTCAGGGAACTAGATCCCATGTGCTCCAACTAAAAGGTTCAAATGCCACAACTAAAGACCCCACATGCCGCAACTAAAGATCCGCATGCTGCAACTAAGACCTGACGAGCCAAATAAATATTTTTTAAAAGATCCATATATAGACACATTGTCCGGAAATGTCAGAGAACCACAAACAGAAGCTATTAAAAGCTTCAAGAAGCAAAAATACATGCTGCCTAGAAAGGGCTGAGTACCAAAACGGCATCAGATTTTCTCCTAGCAACATTAAATGCAATATTTCCAATATCAAAATTTTGAGGGAAATGACTTTTGACTAGCATTTATATGCCCAGCCACTGATCAATGGGAAGTTAAAAGAAAGATTGTCTCAGAAAGTTTACCTCCAGCACACCCTTTCTAAAGGAAACTTCTTGAGAATGTGCTCCAGTAAAACAGCAGAATAAATCAAGGAAAAGGAATGCCTAGTGTCCAGGAAAGGTGGGAGCAACTCAGAAAGACAGTGGAGAGATTCCAGCAGAGAAGCAACACAGCAATCCACACTGAAGATGGAATCTTCTGGAAAGGGATACTCCAGGGACTAACAAAACACAAAACTGGATGGGATGCCCGAAAACAACGAAAATACGGCCGTGGCAAACAGCACTAGTGAGAAGGGCAGGTGGAGTTTCCTGGAGGGGGAAATGGTATTCAAAAAAAGAAAGTGCTTCTAAGAATAATATACTACTTGACTCTGCAGTGAACAGCATTTCCGTTGTGTTTTCTGTGAGCTAAACCCTCACCTATCACAGCAGGAATTCAATGAATGTCGAAGATTTATAAGAAACAGAAATGGAAGCATGTTATTGGAAAGCATCAAGGCTGCTGTAAAGAATAGCTACAGGAGCTGAAAGTCTGCCCTGGGATGAGGGCTGGGGGTCAGGGTACAGAGAGGGTGGAGACCCATTGTTTTAAACCACAGCATATAATACTTGGGTAAAATTATTTTAAATTGCCGTTTCACTCTGGTTGCAGAGTGGAAATCTGACTGGGGGAGGTCAAATGCAGGGAGACTGATTAGAATAGTGCAGCGGCACAGGCCGAAACAAAGGTTTATTGGACTGGATGGGGATGGGTGGCAGTGGGAGTGGGGAGCAGATGACGGATAGAAAACACTATTAGGTCACATTGACAGGACTTGCAGGGTGTTCAATAAAAGAGTGGTTAGGACAGGAATGACACCTGGTTTCATGCGTCTATATTTGAGTGGACAGTGGAGCCATCTGCTGAGAATCCTGGCCAAGAACTAGGTCATTAGGAGAGTGTGGTGAGTTCAGTTGGACACATGTTGAATCCGAGGTGCTTTGGGGCCATTAAAGAGATGTTAGGTGGACAGTTGTAAACATATCTCTGAGCTCAGGTCAAATATCCATGGATAGGCAGTGACTGAAGCTGTTAATGCAGATGAGACCTTTTGGGGAGAGAGTAAGGTCCAGTTACATTGGAGGGATTGTGTAAACGAGAGAAGTAACTGATGGTATAAGGTTGACATGAAGTCTCCAGTTAGATACATCTAGCCCAGAAGATACAGATATAGCAACATGGACACAATGTCCTTACAGGCTCATAATAACTCATAGGCTCAAAATTGCCTCCTTTGTTGTTGTTCAGTCACTAAGTCGCGTCTGACTCTTTTGCAACCCCATGAACTGTAGCCCCCCAGGCTCCTCTGTCCATGGGATTTCCCAGCAACAAATACTGGAAAGAGTTACCATTTCCTTTTCCAGGGGATCTTCCTGAGCCCATGTCTCCTGAATTGGCAGATGGATTCTCTACCACTGAGCCACCAGGGAAGGGAGCCTAGATTACCCTTTATTTCACATTGAAGTCAGAGACTTTAAGTTCCTATCTGACACGCTGTGGGGTGTCTCCCCCAGTATTTCCAAGGGGGCCTAGGTAAATTCTCCTGGGTCAATATGCACTGAAGCCACCTCACCAGTATTCCCAGCTCTTGTGACTCTGACCTCCAACTTTGGCCATTCACACCCATTTCTATCCTGTTATTTCCCCCAAACAAAGGATATTGCATGAGCAGACTTACTGAAAGTTTGGAGCAGTGAGGACAGTTATAGCACATCAGATCAGATCAGATCAGTCGCTCAGTCATGTCCGACTCTTTGCGACCCCATGAACCGCAGCACGCCAGGCCTCCCTGTCCATCACCAGCTCCCGGAGGTCACTCAGACTCGCATCCATCGAGTCAGTGATGCCATCCAGCCATCTCATCCTCTGTCGTCCCCTTCTCCTCCTGCCCTCAATCCCTCCCACCATCAGAGTCTTCTCCAATGAGTCAACTCTTCGCATGAGGTGGCCAAAATACTGGAGTTTCAGCTTTAGCATCATTCCTTCTAAAGAAATTCCAGGATTGATCTCCTTCAGAATGGACTGGTTGGATCTTCTTGCAGTCCAAGGGACTCTCAAGAGTCTTCTCCAACACCACAGTTCAAAAGCATCAATTCTTCGGCGCTCAGCCTTCTTCACAGTCCAGCTCTCACATCCATACATGACCACAGGAAAGACCATAGCCTTGACTAGGCGAAACTTTGTTGGTAAAGTAATGTCTCTGCTTTTGAATATGCTATCTAGGTTGGTCATAACTTTCCTTCCAAGGAGTAAGCGTCTTTTAATTTCATGGCTGCAGTCACCATCTGCAGTGATTTTGGAGCCCAGAAAAACAAAGTCTGACACTGTTTCCACTGTTTCCCCATCTATTTCCCATGCAGTGATGGGACCAGATGCCATGATCTTCGTTTTCTGAATGTTGAGCTTTAAGCCAACCTTTTCACTCTCCACTTTCACTTTCATCAAGAGGCTTTTTAGCCCCTCTTCACTTTCTGCCATAAGGGTGGTGTCATCTGCATATCTGAGGTTATTGATATTTCTCCCGGCAATCTTGATTCCAACTTCTGTTTCTTCCAGTCCAGCATTTCTCATGATGTACTCTGCATAGAAGTTAAATAAACATGGTGACAATATGCAGCCTTGACGTACTCCTTTTCCTATTTGGAACCAGTCTGTTGTTCCATGACCAGTTCTAACTGTTGCTTCCTGACCTGCATACAGATTTCTTAAGAGGCAGATCAGGTGGTCTGGTATTCCCATCTCTTTCAGAATTTTCCATAGTTTATTGTGATCCACACAGTCAAAGGCTTTGGCATAGTCAATAAAGCAGAAATAGATGTTTTTCTGGAACTCTCTTGCTTTTTCCATGATCCAGCGGATGTTGGCAATTTGATCTCTGGTTCCTCTGCCTTTTCTAAAACCAGCTTGAACATCAGGAAGTTCACGGTTCACATATTGCTGAAGCCTGGCTTGGAGAATTTTGAGCATTACTTTACTAGCGTGTGAGATGAGTGCAATTGTGCGGTAGTTTGAGCACTCCTTGGCATTGCCTTTCTTTGGGATTGGGATGAAAACTGACCTTTTCCAATCTTGTGGCCACTGCTGAGTCTTCCAAATTTGCTGGCATATTGAGTGTAGCACTTTCACAGCATCATCATTCAGGATTTGGAATAGCTCCACTGGAATTCCATCACCTCCACTAGCTTTGTTCGTAGTGATGCTTTCTAAGGCCCATTTGATTTCACATTCCAAGATGTCTGGCTCTAGGTCAGTGATCACATCATCATGATTATCTGGGTCTTGAAGCTCTTTTTTGTACAGTTCTTCTGTGTATTCTTGCCACCTCTTCTTAATATCTTCTGCTTCTGTTAGATCCACACCATCTCTGTCCTTTATCGTGCCCATCTTTGCATGAAATGTTCCTTTGGTATCTCTGATTTTCTTGAAGAGATCCTTAGTCTTTCCCATTCTGTTGTTTTCCTCTATTTCTTTGCATTGATCACTGAAGAAGTCTTTCTTATCTCTTCTTGCTATTCTTTGGAACTCCGCATTTAGATGTTTATATCTTTCCTTTTCTCCTTTGCTTTTCGCTTCTCTTCTTTTCACAGCTATTTGTAAGGCCTCCCCAGACAGCCATTTTGCTTTTTTGCATTTCTTTTCCATGGGGATGGTCTTGATCCCTGTCTCCTGTACAATGTCACGAACCTCATTCCATAGTTCATCAGGCACTCTATCTATCAGATAGCACATAGCACATAGCACATAGCAGGAAGCAAATGGAAGCTCAGGATTAGACATCACCATTTCTAGAAGACCAGCAGCCATATCTCACCATAGGGAATTTGCACTGGTCATGACCTTCTGTGGAATCCCTGCCTTGGTCCCATGGGGTCCTCTTCCCACTCACCAGCCTTTCCTTCCACCTCCTTTTGGTTTGTTTCTGTGCTTCTCACCCCCTGCCTCCCAGGCTGCCCGCAGAAATTCTGCTGGGAAATTCAGCTCTCTCTTTGTTGCACGCTTTGCCTTCCAGGGCTTGCCAGGCCACTTACAACACCTAAGGGAACTAACAATATACTTTTCGAAGCAAAGAACCTTCTCCCCGGAGATGAATTATGTGCATCCCCTATAATAATAAACTGACTGCCTGCTGTTCAGTCTTTAAAAAACTTGAACTCACACACACTCACATGCAGACAGACAGACAGACAGACTTTGACAATCATTCACATACACACATGCTTATGTGCTCACCAATAATCATATACTCATATATGGGTGCGAGCACACACTTACAACTGCAGGTCCACACTGTGTGCACACACACTTTCATACAGGCTTGGACATGCAGATGCACTTAAGGCTTTTAACAGCACCCAGCGGTCAAGTCTGAAGCCTTCCCTCAGGTTGATCCCACCCTGTGTGTGTGTGCATCTGTCTGTGTGTGCATGGGTCTGCCCTTTCCTGCCCTGGTCATTGAGCTGTGCTAAGGGAATGTTCTGTTCTTGGATGTGTGCCTGGCACCTGGGGAAGAGCCATCTCCTTTGACCAGGAACTAGAAAACTGAACTGATGGGCCCAAGGGTACTGGGACTGGGTTCTGAAGCAAGACCTTGTCATAACATCACCAAGGCAGTCCCCATCCTGAGCACATAGCCAGGAATTGGTGGCTATGGCGGGTGGGAAAAAATGGTCCCCCCAAAATGTCCACATCTAAAACCTGTGAATGTGTTGCATCACATGACAAAGGGCATTGCATGTGAATCTGGCTAAGGATCTTGAGATGAACTGGGTGGGCCCAATGTAACCACAATAGTTAGAAGGAAAAGAGGGAGAGGGGAGCGTCAAAGGAGATATACAATAGAAGCAGAAGGCAAGGTGAGGTGATATTGACTTGAAAGTGGTGATGAGCCATGGAATGCAGACAGCTTCTAGATGCTAGAAAAGGCAAGGAAAAGATTTACCTTTCTTTGTAGCTATTAAAATATACAGTAAAGCTATTAGAGGGCTTCCCAGGTGGCACAGTGGTAAAGAATCTACCTGCCAATGCAGGAGACACAGGAGATACGGTTTTGATCCCTGGGCTGGGGAGATGCCCTGGAAGAAGAAATAGCAACTCACTCCAGTATTCTTACCTGAGAAATCTCATGGCCAGAGGAGCCTGGCAGGCTACAGTCCACAGGGTTGCAAAGGAGTAGGACACACTTAGCAACTAAACAACAACAAAGCTAGTGTCCGATAGTGTGGTAATGATATAGGATTATTGGAGTGACAGAAAACTTTGGAACAGAAAAAAGAGTCCAGAAGTATATCCCACTATATGTAAGAATTTAATACATAATAAATGTTTTACTCTCAGTGAGAAAAAAAATAAGATTAATTGGTAAATGATGCTGGATGGAAAAAAGCACCTATCCAAGTAAGAAAATGGAGTTGAATCCTCATCTCATACCATATAATAAACTAAAACCAAATTGATTAAATAAATTAAATAAATGAAAAAAAATAGAATATAAAAGTCTTAGGGGGAATTTTAGGTGAATACATGTGTAATTCCTCCCTGATGGCTCAGTGGTAAAGAACCCACCTGTCTATGCAGAAAACCTGGGCAATCCCTGGGTCGGGATGATCCCCTGAATAAGGAAATGGCCACCCATTCCAGTACACTTACCTGGGAAATCCCATGGACAGAGGACCCTGGTGGGCTACAGTCCATGGGGTCACAAAGATTTGGACACAACTTAATGGCTAAACAAGAATATGTAAATCAGGGATTGTAGGCCAGTAGGTGGGGAGAAGAGTACATTTTTATCTATAACAGGAAATACAGTCTATTTCAAAGAAAGATAATCATCTTTTATTATGTAAAATTTAATTTAATCCAGCTAATTTTTAAATTTTAGATATTATACCCCTTGGTTCTAGAATCCTCATTCGCTTATTCTGATAGTTTATTTCTCTGCTGAGATATTCTTTTTTTTTTCTTTTTTTTTTTTTTTTTTGCTTAACTTTACAATATTGTATTGCTTTTACTATACATCGAGATGGATCTGCCACCAGTATACACGTGTTCCCCATCCCATTCATTCCTTGCATATTTTCCTTCATGTCCTTGAACATAGTTATCATACCTGCTTTAAAACTCTTGTCTCTGAATCCCAAGATCTGGCTCACCTTGAGATTGGTCTCCATGATTGCCTTTTCTCTTGAATATGGTTCACATTTTCTTATTTCCTCCCATGTCTGGTAATTTTTGATTATATCCTGGATACTGTATTAGTGACTCTGGGTTCTTTTATATTGCTCTGAAAGAGTGTTGTTTTTCTATTTCACCAGGCAGTTCACTTGACTGAACTCAAACTCCAAACTCTGAAATCTGTTCAGTTATTTTAGCCACAGTCAGACTTCTAGGAGTTTCCCCACTTAATTCATAGTTAAAAAAAAAAAAAAAAAACACTCCAAGGCTTGGATGAAGTTTATAAGCAGAATCAGAACACCCTCTCCATGAATTTCTCTTCCTGGGATTTCCTCCTTCACGTTCCAGCTACCATGGAAGCTCTCAGTTTTGTTCTTTGATCCCTCCTCAAGTTAAAAAAATAATAAATAAGACCCTGATGCTGGGAAAAATTGAAAGCAGTAGGAGGAGAGGGCAGCAGCAGATGAGATGGTTGGTTGGTATCACTGTTTCAGTGGACGTGAACTTGGGCAAACTCCAGAAGACGGTGAGGGACAGGGAAGCCTGGCGTGCTGCAGTCCACGGGGTCGCAAAGAGTCAGACATAACTTGGCGACTGAATGACAACACATGGAAAGATGCAGATCTCTATCCAATTTTTAGCCAACTCATGTGGCACTGCCTGGGGCCTGCTCTTAGGCACAAAAATGTTACAACGAGAAATTCATTCACTGTCGTCCTTTTCTTTCAAGTGTCAAACTCTCCAGTTTCTGCCAGACTTTGATTGTTTTCAGTGCCTTTACGTAGCCTTTTAAATATTTTACCCAGAATTTATCATCGTTGCCTGTCAGATGATCTTTTATAGGATATTCTGTCATTATCAGATGTGAAACTTTCTGACCACATAAAATTTAAACTATTTTAGATGGATAAAGATACTCATAAAGTTAAAAGACAAACATTAAGTTGGAAAGAATATATTTACTGTGTCCATGACAGAGAGAGTTAATTTCTAGTTCTTACAAATTGGTAAGAAAAACACAAAGCAGCCAATAGAAAAATGTTCCCAGGGTATGAATAGGCTCAGAGAAGAGTAAACCCAAATGGCCAATAAACATGTGACTGAATCTCCCAATACTCAGGGAAATGCAAATTAAAGTAACTTCTCACCCATCAGACTGGCAAAAACTCAAAAGGATGTTACATCTACTACTGATGGGAGGGCAAGGAGAAGTATGTTTTCATATGTAACTGGTGAAAAAGAGAATTGGTATTGTCTTTTTGGAAAGCAATATGAAAAATATTTTTAAAAAAATCATGTCCTTCAACCCAGCGATCCCACTCATAAGAATTTGTCTCATGGAAATAAAAGAGTGCATTCATACATAGGAATATATAAAGGTGTTTAGTATTGCAATATTTGTAGTGGCCAAAGAACCGAAAAGAATCCATCAAGGGGAGAGTGTGTAAATCAAAACACTTCATTCCATGGAGTAAAGATGTTGCCATTAAAAAGAATGAATTTACTTGCAAGGGTTTCCACAATACTATTAATTCAGAAATTTAAGAAGTATATGTAATATGATCCATTTGGTCAAACAATCATGATCAAGATTGGCAATCCCTATATATGTATATGGGGAAGGCAATGGCACCCCACCCCAGTACTTTTGCCTGGAAAATCCCACGGACGGAGGAGCCTGGTAGGCTCCAGTCCATGGGGTCGCTAAGAGTCGGACACGACTGAGCGGCTTCACTTTCACTTTTCGCTTTCATGCATTGGAGAAGGAAATGGCAACCCACTCCAGTGTTCTTGCCTGGGGAATCCCAGGTACAGGGGAGCCTGGTGAGCTTCCATCTATGGGGTCTCACAGAGTCGGACACGACTGAAGCGACTAACAGCAGTAGCAGCAGCAGCATATATGTATATAACTGTGGCGTGCTAAGTCGCTTTAGTTTTATTCAACTCTTTGTGACCCTATGGACTGTAGCCTGCCAGGCTCCTCTGTCCATGGGATTCTCCAGGCAAGAATACTGGAGTGGGTTGCCATGCCCTCTTCCAGGGGATCTTCCTGACCTAGGGATTTAAACTGCATCTCTTGAACCTTCTGCAGTGGCAGGTGGGTTCTTTACCACTAGGGCCACCTGGGAAGCCCAATATAACTATGCTGCTGCTGCTGCTGCTAAGTCACGTCAGTCATGTTCGGCTCTGTGTGACCCCATAGACGGCAGCCCACCAGGCTTCCCCGTCCCTGGGATTCTCCAGGCAAGAACACTGGAGTGGGTTGCCATTTCCTTCTCCAATGCATGAAAGTGAAAAATGAAAGTGAAGTCACTCAGTCATGTCCGACTCTTAGCAACCCCGTGGACTGTAGCCTACCAGACTCCTCCATCCATGGGATTCTCCAGGCAAGAGAACTGGAGTGGGTTGCCATTGCCTTCTCTGCAATATAACTATATGAACATTTAAAAAGGATATGGAAGGGGGACTTCCCTTGTGGTCCCGTGGTTAAGACTCCATGAGTCCTATGCAGGGGCCGCAGCTTTGATCCCTGGTTGGGGAACTAAGATCCCACATGCCACCAGGCAGGGCAAAAAAGAGAGAGAGAGAGAAAATATGGAGAGATTAACACCAGATTTTAACGTTGGTTGTTGAAATGTTAGGTAAGGAGTAAATTTTACAAAAATCAAAAGGAAAACTTTTAAATTGACTTTCTAAAATAATATGCAATTCAAAGCAAACATTTTGCAACTTAATCTCAGAGACAATAGGTATTTTTACTGTAATAGATCATGTCTCTCCTCATCACCACCATAATTATCAAAATATTATTACTAGATGTGTTTCTTCAAATAAGTCTTTTATAATTTCCAATAACTTCTCACATTTTTGCTTAATTATAATAAGTGAAATATTTTGTTTAAAAATAAAGGAGACAAGCAAATTTCAATATGGATTGCATATTAAAAACTGTTAATTTTGTAAGCTGGGATAATGACAGGGTTGGCACATAAAACATACTCTTTCAACTGGCAATGCATAATGAAGTATTTATGTGTGAAATGAGATAATGTCTGAAATTTGCTTACAAGATTGGAAAAATATGGATAATTCTTGAAACTGGATAATAGGTTCATGAGAGTGTATTATACTTTTTCCCTTCTGTATGGTTTAGATTTTTCACAATAAAAATTTTTTAAATGTCTCAAAAATGCCTGTGGAAAAAACATTTATGTATAAACATACATATGAAAGAAGAATAACAATAAGGTATTTGAGGCACAATCATCAAAATGTGGATGGTGAGGTTTCAAGGATTATAATTTGTTTTTTATACCTTTACGTTTAAAAAATTCTTTTAATCATACAAGAGAGAAATTAAAGCTGTTTTGATCACAAGTACAAGATTTTAAACTACAGAAGTTGACTTCTTCCCTAGGTGATGTTATCCAGCCTACAGCTGCCTATATGTCAGTGACCTTCAATTTCCATCCTATCTCTGCTGCTGCTGCTAAGTCACTTCAGTCGTGTCCGACTCTGTGCGACCCCATAGACGGCAGCCCACCAGGCTCCCCCATCCCTGGGATTCTCCAGGCAAGAACACTGGAGTGGGTTGCCATTTCCTTCTCCAACGCATGAAAGTAAAAAGTGAAAGTGAAGTCGCTCAGTCGTCTCCGACTCTCAGCGACCCCATAGGACTGCAGCCTACCAGGCTCCAAAGTACAAGTTTATAACAATTTCATCTGTATGGGAATTTCGAGCTGGACAGAGCCTGTGTGGATGGCTTCACTCTCTCCCTTCCAAAGGGCTCTTGCACCAGTCTTTCTGATCACAGTAAATGCTAACACCATTTAACAGGTTGCTGTTGCTGATGTTTAATCGCTAAATCATGTCTGACTCTTTGCGACCCCATGGGCTGCAACACGCCAGGCCTCCCTGACCTGGAGTTCCCCCAAGTTCATGTCCATTGAATGCATGATGCTATCCAACCATCTCATCCTCTGCCACGCTCTTCTCCTTCTGCCTTCAATCTTTCCCAGCATCAGGGTCTTTAACTAATGAGATGGAAAAAGTTTTGGGGCCTCAGCTTCAACCTCAATCCTTCCAATAAATATTCAGGGTTGATTTCCCTTAGGATTGACTGGTTTGATCTCTTTGCTGTTTAAGGGGCTCTCAAGAATCTTCTCCAGCAAATTAATCTGTTGGATGATACTTTGAAATTATGTGAATATTCTGTGTCAAGATTTTATCCAGTGGTTTTTAGCATCCATTAGTGAGCCTTGTTTGAGTCAATAATTATATTGGTAATTGCAAAGCAGTGATTTTTCTAATTTTATTATTTCCTTTATTTTCTAACTATTCTGTGTAGTGAAGCGAAAGTCACTCAGTTGTGTCCGACTCTTTGCAACCCCGAGGACTACATAGTCCATGGAATTCTCCAGGCCAGAATACTGGAGTGGGTAACCTTTACCTTCTCCAGGGTATCTTCCCAACCCAGGAACTGAACCCAGGTCTCCTGCATTGCAGGCAGATTCTTTACCAGCTGAGCCACAAGGGAACCCCAGTTGTTCTATAAAGAACTTTTTTTTCCTGTCTTCTCCTTGAGTACTGGTATAAATGCATGGATTATTCAATTCAAAGTGCCCTAACTCATTACTGTCATTCTTTTTTATGCTCAAATTGTTCAGAATTGGGCCAACTCCATCAAGCCATCTTCCGTATCCTTTTGACATGTCCCCACCAGTCTTGGAAGATACCCTTGTTTTCTGGCGCAACAGATTAGAGATAATTGGAGAAATTAAAACATAAACTTTATATCAGATATTATTTTATCAGTGTTAAACTCTGAGGTGTGATCATGGTGTTAGAGTTACGTAGGAGAATGTCCTTGCTCTTAGAAGATATTCTAATGTCTCTCAGGGTGAAATGTGATGTTTGCAAGTGACTCTCAAATGCAGGAAGAGGGGAGTAAACAAATGTTGCAAAAAATTAACCATTCTTGAAGCTAGCTCTTATAAAATCTATACCTTTCTTTCAACTTTTTTTGTGGGGTTGAACTTTTTCAAAATAAAAGCTGTGGGAAAGATTTGTCTTGTAGCCAGGCACTGGTCAAGCCCTTCATGGCTTCCATGCTGATTCTGCCCCTAGAGTTACTCACCTCCACTCCCTACTGGTCCTGCAGTCCTCCACTGGTACTGGTCCTCCACTCCTACTGGTCCTCCCCTCCCCCTGCAGTCCTTGCTCATGGAGCTGCCAAAGTGTCTCAAGACTTAAGTCAGAACTTGCTATTCCCTTGCCTGAAGCTCTCCTTGATTCCTGAAGTAAGATCCACATTCCACACCAAGATCTTGAAGGCCTTCTATGGTCTGGCCCTACTTGCTTGCTTTCCTCACCTCTCACGCCTTGCTCACTCACTCTCCTCCAGCTTAAGGTCATCCACGCATGTGTTCCCTCTGTCTGAACACTCTTCCCTCAGATTTTCACATTTTCTTTTTCTCATCATTCACACTTCTGCTCACATTTTTGTCCCCTCTAAAAGCCTCATCTGCCCACTCTTATTAAATAGCTTCCCCATTCCCACCCAAACTCTGTCCTTGACCCAACTTAATTTTCTTTTTGGTGCTTACTTGTTGTCTCTCTCCCCTGCTGGAATGAAACAAGCTCCCAGAGCAGAGACTTTCTCTATTCAATGTTGTATCCTTTGTATGAGAACAAAGCTTAGCACATAGTAGGTACACAATAAATACTTAGGGAATAAAACAATGTAGTCATTTACTGATGTAGGTATATGTACATAGACGTGCTGGTACCCCCAGTTGCACACTCACACAAATGCATACTGAGGTACATGTAGAGAAACAGAGTCACAGAGAAACTCTATGAGCAGATGTACAGTTACATAGTTCCTACAGACACAAACACACATACACAGTCATACAGATGTACAAAGACACACTCACACAATAACCCACACTTGTCTTTAGACCTTTATCCCCTGGTCTGTATACATTCAAACATTGACCCACATAGGCACAGACATGCTCACACAACCACACATATGCACAAAGACACAGACATTTAGGCCTGGGAGCATAAATGAACACCTGCACACACTCCTGTATGTACATGTGGGCATGTACACACTTCGCCTTAGCCCAGCCGGGCCTTTCATGTACTTGCTAAGCCCGGCCTGGGAATGCCACAAGCCTCCTGGCAAAGCTCCCCTTCCAGGACAGAGGGTCTGGGAGGGGGTGGAGGCTGCTGAAGAGGTGCCCCCTGATTTATGGCTGCTCCAAGGCCGCCATGTGGAGCAGCAATGTCACCAAGGCCATTAGCTGTCTGGGCAGAGCTGTAAACCACGCCTGGCTCAGTGCCCTGTGCTCCAGCCGCACTTGCCTTTGCAGTCACCTGTCTCTCTGGGCAGCACCCAGATATCAGAGGCAGCAGCCTCTCATAGCCACATGCGCAGAAAACCAGAGCAGCAAGGAGAGCTCTGAGATGTCCACCTACATGGCTGCATGGGGGGAGGAGACCCTATGGGGAGGGGGCAGATGGAGGGTAGTGGTCCTCAGCAATGCCAGGCACACTGGCATACTTTCTGCCCACTTACAGCTGGAGCAAGCAGGGCTGGGGGTGTGGAGAGAGCTGTGGCTACCAGGGGAGGGGCTGAAATGGCAGCTGCCCCCACCCCAGGTGAGCTCTGCTGGTGCCAGGAACTGCCAGGGCACACTTGGTGCCAGACTGGGGAGCAGACCCTCTCCAGGAGGAGCTGGGGCAGCCCCAGGCTGCACAGGACTCCAGTCTGAGCTCGAGAAGTCTTCAGAGGACTGGACTTCTTCCTCATTCCAGACACCTGGAATGGGAAGACCCTGGGGACACCTCTGGGCTCCTGTTCATATGGGACCTTTGGGTGACATCCTCCGCTGGGCTCAGGATGTGGGGGGCAACTCCCCAAGGGGTCCCAACAATACACTCAAAAACTTAGAAACTGGAAGCGATAGTTTGTTCTGGGACTCCTTGACATAGCTGTGAACAGGACCGGCACAGTGGAGGGCCAAGGTGGGAGAGGTGTGCCCCAGGCTTGAGAAAAACTCAGGCCAGCTGGAAGAGAGAGAACGAGGAAGTGCGCAGAGGGACAGGAGACCAGGGAGCAGGTGGAGGCCACACACCAAAGCCCTGAGACAAGGATTTGGGGCTTGAACCCAAAGTACTGGGGAGCCACAGATGGGTCTATAGCAGAAGTGGTGTGATCTGGTTTGACGCAGTATCCCTTGCCATCTCATACAGCACAGATTGTTGTGTTGTCGCTAAGTCATGTCTGACTCTTGCCACTCCATGGACTGTAGCCTGCCAGGCTTCTCTGTCCATGGGATTTCCTAGGCAAGAATACTGGAGTGGGTTGCCATTTCCTTCTCCAGGGATCTTCCTGACCCAGGGATTGAACCCACGTCTCCTGCAATGCAGGTGGATTCTTTAGCTCTGAGCCACCAGGGAGGGCCCATACAGCACGTGGTTATCATTTTATTACAGAAGTGCAAGGGTGGACCAGATAGGGAAAGAGAGGGAAGATATTTTACAGTGTCGAGGACTGCACACCAGTCCCCTGTTTTTACCAATAAATGGACTGCTTGCAACCAATGTTCAAAGAAAAGGCAGGTTTCTTCTCTTCATGCATTTGTGCGTTCATGCACTTATCTGTCGTCACTCATAGGAGAAATAAACCAGGTCTTTCCATCCGGGGGTGTCCAGTCCAATAGAGGAAGAGAAAAGGGAAGGGGCAAAAGCTGGGGTCAGCATTTATGGAGTGCCACTTGCATGCCTCCACTGAGGTGGCATCTGACACGCGTGATCTCCTTTTGGCTTCAGAATCACCCAGTGAGGCAGGTGCTCCCCACCCCATTTTACAGACTAGAAAACTGAGACTCGGGGAGTGATGCCATCCGCCTAAGTCCTCACAAAAGGCTCTAGCCCCCAACAGAAAGTCTCAGAGAGTAATAGAGAACAGCCTGAGGCACTTCAAGGGTAATTTTCATCCTTGTCTTCAGGCCTGGCGAGGTTCTGAAGTTCCCAGAAAGGATGAGACCCTGGGGATTGGACCAGGGGCCCTGCACTGCCTCCCCCTCGGCCCATGATTAATGCCTGACAGTCCCTCCACTCGCAGGGAACTCATCAGACTAATATTTCCTGATGTGAACTCCATGTCGCCCTCGAATGAGAAATCCCAGCCCCCTCGCATTCCGTGCCCCAGATGAATGGGCTCCCGTCCTGGGGCCGGTGAGTGATGCAGCCTGTGCCTGCAGAGGGAGGTCGATAAAGGCCCTTCATCAGCAGAACCGTGGCCTCTCCCCACTGGCCAGTGGGCCCTGCTTCCCCTCACCATGCCGCTCCCCCGGGGCTGGGGCTGGACTGCCCATCAGAGATGCGTAGGCAAGGTCAGTGCCCAGCAGATGGGGGGCGGGGCTTGTGAACAGAGGGACAGGCCTTCTCCAGTCCTGCACAGAAGTCAGGGCCTGTGGAGATCAAAGGGAAGCGGTAGGATCTGCCTACATTTTACCTTGACTTTGAAGCTCCAGTGAGCCCAAAGGAGGGTGTAAGCATGTAGCCCAAGGCCATGAGAAAATGCCTTTGTAAGGAAACCTGGGACCTGAAAGGAGCCCCCCGCTTGCTATAACCTACTAATTCTAGGAATAGAAATACCAGTGGTTGTTCCTTTAGTAAGATAAAATGGAAACAATAACCAGTACCATCTATCGAGCGCTTATGATGTGCCAGCGGGGGAGCCAAACGTTGATTGATGTGCATTATTGCACTCAGTCCTCACAAAGCCTCATAGAGGAAGGTGGTATTAGCCCATTTTACAGAGGAGAAAAGTGAGGCCAAGGGCAGTTAAATGATACTCTAAGTAGTGGTGTCAGGATCAAACCCTAGATTTTTCTACCTGGAAACCTGTGCTTTTAGCCATTCATCATCCAGCCATTCAGCGGGTATTTGTGAACAACATCTTCGTGTCAGGCTCTGAGCGGGTGCTGGAAACATGCTCCATACCTGCCGCCGTGAAGCTTGCCGTCCCGTGAGAGCCAACACCAGGCAAGGTGGCTGTGGTGCTTGGCTCAGTATGTGGCTGAGAGTGGGGTGCTCGGGAAGGCCTTATGCAGAGGAGGACACAAGTCTTGTCTTGTCCTTTCACAGGAAGAAACCAGTCCACCCCCTGATGACAAGTCCTCCCTGAGGTGCCAGAAGTGGAAAGAATCCAGGGCCAGAGGTCAAAGCCTTGGAGGCCAAGGCAGGGCAAAGAACGGCCCTCCTGTAAAGCAAGCACCAATGAGAGAGGAGCCTGGCGTGCTCCAGTCTGTGGGGTTGCAAAGAGTCGGACACAACTTAGTGACTGAACAACAACGGGCTGAAGCAGAAGGCGGCCTCGGGGCATGGGTGACCGGAAGGAAGCAGGGGGCCCCTTTGTGAAGGAGGCAGCCATCATGATCTGAGTGGTGTGGTCCCAGGGAAGGGTGGCATTTGGCCAGCTTAAAGATGGAGCTCGAGAAGGACAGTTCTTCACACCTGAGATGGTGGAAAGGACATCCTCCTGAGGGTGCCCTTCAACAGCAGGAGATACTTAGAGTCAGATACACAGCAGCACCAAAGTGATCCGTTCATGCGAGGTCCCCAGCCAGCAGCCAGAAGCTCGGGGAGCAGTTGTGACTTTGGAGGATGGGAGCTGGTGTGGTTTATGCAGGGGGTTCCAAGCCCAGCCCAGCAGGATGGGTTCAGGGCCAAGTTCGATGCCCAGCAGGAAAGAGGAGACTGAGGGTGGAGGCCGGAGCTGAGCAAGTCCCGAGGCCACCTGATGGTGGCGCTGTGGCTGCCAACCTGCTTTCCACCCTGTCAGCCTAGGAAGGGTGGAGAGGGCTCCGCCTGGCAGAGGCAGGGAGGCTGAGCCACTCCAAGCCTGGGGCTGCCAGGGCCCGTGAGGATGGGTAGGGCGGCAGTCCTCAGTCCTGCTGCAAAAAGCTTGTCCGCCATCTGCGTTTTGTTAGCGTTTTGGCCCCCAAGACTTGAGTTTGAACAAGCTCCGGGAGATGGTGAAGGACAGGGAAGTCTGGCGTTCTGCAGGCCATGGGGTCACAAAGAGTCAGATGCAACTGAGCAGCTGAACAACAGCTTCAAGACACCAGGTTCAGCTTCTAGCATTGCAAAGTGTGGGCCTCTTAGACTCTCTCACCCCACACCTCCCCGAGGCCTTCCTGTTCAAGCCTCCACCCCATTGCTGAGCCTGCCTGGAGCCTTGACCCTCATTTATCCTTGACATTTACCCTGTCCCTGACTCTCTCCCCTCCTCCACGCCCCCTATTCGGTTCTCCCCATCTCTGGGTCCTGCCCCACCCCTGCTATTTCACACCCATCCCAGATCCCTCCTACACATCTTGCTTCCAAATGGGGTCAAGACCCTATTCGAGATTCCAGGAGGAGAGGAGGGGTATCTGTTACTCATATTCCTTATAAAGTATTTTAAAGCCGTGTGTGTGCATGCTAAGTCACTTGAGTCGTGTCCACCTGTTGGCAACCCCACAGACAGTAGCCCGCCAGGCTCCTCTGTCCATGGGATTCTCCAGGCAAGAATACTGGAATGGGTTGGTTGCCATGCCCTCCTCCAGGGGATTTTCCTGACCCAGGGATCAAACCCACATCTCTTATGTCTCCTGCACTGGCAGGCGGGTTCTTTACCACTAACGCTACCTGGGAAGCCCCATTTTAAAGTTGAGAGGTCTCTAGTTTCTTTGGGGACCAAAAATCGGTGGGAATTTCAAGATGACCTCATTAAAATGCTACATAAAAAATCAGTCCACAGCTTGAGACATCAGAATAGTGCCCCCCCCCTTGTGGAAGATGGGGGGCAGAGGGTAGAGAGAGGGCAAAGGGGTCCATTTGTACATTTCTGTGTTTTTTGATCTGTGTGTTGGGTAGACAAGTGTGCTCATTTGGTGACCTTAAATCAAGCAATGGGATTTGTGCATTTAGTTGCGTCTATGTTATGCTTTAATAGAAAGCTTTTTTAAAAATGCAGTCTGGGCATTTCAGGCCCTCAGGGCACCAGAGCTGGCATTGGGCTCCTGTAGCAGTTGGGACATGACTACCTAGAAGGCTGGTGGGGCTGCTTCTGCCTTAAATGGGCCCTTGGAAAAGCGTGATCAGGCTCTCAGTGTTCCCAGGACAAGCTTTCAGCCCAACGGGATGCTGACAACAAGCCCCCACCCCCTACCATGCACCCCCTGTCCACTGGGACCCTGCCTTGGTGCCAGCTGCCTTTCCTAGCCTAACAGCTGTATTTTTCAGGTACAATATGACAGGCTCAATCTATTCCTGTTATATATTTCCCAGTAAATGGACAAGGTGAAAACAGTGTCAGTTCAAATCACTATCATGACACTTAATTCTGATTTACTGTACCTTTTGCTGCAATCTTGAAAGTGCCCGCAACTGTGCTGCGCTGGATCGCCCAGCCAGGCCCCACGGGGTCGACGTTAAGATCAGCTTCAATAAAAGAATTTAGGGTAAGGCAGCCCCCGGTGGGCAGGGGGCAAGCCGGGGCCCAGAAGACGAGCCGGCAGAGACGCTGGAGCCTGGCTCTCCCACACCTCCCTCCCGCCGACTCTTTGTCCCAGCCCTGTGTTTGCAGCAGCTGGGAAATTTATGGAGGCTCCATAAACGGGTTTTACAGACAGCTGTTAGAGCGTGCGGAGCAAGGCTTGGCTGTCGGGGGACCTAGTCGTAGGCTTACAGCCAAGACACTTAAATATTATGGCCCCACATATATAAAAAGTGTGCTATGCGTCCTCTGCTACCTCCCTCCTCCTGACCCAGGAGCATGGGGTATGGCCAGAGAATAGCATAGCTCCCAGTCGCCAGCTATGCCAACCAAATGCCTGCAAACTCTCACTCCAGTCCCCGCCTCCCAGTCCAAGAGCCTCTGGCTGGGCAGACAGCATGCATGAAGGGAGACTCATCCAGACAGCAGAGCCAGGAGAGTGCCAGCCCCCAGTTCTGCCCTCCTGTCCCGCTGTGCCCAGGCTCAGCTCAGCAAATTCCTTTAGCCTCAGGACCTGGCTCCAGCTCTTTTCTCTGCCTTGAAAGCTTCCCGCCCACCCCCAATCTTTTCTTGCCCTGACCGGTCCCTATCAACCAGAACTCAGCTGAAAGCTTGCTTTCTCAGAGGCGACATCACTGCCTTTTAGAATCAGATACCCTGTTATAAATGCTCATATCCCCCTGGACTTCTTCATAACATTTATAACAATTGTAATTAACTAATTATTGGTGTCATTATCTGTTTAATGTCTATCTCCCCCACTGGACAATAAACTCTGTGGAAGCAGGGACTCTACTTGAATATATCCCTAGTGCCTTACACAGGGCCTGGAAATAAATATTGAATGAATGAATGAACAAATGAAGAAGCAGACACAATTCTCAGACCTAGTACAAGACAAAAGGTGCTCAGATCCTAAGAGCAGGTGGAAGGTCTGTGGGGGTTCAGTAAAGAGAAACCACTTTGACAAGGGGGAACTGGAAAGGCTTGCAGGAAGAGGTGGCATGGGATCTCTTCTTTCATTCAGAAGTCCCTACTGTGAATCTTAAGATGTGAGTCAGACGGCTGTTTCTTAGTCTTGTTGAACCTCAGCTTCCTTGTCTTTAAAATGGGGCAAATGATAGTGATGCTGAAAGCTCAACCTCTCTGCACCTGTGCCGAATCAAATCTCAGAGCAGAATTTAGGGCAAAACAGAAAACAATAGCTTTATTGCTTTGCCAGGCAAAGGGGAACATAGCAAGCTTCTGCCCTTGAAAACTGTGTCCCAACCCAGGGTGTTTGGAGAAGTTTTATGGCAAATGGTTCAAGGGTGGGGGCTCCTGATAAGGGTCAGGTGTGTGCAGGGCCAGGACTCCTTTAATCTGGCCTCAGGTAATCTTCTTGATGAGCTATTCTGGTTCCTTTAGCCTCAGGTGGTCTTCTCCAGTATGAAGAAAGCCGACATCTTCCATTTCCTGGGTTTTAATTCTATAAAGAATCTGCCTGCAATGCAGGAGATCCCCTGGAGAAGGGAATGGCAACCCACTCCAGTCTTCTTGCCTGGAGAATTCCACAGACAGAGGACCCTGGTGGGCTACAGTCCATGGGGTCGCAAAGAGTCAGACATGACTGAGCAACTAACACACACAGCTCTATAAAGGGCTTAAAGACCTTGTTATGTGTATCCTTTGCAGTAGAATCAGGACCCTGCCCCAAGGCTCCTCCTCTGTTGTCTTTCCATTCCATCTTTTCCCTTCTTGGGTTAATCAGATCAGATCAGATCAGATCAGTCACTCAGTCCTGTCCGACTCTGCGACCCCATGAACTGCAGCATGCCAGGCCTCCCTGTCCATCACCAACTCCCGGAGGTCACTCAGACTCACATCCATCGAGTCAGTGATGCCATCCAGCCATTTCATCCTCTGTCGTCCCCTTCTCCTCCTGCCCCCAATCCCTCCCAGCATCAGAGTCTTTTCCAGTGGGTCAACTCTTCACATGAGGTGGCCAAAATACTGGAGTTTCAGCTTTAGCATCATTCCTTCCAATGAACACCCAGGGCTGATCTCCTTCAGAATGGACTGGTTGGATCTCCTTGCAGTCCAAGGGACTCTCAAGAGTCTTCTCCAACACCACAGTTCAAAAGCATCAATTCTTCAGCGCTCAGCCTTCTTCACAGTCCAACTCTCATATCCATACATGACCACAGGAAAGACCATAGCCTTGACTAGACGAACCTTTGTTGGCAAAGTAATGTCTCTGCTTTTGAATATGCTATCTAGGTTGGTCATAACTTTCCTTCCAAGGAGTAAGCGTCTTTTAATTTCATGGCTGCAGTCACCATCTGCAGTGATTTTGGAGCCCAGAAAAATAAAGTCTGACACTGTTTCCACTGTTTCCCCATCTATTTCCCATGTAGTGATGGGACCAGATGCCATGATCTTCGTTTTCTGAATGTTGAGCTTTAAGCCAACCTTTTCACTCTCCACTTGCACTTTCATCAAGGGGCTCTTTAGTTCCTCTTCACTTACTGCCATAATGGTGGTGTCATCTGCATATCTGAGGTGATTGATATTTCTCCCGGCAATCTTGATTCCAGCTTGTGTTTCTTCCAGTCTAGCGTTTCTCATGATAGCAACTGTTCAAATCTGCCCTTTGGAACTTAGGGAAGGTCATGGAAGTTGGAGTCAAGAAACAGGGTCAGAAAGACTTCCAAGCCCCAGCGCCCCACAGGGTCCTGCTTGGTTTCGATAGTGCCTGTGTCATATGTTTATTGCAAAGAGGAACTGTATTCATAGCACAGCTCGTGGAATAAGTGTTCCTTGATGCTTTTGAACTGTGGTGTTGGAGAAGGCTCTTGAGAGTCCCTTGGACTGCAAGGAGATCCAACCAGTCCATTCTGAAGGAGATCAGCCCTGGGATTTCTTTGGAAGGAATGATGCTAAAGCTGAAACTCCAGTATTTTGGCCACCTCATGTGAAGAGTTGACTCATTGGAGAAGACTCTGATGCTGGGAGGGATTGGGGGCAGGAGGAGAAGGGAACGACAGAGGATGAGATGGCTGGATGGCATCACTGACTCGATGGATGTGAGTCTGAGTGACCTCCGGGAGTTGGTGATGGACAGGGAGGCCTGGCATGCTGCAGTTCATGGGGTCGCAAAGAGTCGGACACGACTGAGTGACTAATCTGATCTGATCTAATGGACAAAAACAAGACCAGGAGCTGACTGTGGCTCAGATCAAGAACTCTTTATTGCTAAATTCAGACTGAAATTGAAGAAAGTAGGGAAAACCACTAGACCATTCAGGTATGACCTAAATCAAATCCCTTATAATTATACAGTGGAAGTGAGAAATAGACTTAAGGGCCTAGATCTGATAGATAGAGTGCCTGATGAGCTATGGAATGAGGTTCATGACATTGTACAGGAGACAGGGATCAAGACCATCCCCATGGAAAAGAAATGCAAAAAAGCAAAATGGCTGTCTGGAGAGGCCTTACAAATAGCTGTGAAAAGAAGAGAAGCGAAAAGCAAAGCAGAAAAGGAAAGATATAAGCATCTGAATGCAGAATTCCAACGAATAGCAAGGAGAGATAAGAAAGCCTTCCTCAGCGATCAGTGCAAAGAAATAGAGGAAAACAACAGAATGGGAAAGACTAGAGATCTCTTCAAGAAAAATAGAGATAGCAAAGGAACATTTCATGCAAAGATGGGCTCGATAAAGGACAGAAATGGTATGGACCTAACAGAAGCAGAAGATATTAAGAAGAGGTGGCAAGAATACACAGAAGAATTGTACAAAAAAGATCTTCATGACCCAGATAATCACGATGGTGTGATCACTGACCTAGAGCCAGACATCCTGGAATGTGAAGTCAAGTGGGCCTTAGAAAGCATCACTACGAACAAAGCTAGTGGAGATGATGGAATTCCAGTTGAGCTATTCCAAATCCTGAAATATGATGCTGTGAAAGTGCTGCACTCAATATGCCAGCAAATTTGGAAAACTCAGCAGTGGCCACAGGACTGGAAAAGGTCAGTTTTCATTCCAATCCCAAACAAAGGCAATTCCAAAGAATGCTCAAACTACCAAACAATTGCACTCATCTCACACGCTAGTAAAGTAATGCTCAAAATTCTCCAAGCCAGGCTTCAGCAATATGTGAACTGTGAACTTCCTGATGTTCAAGCTGGTTTTCGAAAAGGCAGAGGAACCAGAGATCAAATTGCCAACATCCGCTGGATCATGGAAAAAGCAAGAGAGTTCCAGAAAAACATCTATTTCTGCTATATTGACTATGCCAAAGCCTTTAACTGTGTGGATCACAATAAACTGTGGAAAATTCTGAAAGAGATGGGAATACCAGACCACCTGGTCTGCCTTTTGAGAAATCTATATGCAGGTCAGGAGGCAACAGTTAGAACTGGACATGGAACAACAGACTGGTTCCAAATAGGAAAAGGAGTACATCAAGGCTGTATATTGTCACCCTGCTTATTTAACTTCTATACAGAGTACATCTTGAGAAACGCTGGGCTGGAAGAAACACAAGCTGGAATCAAGATTGCCGGGAGAAATATCAATCACCTCAGATATGCAGAGGACACCACCCTTATGGCAGAAAGTGAAGAGGAACTAAAAAGCCTCTTGATGAAAGTGAAAGTGGAGAGTGAAAAGGTTGGCTTAAAGCTCAACATTCAGGAAACGAAGATCATGGCATCTGGTCCCATCACTTCATGGGAAATAGATGGGGAAACAGTGGAAACAGTGTCAGACTTTATCTTTTTGGGCTCCCAAATCACTGCAGATGGTGACTGCAGCCATGAAATTAAAAGACGCTTACTCCTTGGAAGGAAAGTTATGACCAACCTAGATAGCATATTCAAAAGCAGAGACATTACTTTGCCAACAAAGGTTCGTCTAGTCAAGGCTATGGTCTTTCCTGTGGTCGTGTATGGATGTGAGAGTTGGACTGTGAAGAAGGCTGAGTGCTGAAGAATTGATGCTTTTGAACTGTGGTGTTGGAGAAGACTCTGAGAGTCCCTTGGACTGCAAGGAGATCCAACCAGTCCATTCTGAAGGAGATCAGCCCTGGGATTTCTTTGGAAGGAATGATGCTAAAGCTGAAACTCCAGTCCTTTGGCCACCTTATGCGAAGAGTTCACTCATTGGAAAAGACTCTGATGCTGGGAGGGATTGGGGGCAGGAGGAGAAGGGGACGACAGAGGATGAGATGGCTGGATGGCATCACTGACTCAATGGACGTGAGTCTGGGTGAACTCCGGGAGTTGGTAATGGACAGGGAGGCCTGGCGTACTGCAATTCATGGGTTCACAAAGAGTCGGACACGACTGAGCGACTGAACTGAACTGAAATGAACAGACATGACTTCTGGAAATATATAGCCAGAACTTGGTAATTTCAGGCAAAGGGAATGGCATGTGTGAGGGTATTAATGAGGGATAAAAATCATTCACCTTGATTCCCTGTGGCTCAGAAGCCATGTTTTGTGTCTCATCACTTTTTACAGAACATGGCTTGTGAGCCAGCTTAAAACTAAATATTAAAAAAGCTAATATCATGGCCTCTGGCCCCATTACTTCATGGCAAATAGAGAGGGGGAATGTGGAAGTAGTGACAGATTTCCTCTTCTTGGACTCTAAAATCACTGTGGATTGCAGCCATGATATCAGAAGACGTTTGCTTCTTGGCAGGAAAGCAATGACAAACTAGACAGTGTATTGAAAAGCTGAGACATTACTGTGCTGGCAAAGGTCCGTATAGTCAAGGCTATGGTCTTCCCAGTGGTCACGTTTGGTTGTGAGAGCTGTACCATAAAGAAGGTGGAGCACCGAAGAACTGATGCCTTCAAACTGTGATGCTGGAGAAGACTCTCGAGAGTCCCTTGCGCAGCAAGGAGATCAAACCAGTCAATCTCAAGGGAAATCAACCCTGAATACTCATTGGAAGGACTGATGCTGAAGCTGAAACTCCAATGTTTTGGTTATCTAATGCAAACAGAGGACTCATTGGAAAAGTCCCTGATGCTGGGAAAGATTGAGGGCGGAAGGAGAAGAGGGTGTCAGAGGATGAGATGGCTGGATGACATGGCTGATGCAATGGACATGAACTTGGGCAAACTTCAGGAGATGGTAAGGGACAGAGAGGCCTGGCATGCTGTAGTCCATGGAGTCACAAAAAGTCATACATGACTGGGTGACTGAAGAACAACAAACATTAGCCTAAGCAGCTTGGCAAGGGGAGAGTGTCTGACCAAATAAGAGCCAGTCATAGGTTGGCCAGTGACCTGTGGCCTGACATAGAAGACATGGAAGAATTGGCCGAAGAGCCAAAGCTGAAAGTTCCGTGATGAAAACATCATTGCACAACAAAGTGGAAATTATAACTAAGCATGCAGAATCAGGAAGATGCCTCCAATGCCTCAGATTCCTCAGCTCCCAGCCTATCTGTAGCCTTATGATAGAAGTTGGTTTGTTTTTGTTTGTTTTGCTTTTTTCTGTTTGAAGAGGCAGTGCAATTGAAATTTGACTTCTCACTCAAAGACGTATTAGCTGTGTGACCTTGGACAAAGTACTTAACCTCTCTGATCTTCAATTGCCTTGTCTGTAAAAAAGAGATCATAAAAGCATTTATCTCAGAAACTTGGGCTATGGATTCAGTGAGATGATGAAGTAGATAGTGCTGACTTTAAAAAATATGCACAACATAGAGAGTTGTGAGTTAAGTTTTATTTCAGGCAAAATGAAAACTATAGCCCAGGAGACAGCATTGCAGATAGCTCTGAGAAACTGCTCCAAAGAGGTAGAGGGAAGGTCAGTATATATATGTGATTTTGGTGAAAGGGGACTATGTGCAATCAAGCACATTATTTTTCCAGAAGGTTTCTGCTGGTCACAAGGAGCAGATGTAACCGTGAAGGAATTTAGTATTTTTCTAGATATGAGGCGATACAAGAATTGGGCTCATAAAATCAGCTCCTGAAAATATCTAACTATCTGAAGACCTGTTTTGCCAGTTTTTCCAGAGAGCAGAGGGCCTCATTTCTGCTCTCCACCCTGAATGCCCTTCAGGGGTGTTGAAGGTCAGCAGCTGCAGCAGCACCTGATTTAATTCTTACAGAGGTAGATGGCGAGAGCCTATGGCAAGTACCAATTTGTAGTTGACAATAGTGTTACTCTTCACTGATATTGTTCTCATTAAGAACAACCAGCCTGGCGTAAAAGAGATTGTGACTGATTAACCCCACCCTTTGGGCTCCAATCTTTCATGGAAAGAAAAAAGGCAGATAAGTCTGCTCAACCCCCAAACTGGGCATTATTCTCTAATGCTCTCATCATAACGTGGAAGAGGAAAGGTTTAGTAATATGAAATTGTCAATATTCAACTCAATGTTTTACAGACATCTTTGGTCCATAAAAGTGGATTTCCATGTGGTTCAACCTCAGAAAAGGGAGGACCCCCTAAGAGCCAAGGGCCACAGGGATTACTGGACCTACACATTTCTCCCCGGAGATGGAATTGGGGCCTAATCAAGGTCTCTTCCCCAGGCCCTGGGAAGAGACCCCTGGAAATTTGTGTGCCCAGAATGATTTCAGAATCTACAGAGCTGTGACTGCCATGTATCTCCTCTTCTTGTCCCTTCAGAATGGAAATGTTTCTCTTGGACTCCCTCATCCCATTTCACCACATATAGCGTGCCTGCGGGTGGCAGGTAGCTAGCCGCTTTGGTTCACAGATCTCCAAATCAAAACAAGTCAGTTCCACCTTCTCTGATGACAAGAATTCCAGGCATCACACAGGTATCTTGGGCTTGGAGCTTGAGCCAATGGCTTGCTTGCCAAGAGGCAAGAAGCTTCTACAGGTTGGGGGGGTGGAGGGGAGCAGTATTGAATATGTGATGACCAGAAGGGCAGACTAGAGTAGAGTATTTTATTGGTCATCAATGTCCCAGCCCCTTGAAGCTAGTCTTGGCCAGGCAGCTAGCTTACTTTTAGCTAATGAAATGTGAGTGAAACTGACACATCATTCTAGGCAGAAACTCTTCAGAGCCAGTTTGTGCTTTGCCACATTCTTTCCTGCTGAAGTGACAACCACAACCAGACAGAAGAGGCTCCAGAAGCCTAGGTCCTGGAAGAATGAAAACATGTTCCCAAGCCGTGACCAGTGGACCTCATGCAGGTAGCATGAATGGGACATAGACTTTGGCCATTATAAGACTTTGGAATTTTGAAATTGTGTGTTACTGCAATGTAGCGGGCCTATCCTGACTGATAAGATGGTACACAAAAGGTTTAGCACAGAGCCTGGCTCAGAATAAGTGCCGTCATGATTTTTCTCCTATCTCTTGAAAGCCAAGGGATCATGTTATTAATAAAAGGCCTGGAGGCAGAAGGCATGATTTTGGTTTGGTAAAGAATTTGACATAACTGGAGGGAAGGGTACATGAAGGAGAGTAGTTATCAATGAACGTGAACAAGGGGAGGCCAGATCATGGAGAACTTGGAATAGAAACCGTGTGTCTGGCTTAACTAGCATAGAGGATACAAAACAAAGTCACCTTTTAACATTCCAGTGACCCTCAGACCCCATCTGCCCGGAGCAGAAAGAGTGTCTTTCTTTGCTTCTGAGATAGTCTCCTCACTCACCCCAAGTTAAGTCTGAGATCCTCAGCAAGCATCCATTGGAGTTACTGTTATCTTACAGAGATCAGAAAAGTGAATCTGTCCACCAGAGGGAGGGCCTGTGTTTCCCTGCCTCACAGTCTCACTGCTGCAGACAGACTGGCCAAGAGGAAGCAGTGTGAAATCAACAATTGACAGAGCTCACTATGCTACAATGTAAACCTTCAAATGACAATGGTCACCACAAATAAGCTAAAAACAAGCAATAGCCTGGGAGAAAAGAGTTGCAATTTATATAAGAGATAAGGGATTAGCATCCAGAATATATAAAGTATTCTAACCAATCAATAAGAAAAAGACAAATGGCCCAATAGAGCACTCTGCAAATAATAAAAACAAACCAAAAACAAAAAACAGTCGATTTATGGAAAAGGAAATTCAAATGGCCAATAAACGTGAAGAATGTTCGATTTCACTAGTAATCAAGGAAATAAAACATTAAACTACCATGAACTATATTTTACTCATCAGACTGGGAAATAAAATTAAGTTTGATATGAAGTGTTAGTGAGGGTGTGCATAAATAGGGCCTCTTGAATAGTGCTCATGACAGTTCAAATTGGCACAACCACTTTGAAGGCCAACCAAGTGGTAGTATCTCCCCCAAAGAAAATATCTGCATACGCGCATAAGAAGGCCTGTGTTGGTTTGTTTACTGCAGTATTGTTCGGAAGAAGAAAAAACTGGAGAAAACCTAAATGTCCATCAACAAGGGATTAGCTAAATAAACTATAGCACGACCATCCTATGAGGTGCTGAGACAGGAAGGGGCAGGGGCACAACCTTTAGAAGAATGATACAGCCTGAAGACTGTAAAGTGATTAGAACCAGATTGGTCCAAGATGGCAGGTGAATCAATTTCCACTAGACTTTGAGCCTCAGTATATGCTGAGCACAGAAGAATTGATGCTTTTGAACTGTGGTGTTGGAGAAGACTCTTAAGAGTCCCTTGGCTGCAAGGAGATCCAACCAGTCCATCCTAAAGGAAATCAGTCCTGGGTGTTCATTGGAAGGACTGATGTTGAAGCTGAAACTCCAATATTTTGGCCACTTGATGCGAAGAGCTGATTCGTTTGAAAAGACCCTGATGCTGGGACAGATTGAGGGCAAAGGAGAAGGGGACGACAGAGGATGAGATGGTTGGATGGCATCACCTACTCAATGGACATGAGTTTGGATAAACTCCAGGAGTTGGTGATGGCCAGGGAGGCCTGGCGTGCTGCGGTTCCCGGGGTCGCAAAGAGTCGGACACGACTGAGTGACTGAACTGGTATATTCCTTGTAACGCATTAGCATGTTTTCCTTGGAAGGAAAGCTATGACAGACCTAGACAGCATATTAAAAAGAAGATACATCATTTGCTGACAAAGTTCCATGTAGTTAAAGCTGCAGTTTTTCCAGTAGTCGTGTATGAATGTGAGAGTTGGACCATAAAGAAGGCTGAGCACCAAAACATTGATGCTTTCGAATTGTGGTGCTGGAGAAGACTCTTGAGAGTCCCTTGGACTGCAAGGAGATCAAACCAGTCAATCCTAAAGGAAATCAACCCTGAATACTCACTGGAAGGACTTCTGCTGAAGTTGAAGCTCCATATTTTGGTCACCTGATGCTAAGAGCTGACTCACTGCAAAAGACCCTGATGCTGGGAAAGATTGAAGGCAAAAGGAGAAGGGAGTAGCAGAGGATGAGATGGTTGGATGGCATCACTGACTCAGTGGACATGAGTTTGAGCAAACTCTGGGAGATGGTGAAGGACAGGGAGCCTAGAGTCTTGCACTCCACGGGGTTGCAAAGAGTTGGGCACAACTTAACAAGTGAGCAACAACAGCAACAAGCAAGCAAACGAAATGACAGCCCATGACAGTTCCAAGGCCAACCATAAAGTCAAAAAGTGGGCAGTGGCCCAAGTCCTGGTAATCCCCACTCCTTCCCCCAAACAGCTGGAATACTCCTCCCACTCCTTGGCCTATGAAATTACCCAGCCAGATAAAACTGACAACCCCATACCCTGTGGGGCCTCTCTTCCCTTTCAAGGTAGCTCATGCTCTGTCAATGGAGTGCGCTTCCTCCCTGAGTAAACCTTCTTTCACTTCACTATGGCTTGCTCTTGAATTCTTTCCTGTGAGAAACCAAGAACCCACACTTGGCGGCTGTCCCAGGGACTCGGATGTGACCTGGGATGTGACCATTTTCTCAAGCCGCACCCTCTTCCCTGCAACAGAACTCTGCGACTGGTTATGGGAATGAGATAAATATATGACATGACATCAAAGGATACCATTGGGGTGAATAAAACAAGTGGCAAAAATGCATAAAGCAGGAAACTTTTTAAATGTAGAGATAGAGGAATAAATACACATAATAATTTGTTAATAGATATAAATGCATAAAATATCTGCCAGGGTGATTCAAAGGGGAATAAGAGTAGCAAATGCGGGGAGGGACCTTGTGTGATGGTGATGGGAAGGTGTAGACAAGTGGAGGTAATGGGAAGGTGTCAAAGGGGACTTGAACTTTATTGTCAATAGTTCTGTGTGTTTTATGGAAGAGAAAAAGGAGAAGGCATTTATGGACTGCTTGTGTGATTAACAATTAATCATTTATAAGCAAAGACCAGCTATGTGGCTCATGAACCCCCTCCCTACTGGCAGAAAGATAGTTAGGAAGGAACCAGGAGCACACTGTCACCACTGCTGACAGGCGCTCATTCTTCAGGTGCCTGTCTCAAGAATGGGGTGAGGAACTGTGGGCCCCTCAGAAGGTCACTGTGATAACTACCACCACCACCATCTCAGTGCTTCAACACACCAGAAGTTAACTTCTCACTCATGTCGTAATTCAGTGTACATGGGGGGCGGGGGGAAGCTCTGTTCCACACAGTTGCTTAGCAACCCAGGCCCCTTTCAGGTTGTGATTGTACTATCTTGTGGTCCCTTGTCTTCCTCTGAAATTGGCTGGTGACCCAAGAAACAGGAGGACCGCTCAGGAGATGTGTAGGGGTCGGGCCCAGAAGTGACCATATCTCACATTCTACTGCCTGGAAATTAGTCATATGGCCCCACCTAACTAGTAGGGACAGTGACTGCAGCCATGAAATTAAAAGATGCCTACTCTGTGGAAGGAAAGTTATGACAAACCCAGACAGTGTTTTGAAAAGCAGAGACATCACTTTGCTGACTGGAGTCTGGTGTGCTACCATCCACGGGGTGGCAAAGAGTCAGTCCACAGGGTCGCAAAGCACGGGGCATGACTCAGCAACTGAACAGCAACAAAACTACTAGGGAAGCTGCAAGCTGTAGGCTTGCTGTGTGCTTGGTGATCCCACAGCAGTGTCTGCTTCACATCAGCTCCCGTTTACATAGGTGTCTTAGGACACACCTTGGCCTGCCTCTGGCAACACTTCCCCCAACTCCCCTGCCCCTCCCAGTGTCAGCTTAGGAGGGGTGTCCATCTCTGACCATCCTGAGTCTAGACCCACCCTCTGCCCTCACCTCAATGTCTTGGCCCTGGAGAAAGGTCCCTCCCCACCCCAATGTCCAAATGTCCCTCCTATTCTTAGTCCAGTAGGATGATGGGGGTATACATGTGAGCAGAGGAGACACCCACAATATTTGTGAACCCCATTCTTTGTCCCCTGTTGATGCATAGTATTTGCAACACTACATAAGCCCAGATTTCTGGTGGACCCACTTCATGCAATTAGAAGCTGCCCATAGCCCCAAGTGGTCACACTCTCCCTTCAAGTAAGAATTTGCTTGGAACATAGAAAGAAGGCAGTTGTATTCTAAGCAATAGGAACTACCAAGCAACCGTGTCACATCCTTTGGTATTAGCCCACCACTTAGGTTGTAAGCAGTGACTGGAAGGAAAAGATAGAGCAACCAGAGTTCCTCTTCTTCTCCATACTTCCTTCTTCCTCAGTAAGCTCAGGGTAGATAATGCTAGCAGAATGTGCATATCAAGAAGTAAATGAGAAGCAAAAACAGTTGAGTTTGTTTTGTGCAGTATCCCTATTATTCTGGTAAGAAGAAATTCATCAGTGTACGACCAATACGTATGTTGCTGTTCAGCTGTTGTTCAGTTGCTCAGTCATGTCCGACACTTTGGGACCCTGTGGACCCGAGGACACCAGGCTTCCCTGTCCTTCACTATCTCCTGGAGTTTGCTCAAAGTCCGTTGAGTCAATGATGCATCCAACCATCTCATCCTCTGTCACCCTGTTCTCCTCCTGCACTCAGTCTTTCCAGCACTAGGATCTCTTCCAATGAATCAATCAGCTCTTTATATCAGATGGCCAAAATATTGGAGCTCCAGCTTCAGCATCAGTCCTTCAAATGAATATTCAGGATTGATTTCCTTTAGGGTTGGACTGGTCTGATCTTGCTCTCCAAGAGACTCTCAAGAGTTTTCTTCAGCACCACAGTTTGAAAGCTTCCATTCTTCAGTGCTCAGCCTTCTTTATGGTCCAAATTTCACATCCATAAATGACTACTGGAAAGGCTTGGACTATATGGACCTTTGCTGGCAAAGTGATGTCTTTGCTTTTTAATACACTGTCTAGGTTTATTATAGCTTTTCTTCCAAGCAGCAAGTGTCTTTTAATTTCATGACTGCACTCACTGTCCACAGTGATTTTGGAGGCCAAGAAAATAAAACATGTCACTTTTTCCCTATTTGCCATGAAGTAATGGGACTAGATGCCATGATCTTCATTTTTTGAATGTTGAGTTTTAAGCCATATTTTTCACTCTCCTCTTTCACCTTCATCAAGAGACCCTTTAGTTCCTCTGCTTTCTTCCATTAAAGTGGTATCATCTGCATATCTGAGGTTGTTAATTCTGCCTATGAGTTAATGCTCTTATATATGCATTACAAAATATATAGTAAAATTCATGCTAATAACTTTAAATTGTGTTATTTCTTCACCTAGAGCAGCATTAACTAGCAAATAAAAATATTAAAAGTCAAGAGAGATCCCACTGAAGAAAGAAAAAAGCTGTGTATTTTAATATTTTTTACTGCACTTTCCCCCTGTTTTTGGAACAAGGGGGCCATGTTTTCATTTTGCACTCACTCCTGCAAATTATTTTGCCAGCCCTAAGGGCAGAATTGTGCTTCGGGCCTCAAGACCAGGGAAAGTGTGTGCTCTGGGGGAGGCATTTGGGCTCACTTACTTCTTGACCAGGTGGTCCAGCTCTTGTGTAATTTGACCCTGTCTCTGACTCTGGAGCAAAGAAGGCAATGGCACCCCACTCCAGTACTCTTGCCTGGCAAATCCCATGGACGGAGGAGCCTAGTAGGCTGCAGTCCATGGGGTTGTGAAGAGTCGGACACGACTGAGCGACTTCAGTTTCACTTTTCACTTTCATGCATTGGAGAAGAAAATGGCAACCCACTCCAGTGTTCTTGCCTGGAGAATCCCAGGGATGGGGAAGCCTGGTGGGCTGCCGTCTCTGGGGTCACACTGAGTCGGACACGACTGAAGCGACTTAGCAGCAGCAGTAGCAGCTGACTCTGGAGATAGATTGCCCCATAGTTAGGAGCTAGGCTTGAGCCAGTCTGCTCCAGTTCAGACCCCAACTCTGCTACTTTTGCTGGCTATGTGATCTCAGGCAAGTTACTTGATGTCTTTCTGCCCGCTATCTCTTGAATGGGGATTATGATAGCAGTACTCACCTCAAAGAATTGTTGAGAAAGTTAGGCACATTAAAACCAGCAACATGTTTGGAATAGCCCATGGAACCTACAATTAAGACTCAGTTCATGTGGACTATTATTATTACACTGTTTTCCATGATTCTGCTAGCCCATGAAGGAAGTCTCTGGGTGTCCTCTGCTCCTGTGTCTTGGTGATGCTGAAAGATGGGCCAAAACTCAGTCCCTGTGCTGAGGACGGGGACTCACCAACAGAAAGTGGGCTTCTGATCTGTGCATGTGGGATGTGCTGAGGAGCTCTGAGCAAGGCTGTGAAGGCAGCAGTGGGCCTGGGGTGGTGTTTGGGGGCTGCCGGAGGCTGCTTGGTCTCTCCATGTCTATTTCTAGGTCTGCCGTAACAACATACTACAAACTGGGTAGCTTACGGCAGAAATTAATTTCCTCAGAGTCTGGAGGTTAGATGTCTGAGACTAGGGAGTGGTGGGGTTAGTTTCTTCTGAGGCCTCTGTCCTTGTCTTCCCAACAGCTGTCTTCTCCCTGTGTTCACGTGGTCTTCCCTCTATGTGCATCTGTGTTCAGATCATCTCTTATCAAGACACCAGTTCACACTGGATTAGGGCTCACCCAGGGACTTCAGTTAACCTTAGTTACAACCCTTTAAAGCTCTGGCTCCAGATACAGTCTCATTCTGAGTTCCTGGGGGTCAGGATTTCAACACGTGGATTTCATGAGGGACACAATTTGGCCTGTAATAATGTCTGTGACTGAGTGGCTGTTCTGTGGTTCCCTCATCACGTGACTGCACGCCTGTGATTCTGTGTCAGTGTCTGAGTGTCTGACCTTCAGAGACTGTCCTTGTACCTCTGTGAGGCTGGGTCTCGGTGGGCCTGACCTGGTTGACTCTGATGGCACTCCTCACCAACTTGCTTGTATTGTGTGTACTCCATGAGTTTGTCTGTACTGTAACCTGTAATCATTCAGAGTAGGTTTGTAATCCAGGATGTCATAGGTCTGAGGGGAGGGGGTGGGGCTGTGGAATGCCTGGGGAACTGGATCATCTCACCTCTGGGTCTCTGTGCAGGTGAGCCCTATTGTGCGCGCGTGTGTGTATGTGTGTTTGTGTCTGTGTGTGGGTGTGTGTGGGTGTGGGTGTGGGTGTGTGGAGTGCCTGGGAACTGGATCTTCTCACCTCTGGTTCTCTGTGCAGGTAAGTCCTATGGCGCACACGTGTGTGTCATGTGTCTGTGAATCTGAAATTGTGTGTGTGTGAATATGAAATCTGATCAGGCATGTGGCTGGCAGGCAGGGTTTGAAAGGCGGGCGGAAGGATCCTATTAATTTGAGATTTGAAAGAAGACAGCATGTTTACAAACGCGGGAGACCAGCGGGTTAAACATATGTTGGCGATCACGGTGAGAGGACGCAGCTGAGGCTGGGCTGGCTCCGGTGTGAATTCCGCGGCATGTTGGTGTCTCTAAAACTGTCACAAACCCAGACACGGAAGGAAACAATGAGACTGAGACGACGGACGCCACGGTGGGGGCAGGGAGAGGAGGAAGCAGAGGTATCTGGGAGGCGGGGTCCTCGTGAGGCCACTGTATCTCCATCTCCACACCAGCGGCAGAGGAGGCTGAGGGTCGGGGGTCGGGGGGACTCACTCTCCCCCACTGCTTTCCAGCTGAAAGGAGTCTGCACCTGGGGCCCTGGGGCAGTGGAGCAGGGGGTGGGGGGGACCCTCACGCACAGAGCCCCCACTCAGGCTGTACTGTGCTCTCTACTCCTCCCTGCAGGAGGCCTGCAAGGGAGTAATGATTATTTCCATCTAAGAGCTGAGAAAACTGAGTCCTGGAGAGACACGCGGCCTTGGTCAAGGCTTTAGTGGCCGGGATTTGAACTGTTGAGTTCAGCTCAGCCATGTCCAACTCTTTGCAACCCCATGGACTGCAGCACGCCAGGCTTCCCTGTCCATCACCAACTCCCAGAGCTGGCTCAAACTCAAGTCCATCAAGTCAGTGATGCCATCCAACCATCTCATCTTCTGTCGTCCCCTTCTCCTCCTGCCTTCGATCGTTCCCAGCATCAGGGTCTTTTCCAATGAGTCAGTTCTTTGTGTCAGATGGCCAAAGTATTGGAGTTTCAGCTTCAGCATCAGTCCTTCCAATGAACTGAGATCTGTCTAATTGCTCTCAGGATTCCTGGATGGTGTTTGGTTAAGAAACAATGAATGAATGAATAAATGAATGAATACATGCCTGAGGGAGAGAAAGGAGGGAGGGAGGGAGGAAGAAGGAAGGGAAGAAAGAAATGATAAAATAGTCCCCATGCTTTGAGGTGGAATCTATGTCCAGGCACTAACTATTTCATACCTTGTAGGGCAGTAACTAACCCGTATTTTCTCCACCACACCCATCAATTCTGTAATAAATGGGGTTAAGCACTTTGATTTATTCTTTTGGAAAAATCAGTAGCAGTCAAGAGACAGTGGACCCTGGTGTCTTCTCACTCAGGGAGCAGCCTTTTTCTTGGGAAACAAACAGGAAGGAGATGGTCTGAACAGAGATTCTTTTGTTCCCCACCCTTCCCCCAGCACGCAGTCACTAAGTGCCAGCCTTGGTTTTGCTCAGCTGTGGCCCCGGGTTTGAGTATGAGCTCTGCCACACACTAGCCTGTTCATTCTCCTCGCTCTCCTCTTCTGGACTTGCCCTTTCATGCCCTCCTTTATTTCACTGAGCAGGCTTCATGCACAGGGCTCTCGGGTTGTTTTCTCATCACCAGGGCTTTTAGGTACAAATGTGCCCCCTGGATGGACCCCCTGGGTCTTCCTCTTGGTGGCTTGATTCCTTGTGTGCTTTGTAATTGTCATCCGTACACTTACACTAAGTTTGTGTCCCGTGGGTGTCCCACGTGCTCTGGGCGGTAGCTGTAGAGCAGTGGGAAGCTTGCCTCCACTGGGGATCCCAAGGCTTTCTTCTGGTCCCAGATGAGGTTGTTTATTAATTTTCCAGGATGTCTCCATGGCTCCAGGCTTTCTACAGGAGCATGCTGCCGCCCTGGGCTCCCATTTCCTTTTCCACTCCTGACACAGGTGGAGGGCAAGGCTTTTTGCTTCTTTCACAGATGACCAGTGAGCAGAAAATTTTCCCTATAAATTAAAAAAAAAAGTATTTAGGTGTAATTGCTTTACAGTGTTGTGTTAATTTCTGCTGTATGGCAAAATGATTCAGTTATAGATATACATGTTCTTTTCCACTGTGGTTTATTACAGGATGCTGTACAGCAGGACCTTGTTGTTTATCCAACCTATATATATAGTTTGCATCTGCAAATCTCAGACTGACAGTCCACCCCCACACCCCACCCTTGGTGACCGCAAGTCTGTGTCTGTGAGTCTGTCTCATAGGCAAGTTCATTTGCGTCATATTTTAGATTCCACACACAAGTGATAATCATATATTTGTATTCTCTTTCTGACTTCTTCGCTTAGTATAAAAATCTCTAAGTATGTGTGCATACTCAGTCACTTAGTGGCTCAGTCATGGCTGACTCTTTGCGATCCCATGGACTATAGACCACCAGGCTCCTCTGTCCACAGGATTTCCCAGGCAAGAATACTGGAGTGGGTTGCCATTTCCTTCTTCAGGGGGTCCTCCAAACCCAGGGATCGAATCTTCATCTCCTGCATCACCTGTCTTGGCAAGTGGATTCTTTACCACGGAGCCACCTGGGAAATACCCTAAGCCCACACAAGTTTCTGCAAATGGCATTATTACATTCTTTTTGATGGCTGAGTAATATCCAGTGTGTGTGGGGTGTGTGTGTGTGTGTGTGTGTGTGTGTGTGTGTGTGTGCACATGTGTGTGTGCATGTGTGTGTGTGTGTGAGGGGTGTGTGTGTGTGTGTGTGTGCATGTGTGTATAAACACCGCATCTTCTTTATCCATTCATCTGTCAGTGGACATTTAGGTTGCTTGCATGTCTTGGCTATTGCAAATAGTGCTGCTATGAGTATAGAGGTGCACCTATAAGCTTTGATAGGTAGAGTTTCTGTTTCTGTCCTTGTTTACTTGTAAGTGTGGCCCTTTCTGATTTCCATGGCAGTGTCTTCTTGGACCCATCATAATCTGGAAATACCTTGGCAGCTAGATCCTTTTTCCCTTTACAGTTCCCGTGTTTGCACTATTGTCTTATGTTGCTTTGTCTGTGGCCTGATTCTTCCACCACACATCTCTTGGGGGTAAAAGTTCCCCTCTAACCTTGTGCTTTGGCTGCAACCTATGGGTTTTGATAAAAAGTGTTCTCCAACTCAAGCAATCTAACAGCCATTGCAGTTTCATCTTTGATCTTCCCTGGATTTATAAGTGCTCTGTTCACTTCCCAAGGTTTCTTTTCTCTTCTTTATCTTCTGTCAGTTCTAACAGACTTTTAGAGTGGATTCTAACTAGAAAGGACAACCAGAGAGGCATCTAGAGATGGTTTATTTAAGTTGAATGTTTAAATAAGTTGACAGTGCCTGATGGTCAGTACACAAGATGGGAATCCGGTGGCCAAGTGGAACCTCCGCTCCGGGCCTGACTTAGTCATGGCACTTGGGTGGTCCAGTTCCGCAAAAGTCTCAGGGCCTCTGGCTGTTCATCAGGAACATGGTGGCAGAGAGCCCTGGGCAGAGCCATCCTGATACCCCTTTGTCTTAGCAAATACTTGCCTGTGGCTCCTGGCTTTATGGAGGTAGCTCAGTTTCTGCCCATTGTGTTCAGATGGCCCAAGACTCCCACCAGCCGCTTCCCCACAGAGCCCCTCAACCTCAGGTACTGCTCACTGTCCCAAACCCAAATTCCCTCTTTATCTAGTCCCTGGTGTTTCCTCTTTTATTGGCTTTGAACTCAGCTGGGCATTTACATTTTGGGGGGTTATAATATATCAAGCATTTTAATGTGTGTAGAAAAGAAGGTGGGATTTCCCATATTGATCCAATGTATGACATTAACTAGAAGGTTTTGGTGTGATTAACTTTGTATCTTTGAACAAGACACTTAACTTCTCTGACACTGTCTTTTCATCTATAAAATAAATAAGTCCTATGATAGTAATATCTACAAAATGGGTTGTTATAAGAATTATGTGACAGGCATGTAAAGAATTAAGCATATACAGTGCCAAGAATATAGTCAATGTCTTATAAGTGGTAGGTGTGATTATAATTTCTGCTCGTTTTACATATAAAGGTCTTGAGCTCGAAGAGATGAACTTGCCTGAAGTCACTCAGCTGGTCAATGGATTAAACCTCAAATGTCTGAGTCTTATTATCCCAGGAGCTAAGCATATGAGTGAAGAGGTCTTTAGAATGACTGGGGCCCAAGTCACCATCTGAATATACCCTCATAAGGGACCCCCAGTGAGAACTGCCTAGCAGAAGCCAGGCAGTCCCCAGCTTCATGAGCAAAGTAAACAATGGCTTTTATTGTGAGTCAGTGTGTGGGGAACAGTGGTCACACAGCAGTAGACAGCATGAACACTGTCTTGTTGCTTACTAGGCACAGTTAAGTCCTGGGCAGACAGTATGGTATCATTTGTTCATCTGTCCATTTACTCAGCAAACAGAGGTGGAGTCCACTCTGTGCTACAGGCTCTTTGCTAGGCACGGAAGGCTCAGCGGTAAACAAGACAGGCAAGATAGGAAACAGACACATAAATAAAAAAGGAAAATACCCGGTAGTGATAAACGCCAGGATGAAAATAAAGCTTAATGAGACAGAGTGACAAATGGAGTCTTTTCAACTTAAGTGATCAGGGAAGTTTCCTTGGAGGCATTTAAGGTAAGATGAAGGTCAGGAGGGAGTAAGAGCTGGCAGCAGAATATGCCAGGCAGAAAGAATTGCCAGTGGAACCGCCCTACAGTGGGAGTGAGCTTGGCATCCTTCAGAGGCTGGCATGACCACAGTGCAGTGAATGTGGGAGCAAGAGGCAGGAGAGGAATGCCAAGAGGTGTGCAGGGGCAGAGCATGCAGGGCTCTGTAGACCAAGGAAAAGATTTCAGATTTTTTCCAAATGCAATGAGAAGGCACTGGTAGGTATTTTCACAGGGTGATGTGTCAGTAAGAATCAGTTGGTGATGCTGCAATAGCAAATAAATCCCCAAATCTCAGTGGCTTCCCACAATAGAAGTTTACTTTCTTCCTACATATGGTCTACAGTGTGTCTACACGATCTCGTCTGCTTGGCACCTTAGAAGCTCAGGCTGCCTCCCATCTTGTGGCTGCAGCATCTTGCAGCTTCAAGGTCAGTGTGATGTCATCTACCCAGGGACAGATAGAGGAGAACAAGGGATGGGAAAGGCACACCAGATACTTATCTCCCTTAACCTGGAATTAACATAAATCACTGCGCTCACATCCCATTGGCCAGAACTAGTCACATGGCCAAGCTAACCATCAGGGAGGCTGGGAATGTGAAAGAGCACACAGATCCATCTGAGAGCCTGAATATTCTCCACCACAGGTAGTAATAGGATCTGATTTATATTGCAAGTTGGCACTCTGGTTACTACGAAAAAAATGTGAGTCATGAGTAGTGGGGAGCAGGCTATGGTTAGGTTCTGAAATGAGAGGTTAACTTCTTTGCCTTTCAATTTGTCACTTGTGGCCTTAAATGCTGGGCAAGGTTTACCTCCTTGAGCAAAATATACTGAAAGTTGTGTCCTGAAGGAATGTTCGGATCAAAGCTGCAGTCTGGAGCTGATCCAAACATCTGATCCAAATGTTTAACTCATGCCAGTCAGGATGGCCATCATCAAAAAGTCTACACATAAGAAATGCTGGAGAGAGAGAGTGTGTGTGTGTATGATGTGTGTGTATGTATGATCTGTGTAAAGTTGTCAACTGTCTTTTCTAGTAATGTTCTGTGTTGTGCTATTATTTCCTTCTCAATTTATAAATATTAAGATGCCTTTTTAAAATGAAATGATGGTGACACTATCTACTTATGAGGCAAAATAACTCTTTGTTGGTTTCCAAATTAGTGATGGAATTTACCAATCCAGGATCCCAAATTCTGGGAATCAGAATGTTTCCTGATGAAACATTTGGAATTTGCTTTGGCGTCTTATTGGAGTAGAGTTGATTTACAATGTTGTGTTAGTTTTAGGTGTACAGAAAGGTAAGTCAGTTGTATGTATATATTATATATATTTTTCAGAGTCTCTTTTGTTATAGTTTATTATAAGATATTGAATATAATTCCCTTTGCTATATAGTAGGTCCTTGTTGCTTATCTGTTTTTTTTTTTTTTTTTTAATATAGTAATGTGTATCTACTAGGGAGAAGGCAATGGCACCCCACTCCAGTACTCTTGCCTGGAAAATCCCATGGAGGGAGGAGCCTGGAGGGCAGCAGTCCATGGGGTCGCTAGGAGTCAGACACGACTGAGCAACTTCACTTTCACTTTTCACTTTCATGCATTGGAGAAGGAAATGGCAACCCACTCCAGTGTTCTTGCCTGGAGAATCCCAGGGATGGCGGAGCCTGGTGGGCTGCCGTCTATGGGGTCGCACAGAGTCGGACACGACTGAAGGAACTTAACCGTGTATCTAGTAATCCCAAACTTCTAATGTATCCCATCCCCCTCCATTTTCTTCTTTGATAACCATATGTTTGTTTTCTAGGTCTGTGAGTCTGTTTCATAAATAAGTATATTTGTATTATTTTTTAGATTCCACATGTAAGTTTTATTATATATTTGTCTGTGCATATTTGGCATTGGTGTGCTTTCTGAATTGCCTGTGAGAATCTTTTATCATCATCCAATGAGGGAGATATTTGGAATCGCCTGTGTGAGAAGCTGCTTGAGGCAACTTACCCTTTTTATTCAAAGAATCATCCTCAAACCTTTCAATTTGGGAGTCACAATTGAAGTCACCTTGGTCTTCTTTTACTGTGATACCTTAATCTCATGTCACGGGCGTCTCGATGGGTCACTTGACAGGCCTCTTATTATAAAAACTGCCTGCCAGTTTGAGGCCTTTCCTCTTAGGAAAGTCCCAGCGTGACTTCTGTGCTCACCACATAGCTTAAACTTGAAGCCAGAGCTTTCCAGACTCTGCACTCACATTCGGTAGGTCTACCCATGTTCCTCGGACTTGGTAACAAACAGCTGGAAATGTAATTCTGCTTATGTGATGCCACATTGTCCTTACTTTTCTCATTTCCCTATTTGCATTTCTTGTCTCACTGACAAGCACTGGCCCATGAACTGTATTTGGAGGCAGCAGGCCTGGGTGAACAACAGCAGCCAAGGTCCAGAGCCAAACACAGAGGTTTAGGAACCAGGATGCCAAGGGTGGCCACGTAGGCAAAGGGCAGGAGTCTGGGTGACTACAGAAGGGTTGGACACACATCTTGGGGATTGGTGACAGGCCGCAGCAGGCCTGCAGGGTGAGCTGGGCAGCCCAGTGAAGGCCTGTCGGGCCCAGGAGGAGCTGGCAGGACTCCACACTCCTCTCCCGCCTTCCCTTGTGTGGCTGCCTCCAGCCAGACCGACCTCCAGGTCACCCCCACACAAGGCCTCCTTCTCCCGCTCCTGTGCTCTCTGTCCTTTCTGCCCACTCCACCCCCTTTCTGTGCCCTGACCCCACCATTTTCTGCCTGGCCAACTTGTATGCCTCCTTCAAATGGAATATGTTCTGTCTTCTTCCACACAGATAAAAAGAAACTCGGCACACAGTGGAGGCACCTCCTTCACTGCCCCGAGCCTTGAGGCTCACACAATAGATGTGAGATAGGAGAGAGAAGAGGGGGCAAAGATGGCTCCTGGGTTTCTGTCAGAACAATTGAAAAGGTAGAGTTTCCAGCAGCTGAGCCGGGAAGACTGAGGAAGGGGTGGGCTGGGAAGCCACCGTCAGGGACCGAGTTTCAGATGTGGTACATTCGATTAGGACGGTAACTTTTTTATTTCTTTTGGCCAAGTCACGAGGCGTGCAGGATCTTAGTTCCCCAACCAGGGATCCCTGCATTGGGAGTGCAGAGTCCTAACTACTGGATCGCCAGGAAAGTCCCTAGATGTGGTCCATTTGAGATGCTCGCTAGGCATTCAAGTGGGCATGTCAGATACCCTTTTGGATACACATGTTTGGAGTTAAGGGAGGAGAACCAGGTTAGGGACATAAATTTCAGCATCATCAGCATAAGGCTGATATTTAAAGTCATTTTTTGCAGGCGCTTATGTGGAATGTCAGAGAAGGTAATGGCACCCCACTCCAGTACTCTTGCCTGGAAAATCCCATGGACAGAGGAGCCTGATAGGCTGCAGACATGTGGTCGCTAAGAGTTGGACACAACTGAGTGACTTCACTTTCACTTTTCACTTTCATGCATTGGAGAAGGAAATGGCAACCCACTCCAGTGTTCTTGCCTGGAGAATCCCAGGGACGGGGGAGCCTGGTGGGCTGCCGTCTATGGGGTCGCACAGAGTCGGACACAACTGAAGCGACTTAGCAGCAGCAGCAGCAGCATGTGGAATGTCAGAGAAGGTAATGGCACCCCACTCCAGTACTCTTGCCTGGAAAATCCCATGGACAGAGGAGCCTGATAGGCTGCAGACATGTGGTCGCTAAGAGTTGGACACGACTGAGTGACTTCACTTTCACTTTTCACTTTCCTGCATTGAAGGAAATGGCAACCCACTCCAGTGCTCTTGCCTGGAGAATCCCAGGGACGGGGGAGCCTGGTGGGCTGCCGTCTATGGGGTCGCACAGAGTCGGACACAACTGACACGACTTAGTAGCAGCGGCAGTATGTGGGATGTGGCTTCCAGAGTCCCTCAACCTGGCACATCAGAGCCTTCCAGCTGGCCTTGGGCATCACTTAACCCCACTGTTGCCCCTCCAGCCATAGGCCCTTGATAGCAGCTCCAGCAGCACTACTCTGCATATGTCCATAGCTCTCCTTCTTCACCTGTCACTGATGGCTCCTTATTCTTCAAAAACCAACATCTTTTTTCTCGGTACCTTTTTTTGAAGAATGAATATTCCTATTCTCACAGTTACAACAACACTTTGACTATGTGAACTGAAACCCTAGGGCGAATTACTTCATGCTGTATTATTCGTATAATATCTGTGTCATTGATATACATTTTGAAACATTACCCAAGGTGTTTTCTCCTTGGCAGTTCCTCTAGTGTCTCAACCTGAGCCTCTTCCCTCTTTAAAGCATCTTCTCTGAGGCTTAATAGCTCATAGAAGTAATACAAAACAAAATCAACAAATAAATAGCAAAAAAAAAACTTCTTGATTTTGAGTTTTCAAGTTTCACATTAAAAACAAAATCCATAGCATCAAGGGAATCAGAGAAAAGGCCACAAATTGGGAGAAAATATTTGCAGATGACAGGGCCTGACCCATGGAAGTAGGTCAGCAGATATGAGCCTGCCCTGTGCTCTAAGTTATTGGGTTCAGGATAGACCTGACCATTACTGGGTCTTTCAGATTCCTGCCCTCCAACCCCCACTGCTGCCCTTACTCTGGAATTGGGGCTTAGAGATGCTTGGTCATGTCTGCAGGTCAATGGAACTAATAAGATAACGGTTCAACTCAGTTCAGTCACTCAGTCCTGTCTGACTCTTTACAGTCCCATGGACTGCAGCACACCAGGCTTCCCCATCCATCACCAACTCCTGGAGCTTGCTTAAACTCATGTCTATCAAGTTGGTGATCCCACCCAACCATCTCATCCTCTGTCTTCCCCTTCTCCTCCTGCCTTCAATCTTCCCCAGCATTAGGGTCTTTTCCAATGAGTCAGTTCTTCACATCAGGTGGCCAAAGTATAGCATCAGTCCTTCCAATGAACATTCAGGACTGATTTCCTTTAGGATGGACTGGTTTGATCTCCTTGCAGTCCCAGGGACTCTCAAGAGTCTTCTCCAACACCACAGTTCAGAAGCATCAGTTCTTCGGCACTCAGCTTTCTTTACGGTCTAACTCTCACATCCATACGTGACTACTGGAAAAACCATAGCTTTGACTAGACAGACTTTTGTTGGCAGAGTAATGTCTCTGCTTTTTTAATATGCTGTTTAGCTTGGTCAAAGCTTTTCTGTCAAGTACAAGTGTCTTTTAATTTCATAGCTGCAGTCACCATCTGCAGTGATTTTGGAGCCCAAGAAAATAAAGTCTGTCACTGTTTCCATTGTTTCCCCACCTATTTGCCATAAAGTGATGGGACTGGACGTCATGATCTTCACTTTTTGAACGTTGGGTTTTAAGCCAGCTTTTTCACTCTCCTCTTCTACTTTCATCAAGAGGCTCTTTAGTTCCTCTTCACTTTCTGCCATAAGATTGGTGTCAGCTGTGTATCTGAGGTTATTGATATTTCTCCCAGAAATCTGGTGTAATATAATGTACACAGGCTATATGGTAACATCACAGCAGCCCCATTAGCCTGAACAGGGAGGAGAGAAAAGATGAGAGGCAGACATAGGAAGAAGACTCAGAAGGAAACATGACTCTGGAATTGCCTGCCTTGTGACTGCAGCCTTGAGAATCCTCATTTGTTCCATGAATTCTCTTTTTTTGCCGAAGCTGGCTTTAGTGAATTGCTGTTGCTGCTGCTGCTCCTGCTGCTAAGTCACTTCAGTCGTGTCCAACTCTGTGCGACCCCATAGACGGCAGCCCACCAGGCCCTCTTACTGATAGCCAAATCGTTGTTGTCCAGCAGTAACTGAATCCCCTCCAGCCTGTGAGCATTTTGAGGGCAAAACTGCTTATTTATAGAGTAGCAGAGCTCTGTACATCAGCGTGTTCTCCAGGGCTCCAGGAATCCTGTTGGAGAGTTTTGCACAGTAAAGTTACAAGCATTTGATTTGGAGTTTGGCTTCCAAACCTCTTGCTTAGTGCAGTGTAACATAGGAAGCCCCAGTTTCCATGGCTTTAACATGAAGATCCCAGTTCCTGGTTCACAGCCTCGATATTGGTATGGAGTGAAATAATTTCTGCAGAAGTACCTAGCCTGATGCCTGGCACAGAGGAGATGTCCTGTGAATGGAAATTGGCATGATTTACAACTGCTATAGAGAACTGACCTCATCCATTCAAGAAATATTTGTTGAGTACATTCTGTGCCCTGGAGTGGTGAAGAGAGAGACAAGAACCTTGAGGCACTCACTCTCATAAAGGTTACAGTCAAAAGAAAAGGAAGTGGCTTTTCCTCATTGCCTCTGTGGTCCAGCGCTCCAGGTCAGGCTCCTCTTGATCAGGGAGGGTATGGAAAGACTCACACTTTGGATCTGTCATGATGTGGTGCCTCTGTGTAATAAAAGCAGTTCTGCACGTGGTTATGGTATCTTAGTTTCAACAGCACCATTTGTGGTTATGCCATGTTTATTTTTCACATCCTTCCAGTTAAATTCTAGTGAGAGAGAGCCAGCCACGTTTATACACTTATCCCACAAGTGTGTTCCTCCCACCTGCCTATCTCCTGCTCCTGCAAGCATCTGGGTTCAATCTGAGAGCACCGATCAGATTAAAACCTGTGCAGATCAGTGGAGAGTTCTGTTTAGCTAGCGAGACTGATAACTGATGAGAGATTACCCTCCCTCCCTCAAGGCAATATCGATCCATTCTAGTTCCTATGGATCCATACCAGAGAACAGCCTTAGGAGTAATGATGAATTCATTAATTGAGAGAACACTTAAGGAGGGCCAAAAAGGATAAAAGTGATCAGCGGTGATCTCAGGTTCAGGATGCTGGCTACTCGGTTTCTGACCTGCACGGGCTTGGTCTGGCAAGCAGATACTGCCAAGCTGTTCCCAGGACTCTGCTCAACTCTCTCGGAACAAATAATTTTTGTGATATTGACCACCTTTAGCGATCTCATCACATCTGAAATACACTGACCATTTTTTTCCCCTGACAATAAAGTCATATATGTTCATTATTAAAATTTTAAAAAATCTTAATGGCCTTCCTCCCTAATAAGGAAATAGTGATTATTTTAATTTTATTTTTTTCCTCAGCTTCTGTTGTTCAGTCGCTAAGTCATGTCCGACTCTTTGTGACCCCATGGACTGCAGCACACCAGGCTTCCCTGTCCTTCACTTGGAGTTTGTTCAAGCTCATGTCCATTGAGTTGGTGATGCCATCCAACCAAACATGATGATTTGATAGATGCACATACTGTGCAGTGATTACCACAATTACCACAATAGCACATCCATCCCCTTCTACGGTTATCATTTTGTGTGTGTGACATGAGAACTTACAAGGGCTACCCTCTTAGCATCTTTCTAGTATATAATATAGTATGGTTAACTTTAGTCACTATGCTATGCATTAGAACCCTAGTACTTACTCATCTTACAACTGGAAGTTTAAATCCTCCCACCCTGCCCCTGGCAACCACCAATCCACTCTCTGTTTCTACGAAATGTCTTTTTATATTCCAACTCACCACACGTAAGTGAGCTCAGACAATACCTGTCTTTCTCTGTCTGACTTACTTCACTGAGCAGGATATCCTCAAGTTTCATCCATGTTATCACAAATGGTAGGATTTCCTTCATTTTATGGCTGAATCATATTCCATTTTACATATCTATGTCTATATCTATCTCGCACTTTCTTTATCCATTTGTCCATCACAGGCACTTAGGCTTTTCCCATGTCCTGGCTGTTGTGGACAATGCTGCCATGGACATGGGAGTGCAAATAACCTCTTGGAGAACTGGTTTTCATGTCTTTTAGATATATATCCAGAAATGATATTATGTGTGGTTCTCTTTTTAATCTTTTGAGGAACCTCCATACTGTTTGCCAAGGGAATAGTGATTTTTGTTGGCCAGGCAGAATGGGCAGCCTCAGACAGTGATTGACAAAACCAGTTCCCTAGCTTCCTTTACAGTTAGCAATAGCCAAGTGACCCATTTCTGACCCTTTGGATCACAGCAGATCTGCTAGGGAGTTTCTGGGAAAGATTTTGCTATTCACTCCATCCCCCATCCTACCATGAAAGAAGAGGCCACGACACCTGAGGCTGGAGGAGCCACTTTGTGCCCATGAGGCAACAAACCTGAGTGTAAAAGACAACCGCTTGAGGAGGTCGACAAAGCCTGGAAGGACATGTATTCTTTTTTTTTATTTTTAGCTGTTCTGGGTTTTGTTGCTATGCAAGGGCTTTCTCTAGTTGAAGTGGGAGTTACTCTTCATTGCAAGGCACGGGCTTCCTATTGCAAAGGCTTCTCTTGTTGCAGGCTCTAGACTGTGGGCTCAGTAGTTGTGGTGCATGGGCTTAGTAGCCCTGCAGCATTTGGAATCTTCCCGGACCAGGGATTGAACTCGTGTCCCCGGCATTAGCAGGTGGATTCTTAATCACTGGGCCACCAGGGAAGTCTAGGACATGGATTCTTATTGTCTTCATTTTCCTGTAACAAGAAGACTGGAGGTAGATACTCCTGGCCAGAAAAAATAAATGCTTACTATTCAAGCTCCTGTTGGTTGGATGTTCTATTTTTTGCACCCAGATTCCTAAATATGCTAAAATATAGACATACAGATGTTCCTTGACTTACGATTCAGCTTAACAATTTTTCAACTTTATGTTGATGCAAAAGCAATTCGCATTCAGTAGAAACTGTGGGCTTCCCAGGTAAAGAATACACCTGCTAATGTAGGAGAAGCAGGAAATGCGGGTTCAGTCCCTGAGTTGGGAAGATCCTCTGGAGTAGGAAATGGCAACCCACTTCAGTATTCTTGCCTGGAAAATTCCAGGATCAGAGGAATCTGGTGGGCTACAGTCTATGGGGTTACCAAGAGTCAGTCACAACTGAGCACACACTCATATAGTCATTCAGTAAAAACCGTACTTAAGACTTCAAATTTTGCTCTTGTTCCAGGCTAGTGACGTGCGGTAGGATCCTCCCTTGTGATGCTGGGCGGTGGCAGTGAACCCCCACTCCGTCAGCCACTGATCACAAGGGTGAACAACTGGTACACTTACAGCCATTCTATAATCATACAAGGGTTCTCTTTTGCACTTTCCATACAGTGTTCAGTAATTAACATGAGCTATTCAACAGTTTTTTTTTTTTAATAAAATGGGCTTTGTGTTAAATGATTTTGCCCAATTATACGCTAATGCAAGTGTTCTGAGCACTTTAAGGTAGGCTGGGCTAAGTTTTGATGTTCGGTGATGTATTAAAAGGATTTTTGACTTATGATATTTTCAACATATGGATTAAAAATTTTTTATTAAAAAAATAATTATCTATTTATTTGACCGCGCTAGGTCTTAGTGGTGGCACACGGGATCTTTGATCTTGGTTGTGCCACTCAGGCTTTTTAGCTTAAGCTTGCAAACTCTTAGTTGTGGCATGTAGGATCTAGTTCTCTTACCAGGGATAGAACCCAGACACCCTGCATTGGGAGTGGGGAGTCTTAGCCTCTGGACCACCAGGGAAGTTCTTCAACTTATGACGGATTGATGATGCTGTGAAAGTGCTTCACTCAATATGCCAGCAAATTTGGAAAACTCAGCAGTGGCCACAGGACTGGAAAAGGTCAGTTTTCATTCCAATCCCAAACAAAGGCAATGCCAAAGAATGCTCAAACTACCAAACAATTGCACTCATCTCACACGCTAGTAAAGAAATGCTCAAAATTCCCCAAGCCAGGCTTCAGCAATACGTGAACTGTGAAATTCCAGATGTTCAAGCTGCTTTTAGAAAAGGCAGAGGAACCAGAGATCACATTGCCAACATCTGCTGGATCATCGAAAAAGCAAGAGAGTTCCAGAAAAACATCTATTTCTGCTTTATTGACTATGCCAAAGCCTTTGACTGTGTGTGATCACAATAAACTGTGGAAAATTCTGAAAGAGATGGGAATACCAGACCACCTGATCTGCCTCTTGAGAAACCTATATGCAGGTCAGGAAGCAACAGTTAGAACTGGACATGGAACAACAGACTGGTTCCAAATAGGAAAAGGAGTACGTCAAGGCTGTATATTGTCACCCTGCTTATTTAACTTCTATAGAGAGTACATCATGAGAAACACTGGGCTGGAAGAAGCACAAACTGGAATCAAGATTGCTGGGAGAAAAATCAATAACCTCAGATATGCAGATGACACCACCCTTATGGCAGAAAGTGAAGAGGAACTAAAGAGCCTCTTGATGAAAATGAAAGAGAAGAGTGAAAAAGTTGGCTTAAATCTCAACATTCAGGAAACGAAGATCATGGCATCTGGTCCCATCACTTCATGGGAAATAGATGGGGAAACAGTGGAAACAGTGTCAGACTTTATTTTTCTGGGCTCCGAAATCACTACAGATGGTGACTGCAGCCATGAAATTAAAAGACGCTTACTCCTTGGAAGGAAAGTTATGACCAACCTAGACAGCATATTGAAAAGCAGAGACATTACTTTGCCAACAAAGGTCCATCTGGTCAAGGCTATGGTTTTTCCAGTGTTCATGTATGGATGTGAGAGTTGGACTGTGAAGAAAGCTGAGCGCCGAAGAATTGATGCTTTTGAACTGTGGTGCTGGAGAAGACTCTTGAGAGTCCCTTGGACTGCAAGGAGATCCAACCAGTCCATTCTGAAGGAGATCAGCCCTGAGATTTCTTTGGAAGGAAGGATGCTAAAGCTGAAACTCCAGTCCTTTGGCCACCTCATGAGAAAAGTTGACTCATTGGAAAAGACTCTGATGCTGGGAGGGATTGGGGGCAGGAGGAGAAGGGGACGACAGAGGATGAAACGGCTGGATGGCATCACTGACTTGATGGATGTGAGTTTGAGTGACCTCCGGGAGTTGATGATGGACAGGGAGGCCTGGCGTGCTGCGATTCATGGGGTCGCAAAGAGTCAGCCACGACTGAACAACTGAACTGAACTGAGCTTTATCATGAACCGCATCATAAGACAAGGAAAGCTGTATTTGTTTGTTTGTTTTGCTGCCCAGCTTGTGGGATCTTAGTTCCTTGATCAGGAATTGAACCATTGCCCACAGCAATGAAAGCGTATAGTCCAAACCACTGGTCTGCCAGGGAATTCCCAAGGACGATCTGTAGATACAATAAAACAGAAGATGAAAGTCTGTGTTCTTGCTCCAGATACAGACACTGTTAAAGTTTGGTATAGATTTTTCTAAGTATTGTTTGCATATATTAGTACATATTAATAATCACAAATACATGTAAAATTAATGGAGTCATAGAATAAATGCATTTTGTTTTATAACCTGCTTTTTTTTTATTAACAAAATACCATGGCTTATTTCTGTCAGTACCGCTTTTTTTTTTTAACAACTTAATCTTCTATTGCTACACATTTAGGATGTATCCAATATTTTCTCATTATAAGCAATGCTGAAACAATTATCCTTGAACATGCATTATTAGACATGGACAAAGGGTATGCACATAGTAAATGTTGATATATCTATCTATTAAATGTTTATTGAAGGGCTAGTATATGTGGCACATTTGTGCTTGATGAACAGGTACTTTGGTGGGGTTTGTCATCTGGGGGGAGACAGTTGAATAAGTAAACAAAGAGTTGTTGTTTAGTTGCTAAGTCATGTCTGACTCTTTGTGACCACATGGACTAATATAACCCACCAGGCCCCTCTGGTGGGTCCATGGGATTTCCCAGGCAAGAATACTGCAGTGGGTCTCTGTCCATGGGATTTCCCAGGCAAGAATACTGGAGTGGGTCTCTGTCCATGGGATTTCCCAGGCAAGAATACTGCAGTGGGTTGCCATTTCTTCCTCCAGGCGATCTTCCCAACCCAAAGATTAAACCTGTGTCTCCTGCATTGGCAGGTGGAGTTTTTACCACTGAGCCGCAAGGGAAAGCCAAATGACTAGTAAATAGTTATGGCACCCCACTCCAGTACTCTTGCTTGGAAAATCCCATGGATGGGGGAGCCTGGTAGGCTGCAGTCCATGGGGTCTCTGAGGGTCGGACACGACTGAGTGACTTCACTTTCACTTTTCACGTTCATGCATTGGAGAAGGAAATGGCAACCCACTCCAGTGTTCTTGCCTGGAGAATCCCAGGGACAGAGGAGCCTGGTGGGCTGCCGTCTATGGGGTCGCACAGAGTCGGACACAACTGAAGTGACTTAGCATAGCATAGTAAATAGTTACAAACTGTGATAAGTGATAAGCAGGAAATGAACTGATATGGTATGAAAACACTGGGAACCTAACTTAAATAGATGAGCAGTGAAGGCCTCCAAGGAGGTGACATTTAAGCTCAGAGTTTAAGGATGAGAAGAGCCTAGGAGGAGTGCGCTAGGTGAAATCCCCCAGGCAAGAAAGAACTTTGATGTTAAAGGATCTAAAAGGCAATGGGTGTGACTGGAACAGCTGAGAAGGAGATGAAGGGGACGCAAGGTCTAGACAAGACGAGATCATGTAGGTCGTGTTGCGGTATTTGAATTTATTTTATGGAAACTCACTGGAGAGCTTTAAGAGAGGGAGTGACTTGCTATATTTTATTGTTATTATTATTTAATGATCACTCTGGTTGCTCTTTTCCATTGTTTGGATGGAGTAAAAGCCAGATCAGTAAAAAATTCATTGAAGTGGTCTAAGCAAGATAGTATGATTTGGAGTGGAATATCAGAAATATGCAAATAGATCAGTGGATAGAAACAAAGCATTTATAAGCAGGCATTGCAGGTGGATTCTTTATCAACTGAGCTATCAGGGAAGCCGAACTTATACTAGTGGCCCACAATTTTATTTAATGAAGTTTTATAAGGAGGCACGCCAGGCCTCCCTGTCCATCATCAACTCCCAGAGTTTACTCAGACTAACGTCTATCGAGTCAGTAATGCCATCCAGCCATCTCATCCTCTGTCGTCCCCTTCTCCTCCTGCCCCCAATCCCTCCCAGCATCAGAGTCTTTTCCAATGAGTCAACTTTTCTCATGAGGTGGCCAAAGGACTGGAGTCTCAGCTTTAGCATCCTTCCTTCCAAAGAAATCCCAGGGCTGATCTCCTTCAGAATGGACTGGTTGGATCTCCTTGCAGTCCAAGGGACTCTCAAGAGTCTTCTCCAACACCACAGTTCAAAAGCATCAATTCTTCGGCGCTCAGCTCTCTTCACAGTCCAACTCTCACATCCATACATGACCACTGGAAAAACCATAGCCTTGACCAGATGGACCTTTGTTGGCAAAGTAATGTCTCTGCTTTTGAATATGCTATCTAGGTTGGTCATAACTTTCCTTCCAAGGAGTAAGCGTCTTTTAATTTCAGGGCTGCAGTCACCATCTGTAGTGATTTTGGAGCCCAGAAAAATAAAGTCTGACACTGTTTCCACTGTTTCCCCATCTATTTCCCATGAAGTGATGGGACCAGATGCCATGATCTTCGTTTTCTGAATGTTGAGCTTTAAGCCAACTTTTTCACTCTTCTCTTTCACTTTCATCAAGAGGCTTTTTAGTTCCTCTTCACTTTCTGCCATAAGGGTGGTGTCATCTGCATATCTGAGGTTATTGATTTTTCTCCCGGCAATCTTGATTCCAGCTTGTGCTTCTTCCAGCCCAGCGTTTCTCAAGATGTACTCTGCATATAAATTAAATAAGCAGGGTGACAACATACAGCCTTGACGTACTCCTTTTCCTATTTGGAACCAGTCTGTTGTTCCATGTCCAGTTCTAACTGTTGCTTCCTGACCTGCATACAAATTTCTCAAGAGGCAGATCAGGTGGTCTGGTATTCCCATCTCTTTCAGAATTTTCCACAGTTTATTGTGATCACACACAGTCAAAGGCTTTGGCATAGTCAATAAAGCAGAAATAGATGTTTTTCTGGAACTCTCTTGCTTTTTCCATGATCCAGAGGATGTTGGCAATGTGATCTCTGGTTCCTCTGCCTTTTCTAAAAGCAGCTTGAACATCTGGAATTTCACGGTTCACGTATTGCTGAAGACTGGCTTGGAGAATTTTGAGCATTACTTCACTAGTGTGTGAGATGAGTGCAATTGTTTGGTAGTTTGAGCATTCTTTGGCATTGCCTTTCTTTGGGATTGGAATGAAAACTGACCTTTTCCAGTCCTGTGGCCACTGCTGAGTTTTCCAAATTTGCTGGCATATTGAGTGAAGCACTTTCACAGCATCATCTTTCAGGATTTGGAATAGCTCAACTGGAATTCCATCACCTCCACTAGCTTTGTTCGTAGTGATGCTTTCTAAGGCCCACTTGACTTCACATTCCAGGATGTCTGGCTCTAGGCCAGTGATCACACCATCGTGACTATCTGGGTCATGAAGATCTTTTTTGTACAATTCTTCTGTGTATTCTTGCCACCTCTTCTTAATATCTTCTGCTTCTGTTAGGTCCATACCATTTTTGTCCTTTATCAAGCCCATCTTTGCATGAAATGTTCCTTTAGTATCTCTGATTTTCTTGAAGAGATCCCTAGTCTTTACCATTCTGTTGTTTTCCTCTATTTCTTTGCATTGATCGCTGAAGAGGGCTTTCTTATCTCTTCTTGCTATTCTTTGAAACTCTGCATTCAGATGTTTATATCTTTCCTTTTCTCCTTTGCTTTTCGCTTCTCTTCTTTTCACAGCTCTTTGTAAGGCTTCCCCAGACAGCCATTTTGCTTTTTGCATTTCTTTTCCATGAGTATTGTGTTTAGGGGACCCTATAAGTAATACCTTTCTTCCTTTTTTGAATTTGGAAGAAACTGAGGCATAGGAGATAAAAATACTACATTCATTACTGATAAACTTAACTGGAAAATGTAGCTTTTGACCTGAAGCCAAGTGGGCTTGCTGTATTTCCTCCTGAATTGGATAGATTTACCTCTATAGAAAGAGGTACTTCTGGCAAATAGTCCACTTACTGCATGGTGGAGAGCATATGAAAATATTTGCTTTCTGCAGTCATCCAAAGCCAAAAAGAGAACTCATAAGCATCTATTCTTGTCCACTTCCTTCTCCCAAATTCACTAATCAGGTTGTCATTCATTTTCCTCTCGGGTGGGGAGAGGCCATGTTCAGTTCAGTTCAGTGGCTCAGTCGTGTCTGACTCTTTGCGACCCTGACTGCAGCACGCCAGGTTTCCCTGTGCATCACCAACTCCCAGAGCCTGCTCAGACTCATGTCCATCAAATTGGTGATGCCATCCAACCATCTCACCCTCTGTCATCCCTTCTCCTCCTGCCTTCAATCCTGCCCAGCATAAGGGGCTTTTCAAATGAGTCAGTTCTTTGCATGAGGTGGCCAAAGTATTGGAGTTGCAGCTTTAGCATTAGAACTTTCAACAAACATTCAGGACTGATTTCCTTTAGGATTGACTGGTTTGATCTCCTTGCAGTCCAGGGGACTCTCAAGAGTCTTCTCCAACACCACAGTGCAAAAGCATCAATTCTTCAGCGCTCAACTTTCTTTATAGTCCAACTCTCACATCCATACATGACTAATAGAAAAACCATAGCTTTGACTAGATGGACCTTTGTTGGCGAAGTAATGTCTCTGCTTTTTAATATGCTGTCTAGGGTGATCATAGCTTTTCTTCCAAGGAGCAAGTTTCTTTTAATTTCATGGCTGCAATCACCATCTGCAGTGATTTTGGAGCCCACAAAAATAGTCTGTCACTATTTTCATTGTTTCCTCATCTATTTACCATAAAGTGATGGGACCAGATTCCATGACCTTAGTTTTCTGAATGTTTAGTTTTAAGCCAACTTTTTCACTCCCCTCTTTCACTTTCAACAAGAGACTCTTTGGTTCTTCTTTGCTCTCTGTCATAAGGGTGGTATCATCTGCATATCTGAGGTTATTGATATTTCTCCCTGCAATCTTGATTCCAACTTGTGCTTCATCCAGCCCAGCATGTTGCATGATGTACTCTGCATATAAGTTAAATAAGTAGGGCGATCATATATAGCCTTGATGTACTCCTTTTCCTATTTGGAGCCAGTCTGTTGTTCTATGTCTAGTTCTAACTGTTGCTTCTTGACCTGCATACAGATTTCTCAGGAGGCAGGTAAGGTGGTCTGTTATTCCCATCTCTTTAAGAATTTTCCACAGTTTGTTGTGATCCACACAGTCAAAGGCTTTGACATAGTCAATAAAGCAGAAGTGTTTTTCTGGAACTCTCTTGCTTTCTCGATGATCCAGCGGATTTTGTCAATTTGTTGTCTGGTTCCTCTGCTGTTTCTAAATCCAGCCTGAACATCTGGAAGTTCACGATTCACATACTGTTGAAGTCTGGCTTGGAGAATTTTGAACATTACTTTGCTAGCGTGTGAGATGACTGCAATTGTGTGGTAGTTTGAACATTCTTTGGCATTGCCTTTCTTTGGGATTGGAATGAAAACTGACCTTTTCCAGAGAGAGGTCATGAGTCTCTAATGGAGGTCTCTCTCTATGAAAAGAAGCCTTTTCCTTTAACATTTAGGAAAACCATTGATTTTGGTTTTTATCATATAACTAGCCACTTTACTAAAGTCTCTACGCTTTTTAGTTGATTCCCTTCCATTTTTATGTTTAGGTATGTATTGACATCATGAACAAATAATGACAAGTTTGTCTTTTTCCATTATTTATATTTCTTATTTTTCTTATCTTATTGTATTGGCTTTCAGATCAGATCAGTCGCTCAGTCGTGTCCGACTCTTTGCGACCCCATGAACCGCAGCACGCCAGGCCTCCCTGTCCATCACCAGCTCCCGGAGGTCACTCAGACTCGCATCCATCGAGTCAGTGATGCCATCCAGCCATCTCATCCTCTGTCGTCCCCTTCTCCTGCCCTCAATCCCTCCCAGCATCAGAGTCTTCTCCAATGTATTGGCTTTAGTCTGTAGCAATTATAGTGGGCATTCTTGTTTTGTTTCTGACCTAAAATGAGAATGCCCTTAGTGTTTCACCATTAAATATGTTTATGGATGGCTTCTGATAAGTAAACTTCGTCATTAAGAAGCTTAAATATTCTTTCTAGTTTATTAAGGGTTTTTTTTTTAAAGAAAATTTTAAGCTATTGGTGTTGAATTTATAAAATATTTTTATAGTGTCTCTTCTGTTGATAATATCTTGTAATTTATTTTTCTCTACCAATGAAATGAATTTACAGAGTCACTAATGTTGAATCATCCTTGTACTTTTGGAATAAAATCTTGCCTGATTATAGTGGCTTTTGACTTGTTTTAGAGCAAGTTGGATTCAGATTGCTAAAATTTTATTTAGTAGTTTTGCAACTACTATATACTTCAGTAGATTGGTCTGTAAGAGTAATGATTCACAGGTTAGAGATTAATTGGTGAACTTTGAAAAGGTGGTCCTGGCTCAGATGAGTTTGAGAAATACCAGGTTTGTTTACTCTTGGACAAGGTCCGTCTAGTCAAGGCTATGGTCTTTCCTGTGGTCATGTATGGATGTGAGAGTTGGACTGTGAAGAAAGCTGAGCACCGAAGAATTGATGCTTTTGAATTGTGGTGTTGGAGAAGACTCTTGAGAGTCCCTTGGATTGCAAGGAGATCCAATCAGTCCATTCTAAAGGAGATCAGTCCTGAGTGTTCATTGGAAGGACTGATGCTAAAGCTGAAACTCCAGTCCTTTGGCCACCTCATGAGAAGAGTTGACTCATTGGGAAAGACTCTGATGCTGGGAGAGATTGGGGGCAGGAGGAGAAGGGGACGACAGAGGATGAGATGGCTGGATGGCATCACTGACTCCATGGACATGAGTTTTAGTGAACTCTGGGAGTTAGTGATGGACAGGGAGGCTGGCGTGCTGCGATTCATGAGGTTGCAAAGAGTCAGACATGACTGAGCGACTGAACTGAACTGAACTGGACATCACAGAGACCTTAATTATACTTATTGTGATTCTTTAAAAGGTGGGCTATAGGTGGCACGCAGCACTTTCTCGTTATTTGACTGCAGAACCTCCTTTTCAAAAAAACATGTATTAAATTCTCTGGGGACTAGTGTTCTGAAACTGGCCTGTAATTCTCCTTTTTGGTATTATCTCTGTCAGTTTTGGTATCAGTTATGCTAAACTTGGGAAGTGAAATGGAAAACTTTTTTCTTCTGTGTAACAGTTTAAATAACATAGAGATTATTTGTCCCTTAATGGTTTGCTAGAACTTGCCTGTAAAACCGTTTGAACCAGTGGCATTTCTGAGTGATAAAAATGCTTGGAATGCACACACTAGGAAGGCTTCCCCATAGGATATTTTCCTCAATAATCAGTTCTTCAGAACACCTTTTTCTTTTTTTAAAGGATCAAACAGCTATTTTAGAAAAGCCTAAGAATGTGTGGAAATTAGACTTGAGACATTAGCAAACTGATACTAATCAGTCCTGCATGGTCCTCATCTCTAACAAACAGAATGCTGGCACTGCCTTTGAGTGCCTTGCTGGGGCTGTGCGGGGCATTTTTGGTTAAGGGTGCAGAGTTGGCACCACCAACTAGCCACTCTAGCTGAAGGCCAAGCTCTAGATCCCTCTCCTCATCCAGTTCCATTTTATCCTCTGGCGTGTACCTTTTCCCAAGTACTGTAGGGCCATAGATCAGCTTAAATTTTAAATACTTCCCCTAAGCCAGCCTCACAGTCCTTGCTTTGGACCTCTGTGGGTAGCATAAGAGGGAGACATATTGCTAGGAATTTGGGGTCAGTTTGAGAGGCCTGTATTGGCACTGGGGACTGCAGCCAGGCTAAGCTTGTGTTGGGTCAGCTGGGCGATGGGGTCTCCTGAAGCGAGTGAGCTGAGCTGAAAGATTGGTCTGGGGTCCCGTAAAGCATACGAGGGCTGAGTGTCCCTGCAAAAGGGGTGTGTGTGTGTGTGTGTGTGTGTGTGTGTGTGTGTGTGTGTCCCTGTCCCTGCAAGAGGCATGTGGGTGTGTGTGGGGTGTATGTGGGTGTATAACATTTATCTCAGATTCCAAGAGGCTGGGTGTCCCTGCAAGAGGCATGTGTGTGTGTGTGTGTGTGTGTCCCTGTCCCTGCAAGAGGCATGTGGGTGTGTGTGGGTGTGTAACGTTTATCCCAGGTTCCAAGAGGCTGGGTGTCCCTGCAAGAGGCATGTGTGTGTGTGTGTGTGTGTGTGTGTGTGTGTGTGTGTGTGTCCCTGTCCCTGCAAGAGGCATGCAGGTGTGTGTGGGTGTGTAACGTTTATCCCAGGTTCCAAGAGGCTGGGTGTCCCTGCAAGAGGCGTGTGTGTGTGGGGGGGTGTGTGTGTGTGTGTCCTTGTCCCTGCAAGAGGCATGTGGGTGTGTGTGGGTGTGTAACATTTATCCCAGGTTCCAAGAGGCCTGGGGGCTTCCGGAAAAGCATAGGAGGGCTGGGTGTCCCTGCAAGAGGCATGTGGGTGTGTGCGGGGTGTGTGTGGGTGTATAACGTTTATCCCAGGTTCCAAGAGGCCTGGAGGCTTCCAGGGATTAAGGACTGGTCTAGGGTATAGTGATATAGTGAGGCCTAGGAGAGCAGAGGGGGCTGCGGGTCCCTGGAAGAGACCAGCTGGGGGAGGGGGAAATCGGGGCCCAGGCTCCAAGAGGCCCGGGGCTCCCTCGGGTCTGGGCTGCGCCGTGGGGGGGGGGGGGGGGCGTTGCGGACTCTTTGAGAGGCCGGGTCGGCGGCGCCAGGGCCCTCCCCGGGCTAACGGGCCAGGCCGTGGGGGCGGCCGGCGGGGGAGGCGGGGTGCCGACCGGGCGGCGGCGCGGGCTCCGGACGCGAGGGCTCCCGCTCCCTCCTCCCGCCCAAGCCAGCCTCAGGCGCCCGGCGCCTCCCCCGGAGCCAGAGCCAGAGCCGGGAGGCCCGGAGCCCGGCCTGCCGCCGCGGCCCGCGGAGGGAGCCGCAGCCGCCGTTGTCGTCGCCGCCGCCGCCAGGCCGCGCCCCGCCCCTGCCGCCGCCGCCGCCGCCGCTCCCCGGTGAGGCTCGCGCTCGAGCTGCCGGCCCCGCCGCCTGGGCCCCGGGCCCGGCCCCTTCCGCGCCGCCCGGGCGATGAGAAGCTGCTTCTGCGTGAGACGGAGCCGGGACCCACCACCGCCGCAGCCGCCGCCGCCGCCGCCGCCCCCCAGCGGGGAACAGTTAAGTGAGGGCGGGCGGGCCGGGCGCCGCGGAGGCTCGGCCGAGCCGTCCCTGCTCCTTCGGGGGACGGGCGGGCGAGCGCGGAACCCGGGCCGAGGGGCGGGCGGGCGGGCGGAGCTGGGCTGCGCCGAGGCCTTGCGGGCTCCGTGCCCGGCCAGCCGCGGGGACAGGCCCGGCGGCCTCTGCTCGGCCCTGCGTGCGCCGCGACTTCGCGTCCTGGCTTGGCCTTGCAGCCGGCAGGCGGGAGGATAGCGCGGGGACCCGGGGGCGAGCAGCGACCCCCCAGGCCGGGGCAGGTGAGGTCGCCGAGAGCCACGTCCGGTGAAAGGTGAGGCGGTCCACCTGTGCCGGGGCGCGGCGGCCACCTGCACAGACCCGGACCGTCGTTTCACTGGCGGGGCCCGGGGTCCACTCTTTGTGGTCACGTGGGTGCCGGGCAGATTGCACCTGAGCCTCGGGCATGATCTGCGGCCTCATCTGTGACCTGAGCAGAGCAGAGAGGACAGCCAAACTCCAGGGCACCTGTCTGCAAGGGACGTGCTGGTCGAGGCACCCAGGACCCAGGGTACCATCCTTGAAGGGTAGTGAGCCTGTTGATGGTCACCCCATGGGGACTCCAGTGCAATTGAGGCTCAGGGGCAGGGGCCAAGCGAAGAAGCCAGACCCATGAGCATCTTTGTCCTCTTTGTTACCAACACACAACTCTTCCTAAATCATCAGCCTTTCCCAACCATTAAAAATGATTCTTGTGTTCTCTACCCCTCCACAGCCTCTTCAGCCTGGCCCAGAGGAAGGCCCACTGAAGGGCAAAAAGGAGTCCCTCTTGCCCCTTCTCTGCTCCCTGCCCCCACCCATGAGCCAGCCCCGACTCAGTTTTCTGCCACAAAGCAGACAGCAAGCTGGAATCTCTTTAGGGGCCTTTGTCTCTGGTGGTTCCTTCTCAATATAATCTCATTGTACATTTCTAGACAGCTGGCTGGACCTCATCTCATTTTAACAGGGCAAGAAAATCTTATCAGCTGCACCAGAAAAACCTTAGAAAAGTTAGGAGATAAGCTCAGTGGAAGCCTAGACTAACTCAGAAATTCAGCGTACTCAGAAAGTTAGCACAGGAGACAGGTGACACCTTTCTTGCTTGCAGGAAATTGAACTGGCTATTTCAAGATGTTGTGCCTTGCATAGAATATTTAAATGGGGTCTCTGAGAGATGGGGCCTCTTCTGGGACCTGGGCACCAAGACCTGTGCAAAGCAATTGACATAGCAATTACTGGTTCACTTGAACCCAGAATCATCTTCTCTGATCCACATTTTTCATTCCTTCCTTCTAACTTTTAGGCCACACTCCTGATTTATGCTAAAGGCATTTCTCTGCTTTGCCTCCTTCCCACTGGCTGGCTTTTCCCCCACTTCTAGATGGAAGAGTACAGTACACCATGATTAAATGCGAGGACGTCAGAATTAGACCTCAGCTTATGCCTTGGCTCTCCTTATTGTGTGTTCTTACGCAAATTAGTGAACTTTTCTGAGCCTCAGTTTCCTCATCTGTAGAGTGAGGCTCATGATAATGTCTATCTCATAGGATTATACTAAGAAGTGAGAGAAATATAACAGGAGCTCTGTGCCTGCCACAGGGCAAGTGGTCAGTAAAAATTAGTGGTTAGTATTCAGGATTTGATAACTGGTTATTCAGAAGAGTAACTTCAATTTTTTTAGTGTGCTTCTCTGTTAGTGGTTGTATTGAGGGCCACTAGGAAAGGATGCAGGAGAAGGCAATGGCACCCCACTCCAGTACTCTTGCCTGGAAAATCCCATGGACGGAGGAGCCTGGTAGGCTGCAGTCCATGGGGTCGCTAAGAGTCCGACATGACTGAGCAACTTCACTTTCACTTTTCACTTGCATGCATTGGAGAAGGAAATGGCAGCCCACTCCAGTGTTCTTGCCTGGAGAATCCCAGGGACTGGAGAGCCTGGTAGGCTGCCATCTCTGGGGTTGCACAGAGTCGGATACGACTGAAGCAATTTAGCAGCAGCAGCAGCAGGGAAGGATGGGAGTAGAAAGAACACTGGGCTTGGAATCTCAGGATACCTCCTGGAAGCTAGGTAACCCTAGGCAAGTCATGGAACCTCATGGGACCTTTCAGAATCCCCATTTACTTATTTATTAAAGAGACCTAAGCGTAAAACCTACCCTGTAAGGCTGAATGAGCTAAGGTATGTGAATATGTGTGACACTGTGGAGGGGTTGGGGGGATCCTCACTAAATTTAAGTGGGATCTAACCTTAACCCCTAGTCCATTAACTAGGGGTCTAAGACCCTAGTTTTGTGGGTCTGCCGTTTTGACAATTTGTTGTGGGTGGGAGGGGCTGGAAGAAAAACAATGCAAGAATATCTTGCTGTACATTTTACAAAACCACACGACCACATGAACACATTGTGATCTGCTCTCAGGGCCTTGGAAGGGGTGAGTGGGGGCTGGGGCAGGGGATGTCTGAGTTTAAGCATCCTGGGCCCCGCTGCCATAGCAGGTTGAAAGCGCTCCGTGCCTTGTGCTCAGAGTGCGGTGTCCTTGCCGCACTGAAAAGCAATGATGGCGTTGGAGTCAAGCGTGGGAAACGTCAGAGGTGCTGTTACGATGATGAAGATAACAAATGACTACATGGCTGGATGTGATGGGCTGAGAACACTGCGTTTAGTTGGCTGTGGCTGAGTGAGCAGGGTCTTGTTTGCTCACTGGGTTGTGGGAGGGGAAGCCTGGGTTCCCTGAATGAGCTGCCTTTCTGCAGGCTGTCCTGACTCTATCTGAGGCTCTCCCTGGCCTGCGGTGCCTGGCCCCACTGGCTTTCCTTGGCCTCCTGCTCACTGGGCCGCCACTGGGAATTGTGGTTTCCCTGAGTTCTCTGCACTGTTTGCAGTGGGGTTGCTTGCCTCAGATCTCTTCTTCCCCGCTGCTTGGGAGGCAGGGTGTGCTTGACATTACCTCCTTGCTGGGGACATCCTGTGGGCAAGCGTTGGTTTACACGACACACTTCTGGTGAGATGCAGAGCTTGTGTAGGCTGAAATGTGAGAGGCCTGTGGGCCCAGAGCCCAGGGGTCACATACTTGAGCTTTGTAGCTGCTCAGACTCCCCTGAAAACTAGAGGGCCATCTTGTTGGGCCTGTGGCTTTGGGATTGTTCTACACACATACACACATGCACACACACATTTTTTTTTTTTTTTTCAGGTACTGATCTGCCCAGGAAAATGTTCAAAAGAATATCCTTTGATCCTTTAGAAGAAAGAAATAAATGAATTCTTAATGAGCTAAATATCCCCAGGATGTTTATTGAAATGTAGATCCCAAGGCCTCAAACTTTGAATCAGATCCCAGTCAGATCCCAGACTTTGAATCAGAATATCTGGGGAAGGGACCCCAGAATCTGCCTGTTGAACAAGAATCTTAGGTTGTACTTAATGCTTACTGAAATTTGAGGACCACAGTTACAGATGCTTTTTAAAAATATGGTGAAACACACAAAATAAAATTTGCCATCCTAATTTGCTACCTAATGCATTGGTGGCATTAAGTGCATTCCTGTTGTTGTACAGCTAACCGCTAGAACTTTTTCATTTTGCAGAACTGAAACTCTGTACAGTTGACCCTTGAACAACATGTGTATGAACTGTTCAGGTCCACTTACAGATGGAATTTTTTCAATAATAACTGTTGCAGTACTACACCTTCCCCAGTGAGTTGAACCCCCAGTATAGGAGGGACCGTGAATTTGGAGGGCCACCTGTAAGACATATTCAGATTTCTGACCGTTCGGAGAGTTGGTATTCCTAACTCCTGCATTGTTCAAGGGCCGTCTGTGCTCATTATGCAGCTCCCATTTCCTCCTCCTCCAGCATCTGGCAACCACCATTCTACTTTCTGTGAATTTGACTACTGTGAGTACCTCATACCTCATATAAATGGAATCATGTAGTATTTGTCTTTTCGTGACTGTCTTATTTCACTTAGCATAACGTCAGTGTTCATCCACACTGTAGCATGTGTCAGAATTTCCTTCCTTTTTAGCAATAGTACTCCACTGTATGTAAAGACCCCATTTTACTTATCCATTTATCTGTCTGTGGATACTTGGGTTACTTCCACCTTTTGGCTATCGTGAATAATACTGCTGTGAACATACACATACAGATATCTCTTCGAGACTCTATATCCAGTTCTTTTGGGTATATATCCAGAACTGGAATTGCCAGATCATGTAGTCATTCTACTTTTAATCTTTTGGGGAATCACCATACCGTTTTCCATAGTTGCTGCATCTCCTTTTCCACCAGGTGTGCTGCAGGTTTCCAATTATTCCACATCCTCAACTATACTAATTTTCTGGGTTTTGCTAGTAACCATCTGGAGGGCATAGCAACCCCTTCCAGTATTCTTGCCTGGAGAATCCCCATGGACAGAGGAGACTGGTGGGCTACAGTCCATGGGGTGGTAAAGAGTCAGACACGATTAAGTGACTAAGCACAGCACAGTAACCGTCCTGATGGGTCTGAGATGATATCTCACTGTGGTTTTGGTTTGCATTTCTCTAATGAGTAGTGACACTGAACATCTTTTCAGATGCTTTTTGGACATTTGTATATCTCCTTTGGAGAAAAGCCTTTTCAAGTCCTTTCCCCCTTTTTTTTTTCATCAAGTTATTTGCTTTTTGTTATTGCTCTGTTGTAGGAGTTCTTTATAGACTTGGATTTTAACCTCACATATATTTTGTTTGTTTTTCTTTCGTTTATTTTTGGCTGCACTGGGTCTTCATTGCTGCATGTAGACTTGCTCCAGTTTCGGTGTATGGACTTCTCATTTTGGTGGCTTCTCTTGTTGCTGAGCACAGGTTCTAGAGCACAGGCTCAATAATTATGATGCACAGGCTTAGTTGCCCCTTGGCATGTGGGATCTTCCCAGACCAGGGATCAAACCCATATGCCCCACATTGCAAAGTAAAAAGTGAAAGTTGCTCAGTCATGTCCAACGCTTTATAACCCCATGGACTGTGTGTGTGTGTGTGTGTGTGTGTGTGTGTGTGTGTGTGTGTGGAGTCGCTCAGTCGTGTCTGACTCTGCGACCCCACGGACTGTAGCCCACCAGGCTTCTCTGTCCATAGAATTCTCCAGGCAAGAATACTGGAGTGGATTGCCATTCCCTTCTCCAGAGGAACTTCCCAACCCAGGAATCCAACCCTGGTCTCCTGCATGGCAGGCAGATTCTTTACTGTTTGAGCTTCTCGAGGCCAGAATACTGGAGTGGGTAGCCTTTCCCTCCTCCAGGGGATCTTCCCAACCCAGGGATCAAACCTAGGTCTCCTGGATTGCAGGTGGATTCTTTACCAGCTGAACCACAAGGGAGGCCCAAGAATACTGGAGAGGGTAGCCTATCCCTTCTCCAGAGGATCTTCCCAATCCAGGAATCAAACGGGGGTGTCCTGCATTGCAGGCAGATTCTTTATCAACTGAGCTATCAGGGAAGTGTGCATTGCAAGGCAGATTCTTAACCACTGGACCACCAAGGAAGCCTGGATTTTTAACCTCTTATCGGATATATATGGTTTGCAAATATTTTCTCCCATTCTTTTGTTTCTTTTGATGGAAGTTCTACAAGTTCTTTATATACTTTAAAACCCTGTACAGAAAATATTATGCATTGTTCCAGTTTTATAGGAGTGGAAACTTAGGCCCAGTTCAGTTTGCCTGCCTGTGGTCACACAGCTGTGCCAGAGTTGCAGCTCAAGCCCTGGTTCCTCTGAGTCCAAAGCCCACACCTTTCCTATTTCTCTACTTTACCACCCAGCCCTCCTCTGAACTAACAGCGTAGAGGCCCTGCCGGGTCTGCAGGAAGTGGCAATGGCTTGAGAAGCGTTCAGCTTCAGGAGAGGAAATGGGAACCCAAGACTTGGGAATCTCCCTTCCGACTACTGGGGCGCTCCTTAGATCCTCATCATTACTTGGACCTTAGAAGGAGCAGAGAAGCGCAGACAGGTTTGGAAAGGTTTTGTTTGTTTAGCATTTCATAAGCTTGTTTCAGAGCCCCTTGCTCCTCAGTTTCCCAGACAGCCCGGCCCTTCGTGCCACCGCTGTTGCCCTGTGCTCTCCCCGCACCCCTTGCAGCGCTCTGTGCCCGCTATCTTCCAGGAAGGCCAGCTCCCTGGCTGCACCCCCACCACCTGCCCCTGGCAGAAGGGAGTGTCCCCTTCATTTACAGTTCCTTTCTTTGAGGACATTTCCTCTAGCCCGTGAGCCCCGTGGGTGGTGGCCATGACTTACCTGTCGCTGTGTCACCCAGCACAGTGCCACTGCACCTGGGCAGTGCATTATCTAGCCTCTGCCCCAGCCCAGACCAATCAGATCAAAACCTGGGGGGTAGCTGTAGTTTTTACAAACTCCATGGGGAGTCTTCACGGAGCCCCTGGCCAGGTCCTCATCCAGCCTACTCTGGATCTAGGGCAGACCCGCTTCTGGAACCGCCCAGAGTACTGAGGTCCCACCTGCCTTGCTCGGCAGGTGGCTCAGCCCTGGAGTTGTCGTGTTTGTCCTGCACCAGGCATCAGTGACCCCAGTGGGGCACGCTCACCATTGCTCCTGCTGCTTTACGGGCCCCCTTAGTCCAATGGAACACAGACAGTTTTGAAAGCAGGACAGGGACTTTGTTTATCCATCCTCCCATCCGTCCATCCATTTATCTATAGTCTATTTATTGATGATGCAAATTTATTGAGTATTCACTATAGACTAGGTACTATGATGGACATATACCTTTGAACAACTAATGCTCTGCTTGGGAAAGTGTTGTAACCTTCTGAGAGTCAAGACCGTGTTTCTTTACGTGTGTGTGTGTGTGTGTGCGCGTGTGCATGTGTGCCCATTTGCTAAGGTCATGTCCTTGGACAACATCAGGATTCTTAGTGACAGCATCTGTCTGGCTGGCAGTGGGGAAGGTTTGGGGTGAATAGGAGATGTGATCCAGAGTTTGAATGGTGGGGTGGGTGCCATAGGGAAGGGTTTGGGTGCTCTTGGGTAACCTGTGTTAGAGAGGGAAAGACTGAAGGACTTACTCTGAGGCTGCTCCCCAGGGATGATGACCTTTAGGTTCCTTCTTCCCTCTTCCCTCCCTGCCTCAATTTCCTTCCTTCATCAAACATCCCATGAGTACCTACTGCCTTGTACTCAGACTTTGGACTGTGGACCAGATGTTTCAGCATCTACCTGGATCTTGTTAGAAATGCAGCTTCTCAGGCACCAAGTCAGCATCTTGGGGAGTGGGTGTAGGACTTTGTTTTCGTGAATTCTCTAGGTGACTCAAGCATGCTAGAGTTCGAGAATGTCGGGCTTCCCATCTTTGTCGCTGCTCCATGCTCAGCACAAGAGCTTTCCACAAACATCTGTGGGCTGACTGTTGTGCACCAGGTCCTGGTCAGTACTAGGGATGTGGAGATGCCTCGGCGGGAGGATGGCGAGGTCAGCCAGGTTGAAGGTATCAGTGGGACACGCAGGTGACAATAGCCAGCAGGGCACCAGATACGCATATCGGTCTCAGGAGAAAAATCCCAGCCTTGGAGGTAATTTGGAAGTCATCAGCACACACAGGTAGAATGATTACATGACCAAAGAAACTCTTCAGGCCCATGTGAAAGTCAAGAGCGTGGGTGGTGATGAGGTGGGGTGTCTACTGACCTGAAGCCAGGTGTTCTGACGATTCTGGCCTTAGGGCCCATTTGTCCAATTTCGAGGTGACATGTTAGCATTTTTACTTAGCAGACACTGTGGCCATCAAGCCAAGGCTGTGACCGTTTCCTGTCACTGAATATTAGGCAAACGGCCAGCCGGCTCTTGGGGCCTCCTGGGATGGTTTCATTTGTAGGGCATCTGCCTTCCATGGGGGTCCTCTCCAGGGGGCACTATAGCCCTAAGACCTGATGGGAGTGGGTAGGGACGACCTTCATCTGCAGTAACTGTGAGCAAGTTGGGGTGGGGCTCACAGTGTACCGGAGAATGCCCCCTCCTCCCCAGCACCAGACTCCCTGAGTTTGCAGAGCCGGGCCTGTGGGGGCAGGCCTTTGGCCACAGCCGTGCTGTAGAACTTGATCCGGATTTATTTTGGGAGAGTGTATTCTGGGACCCAGCACTGCACTGTACTGCAGCCACCCAAACCCCAGGTGTGCCTCACATGGTTTATGATAAATCTGTTCGGCTACCAAATGGTTAATGCCAGTCTAAGCAGAGGTCTGATGGGGTGGATACATTTGTACACCAGATTCTTCTATTAGAAGTAACAGACTTTTACTGGAAAAAAAAGGAAGTGCTCGCCATTGTTAGTTCCCTGGCTGGAAAGTTCTTTGTGATCCAGGGGAGCTTAGGAAAATACTTGCTTTCATTCCCCAGTATCTTAGCAGCCTTCCCAGCAGCCTGTGGCCTGTTGCCACCAGATCGTACTCGACAGCATTTGTCAGAACGATTTGGTTTCTGACTGGTCACTCGGATCAAATGTCCAGGCCAAAGTATAGGAGGCACCAGGAGGCTATCCTGAGGTTCCACAGTGGCCGCCTCTCAGCCTGTGTGCGCTATCCCTATGGGTGGTGCCCAGAGCCGGCTGGCCGTTTGCCTGGGTGCTGCATGGACCCTGACCTCAGCCTGCAGTCTCCTGAGGAGGTAGGGCTCTGCATGCGCCATGGCTGCCTGCGGTGGCTGGGTTTGTGTATTTGTGTGTGTTGTGGGTACATGGGTGACGCCTAGCCACCGACTTCCTCCCTTGTCCTTCTGTCCCCCGCTTAAGATTTGTTAGCAGGAAGGAACCAGTAGTTATGGGGTAACAGATGAGCAGGGGTTCCTGCAGCCCACCGCCCCCACCGAGCTGCTGGGAAGCAGGCAGAGAGCTGCCCCACGCCAGGCTGCAGCTTTTCCTCAGGGAGGCTCTGCTCTTCAGCCGTTTGCCACGGGGAGTGAAATATTTATCCACTGCTTTTCCCAAGCTCTGCAAGCTGGTAGATATGGGCAGACAGTTTATGTCTTTTCTGCCCTTGACTTTGGATTTCAGACAATCCGATCACAAGTTCATCCTTCTGTAGAGACTTAATTAACCCACTGGTTTTGTCATTTCAATCCCAGCAGCCCTATCTAACCTGCCCGCCCCCCAATACTTTGATATTACTCTCCTCCAAAGCTGTGTGTGAGTCCCACCTTCAGCCCTGGTGGGCAGCACAGGCTCTGCTTCTGAGCTGGTCTTCCTTCCTTGTCCTGGGTTCCTGCTGTGCCTCCTTTGAAGGCAGTATCCCCTGCCCCCCAGCAGTTATTGCCTCCCCCCACCCCCAAAGTGCTTTAAACTCCTAGGCTCATGCCCTACCCTGCTGCTGGAAGGGCCTCGGTGGAGAGAGGTCTGAGCTCTGTTAGTTGGGTTTTGATTTCAGTACAGGAGTTGATAAAATGAGATAAACCCCAGGTTCACAGGGCCGGGGAAATTAAACAGAGATGGTATCAAAGTTCCCCTGAGTTTTCAGCTGTGATTCAGTAGCTTAGTTTTCTCCCAGACTGCGGCCGGGAGGCACGCCTTTGATTCTGAAACAATGTTCAGCATCAGTTAAGCCCAGCACTGCTGACTTTTAGGGATTAAGCACACTGTCGTAGTAATTCTTTGATCAGCTACAAGGGAGCTGTGTGCTGTCTGTGTGAAGGGGCTTTATAGTTAAAGTTCATTTCTCTGTGAACCTGAGGTGACAGCCTTGGTGAGGTGCTCCCGTGCCGGGGGGCTGGGACCTCCCCTGGGCACTGTTTGGTGCACTCGCAGGAAGCTTTTCTCTTACCCAGTGTTGTTGGAGGGGACTCATGGAGCACGGCTGGAAAAAGTCCTGCTGGCCTGGAAAACACACCTCACCCTAACTGGCCCCATCCAGTCCCTCAGTCCTAGGAAGTACCACACACACACACACACACACACACACACACTCTCTCTCTCTCTCTCACACTACACACACACACACACACACACACACACACACACACACACACACACACACTCTCTCTCTCTCTCACACTCTCCACACACACACACACACTCTCTCTCTCTCACACTCTCCACACACACACACACACACACACACACACATATACACATTCTTTCTCTCTCATTCTCTGTCACTCTTCATCCCAGTCCCTCAGTCCCAGGATGAACAACGCACACACATACTCTCATCCTCCCGCTGGCTGTCTCTCTCTTTCTCCCCCTGCCTTGTGGAGAAATCCTCTCGGGACAGACACAGGCACAGCTGCCCAGAGTGAGGCTCTGTAGCCCCCAGCCTCAGTGATGGTCTGAGTGAGGCTGGCTGCAGGCTCGGGATAGACAGGGACCAGACGACCTGTCAGGTTAAGCTAGGAGGACTAGGTCAAGGTCAGTGCTGCCAGGGTGCTCTCTACTCTTCCGACCCTGCCCGAGATCAGACACGACTCCCAGGTGCTGCTGCCGTCGTCATTCCTCCCCTGACATTTCCGGGAAATCCACTTAGCTTCAGGTTGGCTCCTTCCTAGAGTTCTCAGAAATCTTGGTCTCTGTTATCTTGTCACCTAAAACACTGAGTGAGCTTCTGGCTTTTTCCTCTAGGGACCCTCCTTGCAGCCACAGCTGGGGCAGTAGAAGTTTCCCCATCCCCTGCCCCCACCTCCGCTGGCCTGCAACTTGCAGTTGGCAGTGGAGGCCCCCCGACCCGTGTGCTGTTGATTGTGTTCACACCATGCTGTACATCACCCCGTTCCCTCCTGTGCAGCACGCGGGTCTCCCTCATTAGGCCTAAATTTACCTCTGTCCTACACAAACATGGCCTTAGCTCATTTTTATTGCTGTAAATTATTTATGAGGGAAATGTTGCATCTCGAAACTGAGGTGTGAGGAAAATTAATCCCATGTTACTTTTATCTCTCAATACTTTTCTCCCCCTCGCTTCACTTACTGGGTTACTGCTAGAGAAAGGAGAGCCTTGGCATTTTAAAATATAATTGGTGCTGAGAGCACTTTCTTGATCAGGTATGGGATGGGAAGTTGGGTCTTTCTCTGCCCAGTGTGTGGAAAGTAGACCAGACTGGGGAGGGAGGGTCAGGGGCCCCTGGGGCTCTGCCTTCTGCCAGCCCATGGCATCTGAGAACTCCAGGCCTCTGTTTCTTTCCTCTAAAATAGGGGATTAATAAGCTCCAGTCCCCTTCCTAGGTTTGGTGTGAGCATCAGTTGAGAAGGAGCCAGAGAAAGCTTTTTTGGTAATTGCAGGGCACTGCTCAGATGCAGGGAGGTGTGTTAGTGCATTCTGTGTGCAGCTAGAATTTGGAGCTGGAGGTGGATGCCAGGCTGGGCAAAGAGAGCTGAGGAGGACGCCTGTTGTTGCAAGCAGGCCTGGCATTTTCTGCTTCAGCCCAGCGTCACCGTCTTGCCAGACCAGTTAATGGTGGTCTTAAACACCCTCGTTCGTCTGCCCCTCTCCCCAGGCAGCTCTGCTCTGCAGCACCCACCCCCACCCCCACCCCATTAATGGCCTCTTCTCCCCTTCACCGAGGCCTGGCTTGTGACCCGGGCAGCCGCGGCCGCTGCAGTGCCATCCCCTTCGGGCCGGAGGTTCCGCGCAGCCCAGGGAGCGCCGAGTGCTAGTTAATAAATGGCCTTTTGTGAGGAAGGTCAATTGAAGTGACGGTAGAGACGCTGTTAAGAGTAATTTGCAGTCAGAAAATATGTAATTCAGGGCAAGCGGCTCTGAGTGATTGCCTCTGCCATGGATATCTTGGGCGTTTCTCATTAAAAGCTTCCTTTGCTGGTGGTGGCGCTTTCCTCTGCCGCCCCAGCGAGGAGTCATTTGTCTGTATTTCACAAAGGCTGCTGGATCCCCCAGGGCACTGCCACTGGGGGTTTGTGTGGGGTTTGGGGGCGGGGGGAGGCGTGCATCTGAGATGCTCAGTGCTAATGCCTTGCCTGCTGCATCCTCCCAGCCTGCAGGCCCACCACCGCCCGCCGGCCGGCCAGCTCCTTTGTCTGCTCGGGAGGCTGCCCGCAGCCATCTTGGGGCCCGGTGCCCGGCTGCCCGGTGCATTGTGGGAGCAGCGGCGTCAGCCTCCCCCACTCCCGCAACTTGCTCGCACTGCAGAGCAGAGGAGGGCGGTTGGTACCTGGACCCGGATGCAGTGACCCGAGGATGGGGCATCCCTCAGCGAATAAAATATTTCTTATTTATTCCCATGCTCCCCACCCCCCACCTCAGATAGTAGAGGCAGCACTATCTTAATAATAATAATAAAACTTACGTCTCATGTTCTTTATTAAATTCACAGCATGATATTTTAGCACTGGCAGAATTCAGTGCCTTCTGTTAATGAGTTGTTAATTGCAAAGCATTTCGGTAACCAACAGCAGGTATACCAGTATTTTGCTAACGGCAGCGATGTTATTTCTATGTTAACCAAGAATACCAAGTTTTCCAAATGAAGTACTTTTTGATCAGTGTTTGCTTTGGATTCCGCTGGTGCAGATAGTGAATTCTAAACCTTCCTGACTGGGGGCATCCCTGCGGATTCATTCAGTAAATATTCACTCAGTGCCTACTGTGTGCAGGAAGCATTGAGCCCTGTGCTTTATGCAGATAAACCTGCCTGGTAAATGAGATCTGAAAATAGAAAATGATCCAGTGATGCAGTGTGATGTCCTGCCCCCCTGCCCTTTACTTCCAGAAGCTTATTTTCGGTAGAATTAAGTAAAGCTTAACTTAGTTTGGCTTTTGTCATAAACAGAAGCTGAGACTGTGGCTGCTGCCACGTGCTTCCTAGCCTTGATCAGAGAATTAGCTCCCTGGCACTGACGAGCCTGTTTCTGGAGCCTTTCGTGGGTTCCAGGGAATGCTGATTACACAGTGACTTGCATACAGCCCTCTGGTTGTTTCTACGGAGGAGGCTGTAGTCATTTTTAATGGTCTCTGCCTTTTCTGATTCTAGGCTGAGAACTTACAATATTCCTACTGGCTGCCTAGTTAGTTAGACAAGAGTGTTTGGTTTGCTTTAGCAGCAGTAACCAGCCTTGAGAGATCTGACAGACCTACAGCTAGTGGAATGTAATCGCTGTGGAAGGAGGTAGAACTTAACTTGCTGTTTTCCATTGCTGGGCCTTTGAAAAAGCTCTAGAAGTCATTTACATAAGGTGTTACCATTTTATATGCGTTCTGGTACACTGCCACTGGAGCTGCCCAGACCCAGTGCTCTCTATATTCTGCTAGTCTCCTCCGGTCACATCAGGAGGCAGGCAGCAGCAGAATAAAAATTTCATTTCCCTCCCTTTCTCCCAGTGTCCAGCAAGAATTACAGTCATTGTTAGTGTTTAGCTTTGGGTAAGTGTCCACGTGACCCTAGGATTAAACACAACAAAGGGACCCACCAGTCCTCTTGGGAACAGCCGTAACCACGTTTCTGGCGGATTACACTGGACCTTTGTGTCCCTCACCCACCCTCCTCATCTGCATTTCGTTGAGGGCCTACTGTGTGCCAGGGGACCTCTCCAGGCCCTTCGTTTACGAGATTCCCTTAGTTCTCACAGCAGCTCTGCAGCTGTCGGTGTCCTGAACCTTTGCTTGCCTGCTCACCTGTAGTCATGGAGCCTGGACTCCATTGCCTTGCTGTGTCCTCCATGGCAAGAGCACTTTCCTCTATGTGTTCACAAAGCTCTGCCTTCCCAACAGCCCACCCTTGGATGTAGTCATGGCTGTGGATTTGGATGGCTGTTCTTCTGCCAGGAGATGCTGTGAGGGGGAGAGATGGAAGGTGTTGCTAGATTTAACCGTGTCTGATTTATCCTCAGAGAAGCTGCTGGTATCTGTACCGAAGTCAGACAGTAGGGCGGGAGAGTGTTCAAAACTCACTTGAGAAGAGCAGGGGCTGGAGATGACTTGAATTCTTTTTTTTTTTTTTGTAGAATATTTGTTTATGTATTTGACTGTGCCAGGTCTTAGTTGGGGCACATGGAATCTTTGATCTTTGTTGAAGCATGCGAACTCTTAGTTGTGGCATGTGGGACCTAGTTCCCTGACCAGGGATCGAACCCAGGCCTCCTGGCTTTGGGAGTGCAGAGTCTTAGCCACTGGACCACCAGGGAAATCCCTACTTGAATTCTTGATCTGAGGAAAGGGTTGGGTAAAGCCAGGGCTCCCTTAGCTGGTCCATGTATGTGAAGCTGAGTTCAGGATATTTGCCCCAGGATTCTGGTTCTGTTTGAGACTTTGTATTACTCACTTTAAGTGCTCTGTTTGAATTTTGTGCTTTCTTTTTCCTTTTTGGAATCAGGAGCAAGCCACCATGCCTGAAGTCAAAGACCTTTCAGAAGCCTTGCCAGAGACGTCAATGGATCCCATCACAGGAGTCGGGGTGGTGGCTTCTCGGAACCGAGCCCCGACAGGCTACGATGTGGTAAGTCAGGATTCACTGATTTGGCAAATATTTGTTTCCTTTGTTCAAGACCCTCTGAACGTTGTGTGTAAGATGTGTTTCTGCACTCCAGGAACTTAAACAGGAAGGGAAAGCACCACCAGCGGCAAGGTGTGGGGAGTGTCCTGGCTGGACCTGAGCCCATCTGGGCTGTTGCTTGCCTTAGCTGGGTCACTTGACCTCTGTGATGGTCATCTTCACATTCTATAAAATTAAGGGATTGAATTAGTTGATTTCCAAAGTCATTTTTAGTTGTGACATTTCATGAAAAGAATCCAAGCATCTGAAAGAGCCTTGGTTGTCACAGATTGTCTTATATAAATGTTAAAAATATATTGACATGTGTTTATATAGCTTCTTACAGTTTACAAAGCAGTTTTCCCACCCATGAACTCAGCTGGCTCTTACAATTCCCTGGAGGGTGGGAGGGCAAGTTGCCTTCCGTCTACTGTGCTGATCAGGAGAACACAAGCTCCGAGAAGGGAAGTAATGGAGACCCAGCGCTTGGGAGTGGTGAATCAGGTGACTCAAGTCCAAGGCTGTGATGACCGCATCACCACAATTTAGTAGAGAATTGGCTTTGCTTTTCAGCACATGTCTGTGGTGATGTTCAGTAGTACCGATGGCTCAAATTAATTATATTGTTTTTTCAGTAGATAAATTCCAACTTGGATGGGGCTTAAAATGTGCAGAGGAACTATTGGGAGGCTTTAGTTAACAGTGACTTGTCATGTGTTCTGAACTTCTAAGGTGGAGTTTTTTTTAAATTATTATTTATTTATTTATTTTTGGTTGTGCTCAGTCTTTATTGCTGTGTGAAGGCTTTTCTCTAGTTATGGTGAGTGGGGACTACTGTCTAGTTGTGGCGTGAGGGTGTCTCACTGCAGTGGCTGCTCTTGTAGCAGAGCACAGGCTCCAGGGCGTGCGGGTTTCCGGAGTTGTGGCTCATGGGCTTAGTTGCTCCCTGGCATGTGGGATCTTCCCGGATCAGGCTCAAACCTGTGTCTTCTGCATTGGCAGGTGGATTCTTTACCACTGAGCCACCAGGGAAACCCCTAAGGTGGTCTTATTTTTCACTTTCCTTATTTTGCTTGATGACAGAGGATGAGATGGTTGGATGGCATCACCGACTCAATGGACATGAGTTTGGGTAAACTCCAGGAGTTGGTGATGGACAAGGAGGCCTGGCATGCTGCGGTTCATGGGTTCGCAAAGAGTTAGAGACAACTGAGAGACTGAACTGAACTGAACTGATTTTGTTTGGGATGACATTTTATTCTTGCTCATTGAAAATGTATACCCAGAATACATAAGAGTAAAAGAATATAAAAGTCTCATTTGTCAGCACTGAAAACCAGGCACAGTGATAAAATCAGTGTCTAATGTGAGGTGTGAGTTGGGGGGGCATGCCATGCCTAGTCCAGAAAGCCCTAAGGTAGAGTTTCTCACCCTTGGCATTACTGACGTCTTGGGCCAGATGATCAGATAGTAGTATGTGGTGGGGCGGTCTCGTGCATGGCGGGGACAGCATCCCTGGCCTCTTCCTGCTCGATGCTGATAGCCCCAGCCCCCAAGCTGTGACAGCCAAAACTGTGTTCAGACTTGCACAAGTCCCCAGGCGGAGGGGGCAGGCAGGCAAAATCAGCCCCATGGTGAACAGTGCCTGTCCCGTCAGCCCACGCTGGCTCCCATGTGAGGAAGGGGGAGCCTGTTACAATCCTCCACATCACTTTCCCAGCTGCTGGAAAGCTTATAAACATTTTTAAAGTGAACGAACGGGAGAATCTTTTTTTTTTTGACAAAGATTTGAGTCTTACCTGCTGCCTGACTTCAAAGCACTGTTTGAATGTATAACTTGCCATAAAATAGAATCATTAGGTATGGCTTTGTGCCATAAAACTCTTGGGGAAGCTAATAAAAATGTTCCTTATTTGAGAAGCCCAAGTGTCTTTTGATGAATTAGATATGAAGCAGCGCGTCGTGAATCAGGGCAGGGGCTTGGTGCGCGCCTGTCTCTGGGAGGACCGTCTCCAGGGTGACTCTCTGGGTGGGGGGCAGGGCTGTGGGGGAGGTGGAAACCTGGGTCTTCTGGCTGTTCCCTCGGGTGGATCTGTGTCTTTAACATTCTGCTGGCCCCTTTGGGGTCACTGTGAATGCCGGGTGAGTGGGCGGCAGATGGCCTTTGATAGTCTGGTTTTCTGAAAGTCTTGGTGAGTCTGACAGGAGCAGAATCTATCCCTATCATTTTCTCCTAACGTCAAGCTCAGGGCAGAAGAGCGCGGTGTCAAATGAGTGAGATTAATAAGCACATTTCACGGTGGGGCTGCGCCAGGCATCATCGTGAAAGGTGAGCAGGCCAGGAGGCTCCAGAGGGTCAGCTCGGCAATTACCCAGCCTCCACGCGCCAGGACTGAGTGTCCAAGCTCCTCTGAAAGCCCTTCCAGGGAGAGATGCAGGAGTCCTGTCTTTGTGCTGACCGCCAGACTCTTCTCAGACAAGCATCTGCTTCCTCAGAGGTCTGACCCTGAGTTCAAGGGGGATGGGGGAGGACACCCCCTTCCCTTTATCCAGAGTTTAGCGAGAGGTCGACATCCAAACCAAAGTGCCAGGCTTCTGGCAGTGGCTGGGCTGCAGAGATGCTGAGACAGAAGTCCGGCAGCCAAAGGAGGCTCTGCTGCAGACTGTGGCTGGGGCCTCTCCAGCATGTGCTGGAGGCCTAACCTCCGTGCACTCAGAGCACGCTAAGTACCGTGACACACAGACCCGAGAGTGGATGCCAGATGGACCGCTGACCCTCAGTGGCAAAACCATTTTAAAATGAGCAGAGGCCCTGATGCTGCTTGAAGTAAAAGATGCCAAGTGTTTGTTTATAAAAATTGAATTTGACAACTTCTCTGCCGGTCAGGGGATGGTTCCTCAGGTAGGGGCTGGGGATCACTTGCTAAACTTTTCAGTTTCCCATCCCTGTTTCTGCAGCTGCCTCTGAAATAGCCTCCCCTTCCTGCCTGGCAGCCACAGGCTCAGATCTAGAATGTTGCTGCCAAGGCCCAGGTCTGTCCTCTGGCCCCTCCGAGCCCAGCTTCTGCCCCCTCCTGGCTGCCTTCATTCTCCCTGACGGCGGCGTTTAGAACTGCCAGGTATGGGGGCCCAGCCAAACTGAGTCTTGGCCTCCGAGAGACTTGGAGATTTTTTTTTGTTTTTTCACTGTGCTCTAAGAGCTCCTTCCTTCCCTTCCTGAGAAATCCTATGTGCAAATGGAAGTCTTTGTGGCATGGTGACCCAGAAGTGACAGTTTATCACCTAGTTCAAGGACTGTTCCCAGACGCCCAGGTCAGGGGTTCTCGCGCTTCGGAGGGGCCTCAGTCCTCTGGAGAACCCCACACCCCAGATTCCTGCTGCAGTAGGTCTGGGGTGGGGCTGAGAGCTTGCATTCTAACCAATTCCCCACTGATGTTGATGCTGCTGGTTCAGGGGCCACACTTTGAGAACTGCTGGTCTAAGTTAAGTCATTCTTAAATAATACGTACCTGTGGACCCCACAAGTCTAACTCAGGAAGGGCTGTACTAGCTTTTCCTATTAATTTTTGACGTGTCCTGATTTAGAGTTTAGGAAGTCTCAGGGGAGACTTTCTGTGTATGTGTTTGTGGGTTTTTAAAAAATACAAATGAGATGGTACCATTTATACTCTCATAACTTAAAAAATTTATTGTGGGCTTAGCTCAATATCAGTCTATATAGCTGTATCACCTCCTCTTAATAATGCATATTTATTGTTTGGCTGTTTCCTAGGTGGTGCTAGCAGTAAAGAAGCTGCCTGCCAATATAGGAGACATAAGAGGAGTGGGTTCAATCCCTGGGTTGGGAGGATTCTCCTGGAGAAGGGCATGGCAACCCACTCCAGTTTTCTTATCTTGAGAATCTCCTGGACAGAAGAGCCTGGCAGGCTACAGTCCATGGTGTCTCAAAGAGTCGGACAGGACTGAAGTGACTTAGCACACATGCACACCAAAATTTGGCTAATAATTCAATATTGTTTTTGTTTTTAATGCAATAAACAACACCCCTGTGTCTGTATCTTGGCATGGTCATCCTGTTAGTGCCATAGAATAATTTCATAGGTTGAAATTACTGGGTCAGAGTGTTCACATTTTTAAACTTGATAAGTGTTGCCTATTGTCTTCGAAAAACGTTGTTACATTTTGTGTTTCTGTTCTCACTCAAGCAAGTGTTGAGTAAAGTGAAATTTGGGGACTGGGGGATGAATTGATCAAGTCCCCTTCCTTCCATACTCTGTGTCCAGTTTCTCATCACCAGTAAGTACAGGCAGTCCTCCAGGGGTGAGGACCTGGGCAGTAAGCAATAAGTGGTAGCCATGGATCTTCTCACTAAGAGCATCCTCCTCTCAGACAACCATAGAGAGGACAGATACCCAAGTCCTTTAACTTGGCACACGTGTCTTCCAGTCTCACTTCCTTCTACTCTCTTCTCCTCCAGCCTCATCAAACCTCCAGTTTCTCACATTTGGAATAAGGGGCTTCCCTGGTGGCTGAGACGGTAAAGCATCTGCCTGCAATGAGGGAGACCCGGGTTTGATTCCTGGGTCGGGAAGATCCCCTGGAGAAGGAAATGGCAACCCACTCCAGCACTCTTGCCTGGAAAAATCCCATGGACGGAGGAGCCTAATAGGCTACAGTCTATGGGGTCACAGAATCGGACACAACTGAGCGACTTCACTTTGTACCATCAAACCCTTGAACCCACTGGCCCATATTTTCAAAATTACTGTGTTCCCACCTTTTTGGATAAAATTTTTCTCATCCTTCAGAACCCAGTTTGAAAACTCCTTGGTGAGGCTTTTCCTGATGTTGTGCGTTTATTGCTTCTCACATTGGCTTCACAGGTGTTTACTGACCCCCTACTATTGTGCAGAAGCCCCAGGAATTCCAGTATCCTGGGAGGGGTTCCATCATGTGAAAGGGGAAAGGTGAGAGATGAGGTAGTGGGGGTGGATAAGGTCAGGTCATACCAGAGGATTATAAGCTACACAAAGGCATTGGCCATTATTCTGAGGGTGGTAGGAGTCATTAAAGGACTTTAAGGAAAAGGTTCTTACATTTGTGTTTTTAAAAGTTTCTTTGATGTGTGTAGAAGAAGTAATTGGAGGGCATAGATATTGAGTCAGGGGGCTCAGTTTGTGGGGTCTGTGTTGGTGTAGGGTGCGAAGGTAGAAACCTAACCCACTAACAATGGAGGGAAATGGGAGCATGGGGCTTGGGGACCCAAATGCACATTCTTTCACAGAAAAAAACATAGGCTGAATATTGGGAGATAGGCGCAGAGGTGAAGAAAGGGAAGGACCAGAGCGACATGAAGGGTGTCTTGCTGAGCAGCTGGGGGGATGTTGATGCTCTCTGTTGAGATGGGGACATAGACAACCAGGACGATTGAGGGTGGAGGGGGACTGTTGGTTCAGTTTTGGACACATTGAGCTTGAGGTACTCATGCGATACCTGGATGGGGATGTTGAGCAGCCCTAGGTCAGAAGTCCCGGGAGATGCCTGAGTGTTATCATCACATGGCAGACCCTGTGGCATCATGGAGACAGTCCTGTCACCTCAGACTCCTGGTCAGAGTCCACTGCAGCATCACGAGTTAGGGGGTGGGGAGAAGGAGGCACTCAGGGGGCTGGGGCTGAGCATCCAGAGAGGTGGATGGAAAAGTAGTAAGAAACGGGGGGAAAATGAGTATTTCTAGAAGGGGTGGTCAGTATTAGTCAAAGCTCTGTAAGGGGTAAATAAAATGAGGCTGAACTGTTTCTGGGAGAAGGCAATGGCACCCCACTCCAGTACTCTTGCCTGGAGAATCCCATGGACGGAGGAGCCTGGTAGGCCGCAGTCCATGGGGTCGCTAAGAGTCAGACCTGACTGAGCAACTTCACTTTCGCTTTTCACTTTCATGCGTTGGAGAAGGAAATGGCAGCCCACTCCAGTGTTATTGCCTGGAGAATCCCAGGGACGGGGGAGCCTGGTGAGCTGCAGTCCATGGGGTCGCTAGGAGTCGGACACGACTGAGCGACTTCACTTTCACTTTTCACTTTCATGCATTGGAGAAGGAAATGGCAACCCACTCCAGTGTTCTTGCCTGGAGAATCCCAGGGACGGGGAAGCCTGGTGGGCTGCCATCTCTGGGGTCGCACAGAGTCGGACACGACTGAAGCGACTTAGCAGCAGTAGCAGAACTGTTTCTACTGGGTTCAGTTACTAGAAGGTGCTTGTGAAGTTGGTGGTGGCTCAGAAGACTGCCAGTGGGCTTGAAGGGTCCACCTGAAGTGGGAGGTGTGGGCACAGATGCCTTAAAGAAGGGAGGGTGGCGGCTAGAGAATGCCTTGGGATCAAGAGTCTTCTTGCCTTAGTTTAAGGGTGGGCAGGTGTTGAGTGAGTGTGGTCGCTGATCACTGTCTGATGAAGCGAGGCCCCCGAGGAGCCGAGGACTTGGTGTCCAGAGACTGGTCAGAGAAAAGCCCAGGAGGTTGTGTGTTTTTTAAATTAATGAATGTTTGGGCTATGCTAGATCATCTCTGTTGCCTGCCAGCTTGCTCTAGTTGCAGTGAGCCGGGGCTGCTCTTCGTTGTGGTGTGTGGGCTTCTCATTGCCGTGGCTTCTCTCGTTGGGGAATGCAGACTCTAAAGCACAGGCTCAGTAGCTGTGGTGCACTGGCTTAGTTGCCCCTTGGCTTGTGGGATCTTCCCAGACTAGAGATTGAACCTGTGTCTCCTGCATTGGCAGGCGGATTCGTACTCAGTGGACCACCAAAGATGTCCCAGGAGGTTGTGTTTGTGTCATTCTTGGTCCCTCCCAGGGCTGCGTGCTGGGAAGCCAGCCTTGGTCGTGGCCTCTGACCAGCAAATGGGCCCCCGAGGGCTGTGCATGGACCCACCCTCTTACTTTCCGTTTCTTCTGTGCTTCCTCTTTTCCCGCTTCCTTTCTCTCCCATTTATTTCTGGGACTGATTAAACAGCAAAACATTTCTTATAAACTGCTGGACCTGTATAGTTTATATATTTGAGATTTCCTAAATAATGGGAAATTATTCAAAGATTCTGATGCTTAAACTGCCAAATGAGAGGGGCTCTGGGGGTGCTAGGAGAGGTCAGCTCCCCCTCTGGGGCTGTGGGCTGTTGTTTAATGCCATGGAGAAGGATGAGTTTAAACCTGCAAGTGAAGTTCAACCTACAAAAGTGGAGAAAGAAAAAAGTAATTCGCCAAGTGCTGAAGCCTAATTCAAGCACATTGGTATTTTTATATACAGCTCAAGAAATTTTAAAAAGTCAGTGAAAGACGTGCGAAGATGGTCATGATATCTAATTAAAAGTATGTGGTAGATATCAGGTGGAAACTCTGGAACATAATCACACGTCTGGCCTGAGCACAGCTGTCACATGAGTCTCCAGAAAGCTGATGTTGTGGGGAGGCCCGAGCCAGGCAGGAGGACCACCCCACTCCTCGGGGCCAGAGAACAGGAGGGCCTCGCCCTCCTCCCTGCCCCCGAAGCTCTGGCTCCAGGAAGCAGATGCAGAAGCAGGTGCGGCAGCCTCCTCCCACTGCCCCCAGGTCCTGCCCCATGTGGCTTCGCTGCCCAGGGCCTGCTCCCAAGGGCGGACATGACCACAGACCCGAGTCCCACCACATGCTGGTTCATTTTCAGAACCAGAGCTAGTTTCCATAAAAGGCACCAGGTGTTCCTCCCTTTTTTTGTGTGTGTGTGGGAAAATAACATGAAACTGAGATTCACTGAAAACACAGAAGGTGGCTTTATGGCCAGCCCTTGGGCCTTTGTTTCCTGTGGTCTGGATTAGCCAGCTTCGGTAACAGCATCATCCCTTCACTTTCCCGGGTGCCCTGCAGAGCCCTGGCCAGTGGAGCTGCACCGGGTGGCTGGGCAGGGCCACTAACATGCGCACATGCCTGGCTTCCAGGAGGGGTGTGCAAGGCAAGCATTGCTGTTGTCAGGATGACTCTCAGAGATCCTGGCTTAAATTGCCTCCTTCTAGGCTGCTCTCCCCCACCAAGTATGCATTTTGGTTTTGACCCAAAGACTTTATTCTCGCTAATGACTTGTTCCATAGTGGGATCAGTGGGAAAGGAGAGAGGACCTGGGGGGCACTGCCGTGTGCTGGCACTCCATCCTGCTCACTGCAACCTCCTATTCACCATTTACAAAGGCTCCTGACAAAGAAACCTCACAGAGTGGATTAATGGGAAAGAAGAGGGACTTGCTTTAATCTTTCTTTCATTTTTTTTCAGTCAAACTTTTAATTTTGAGATAGTTAGATTCACATGCATTTGTAAGACATTCTACTGGGAGAGCTTGTTTTTAACCTGTTCCCCATCAATGGTAACATCTTGGAAACTCTAGTAGAGCATCATGACCAGGATGTGGACAGGGATACGGTCAAAATACAGAACATTTCACTTCTCAAATGTACTACCTGGGATTTTATTTTTATTCGGATGTGGTGAGGCCAACAGATCAGCAGAACACTGCCATAGGAAGGAGAGTTTATTCTCACAGTTTAAGAGGAGGGGTCCATCCACTCCATGGAGGGCCACACGGGGAGGCACCAGGGGTTGGTCAGCAGGCAGAAGGAGGGAGGAGCAGGCCTGGGCAAGAGCCTTCTTTGTGGTTTCTGTGGGGAAGGCAAGGCAAGGCAACATAAGCAGATTTAGGACTGTCTAGTTTAAATAATTTCAGCTTGCTCTGGGCTTTCAGAGTGGCCTTAGTTGTCAGATAGCTGGCCTTGGGGTGATTTAGGGCAGGGAGAGAGTGTTTCAGACGGAAGGAGCCTGAGAAAAGAGGGCAGGTGGGCATATGGCCTCAGGATTGGTTGGTTTGCATATCAGATTGTGTTCTGTCTCTAGGAGTTAACTAACTCCTCTTTAACCATGGACAACCATTAATTTGTTCTTCATTTCTATAATTTTGTCTTTTCAGGAATGTTGTATGAATGAAATCATATACCATGTAATATTTTGCAAGTTTTTTTGTCACGTTTTCAAAAACTCGGCATAACTCTCTGGAGATTTCATCTAGAAAATCTATCGCGTATGTCAATAGTTTGTTCCTTTTTATTGCTGCATAGATTTAATTGATACGACTGCAGCGCAAATTGTTTAACGATTTACCCGTTGAAGGACATCTTGGTTGTTTATCCAATTTGGAGCTATCATGATTAAAGCTGCTATAAATGCTTTTCACAGGTTTCTGTGTTAACGTGCCCTTTCATTCTTCCGTGATAAATGCCTAGGAGTGTGCTTGCTGGTCGTGTGGTAGTTGGATATTCAGTTTTGAGAGAATATGCCAGACTGCTTTCCTGGGTGGCTGGTAACCTTTTACATTTCTACCCGTTTTGCCACTTCTTTTCCAGCATCTTTTACTGTCAACCTTTTTTGTTGTTGTTTTTAGCCATTCTGATAGGGTTGTGGTAATAACTCAATTGGTTTTCATTTGTGTTCATCTAGTGGTTAATGACGGAGAAGGCACTGGCACCCCACTCCAGTACTCTTGCCTGGAAAATCCCATGGACGGAGGAGCCTGGTGGGCTGCAGTCCATGGGGTTGCTGAGAGTCAGACACGACTGAGCGACTTCACTTGTACTTTTCACTTTCATGCTTTGGAGAGGGAAATGGCAACCCACTCCAGTTTTCTTGCCTGGAGAATCCCAGGGGCAGGAGGGCCTGGTGGGCTGCCGTCTATGGGGTCACACAGAGTCGGACACGACTGAAGTGACTTAGCAGCAGCAGCAGCAGTGGTTAATGATCATTTCCTGTGCTTATCTGCCATCTCTGTTTCTTTTGTGAAATGTTGCTTCATTTCTTACTCATTTTATAATTGGATTGTTTGGTTTTTTACTGTTGAGTTTTAAGAGTTCTTTGTATATTATAGATGCGAGTCTTGTTGTTTGGAAACATTTTCTTCTAGTTTTCACTTGTCTTTTTATCTTATCAGGATCTTATATAAAGCAAAAGCTTTAACTTTTGATGAAATCCAATTTATCAGTTTATCAATCATATTTTTTGGTGTTAAGTCTTAGAACTCTTAGTCTAGCCCTGGATCCTGGAGATTTTGTCTTATATTTTTTCTACATATTTTACAGTTTTACATTTAACAAGTCTGTGTTAAATTTTGACTTAGTTTTTGTATAAGGGTGTGGATTTAGGTAAGAGTTCTTATTTTCCTCAATGCATGAACAGCTGCTCCTGTATCATTTGTTCAAAGTTGAATTGCTTTTGAACCTTTATAAAAAAAATCAGTCAGGCATATTTGTGTGACTCACCATTCAGTTTTATTCTGTGTGTCTAGCCCTCTGCCAGTACCACTCAGTATTGACTGTTACAGCTTTATAGTAAGTTTTGAAATTGGGTAAAATGTTTTCTTCAACTTTATACTTCATTTAAGGTATTGTTTTTAGCTATTCAAGTTCCTTTGTCTTTCTATATAAATTTTAGAATAATCTTATTGGAGTTTAGATGGGAATTAATGTGTAAAAGGGGTTGTGGACCAAGAGGGAGGTGGTTCCCTATATCAACAACAAGCGGTTCTCAGACACCACCTGTAGGTGCCCTGTAGTTGAATACTTCTGACACTGTGTACCTGGAAATAGCATCAGAGTCCACAGGTTAAGAGCTCAATCCCACAAGACTGCGCCATGCCCCCCACCAAACTTCGGTGCTAATCACCAGCCCAGATTGTCACCTGTGTGTCTAACCAGTTGGCTGTAGTTCAGGGGTTCCAGTGACCTCATTCCTTAGGTTCAATTACTTTGCTAAAGTGACTTACAGAACTCAGAGAAACATTTTACTTACCAGGTCATTGGTTTATTATGAAAGGCTATAACGCTGGAACAGCCAGATGGAAGAGTTTATAGAGCAGGGTACATGGAAAGGGTGAGGACCTTCCATGCTGTTTTTCCTAGCATGCAACTCTCCCCAAATCTCCTATGTTCACCAACCCAGAAGCTCTCCGAACCTCATCTTTTTGGGTTTTTATGGATGCTTCCTTACATGGGTATGACTGATTAAATTAATGCCCATTGGTAACTGATTCAACCTCTAGCCCCTCTCCCCTTCCTGGAAATGAAGGAATAGGACTAAAAGTTCCAGCCCTTTATTCATGGTTGGTTTCCCTGGAACCAGTCCCCACCTTTAGGTGCTTTCCAAAAGTTACCACATTAACATTAACCCATTTGTGAAAAGGGACTTGTTATGAATAATAAGACACATACTTCACTTTTATGGCTCTGAAGTTATTGCAGGAACTAAGGAGAAGAGACCAAATATTCTGACAAGGGACTTCCCTGGCAGTCCCGTGATTGAGACTCTGTACTTACACTGTAGGGGCCATGGATTTGCTCCCTGGTTGGGGAACTAAGATCCTGCATGCTGCATAGCATGGCCAAAATTTCTTTTTAAAAATCTATGTTATGACAAAAGATGCTCCCATTGCTCTTGTTATTCAGGAGATTCCGAAGTTTTGGGGAGCTGTGAGCCAAGAACTGTGGGTGAAGACCAAAGATGCATTTTTTATTATAAATCACATTATCACAGCCTTAAATTTGTACATAAATTTTAGGAGACTTCACATCTGTATTATGTTACGTCTTACACTCATGAACATAGTATGTCCCTCCGTTTATTTATTACTTTTAAAATTACTTTCAGCAGCATTTTGTAGATTCAAGCAGATAAGCTTTGTATGTGTTTTGGTTGATTTAAGCCTAAGTGCTTTATTTATTTATTTATTTTTAACAATTGTTAATGGAATTGTATTTTTAATTTTGATGTCCATGTGTTCATTGCTATTATATAGAAATATTTCAGTAAAATTGAGTTTTGTATGTTTGTTTTTGCTGAATTTTAAGACCTTGCTGAACTCACTTATTAGTGTATATTCCTTGGGACTTCTCTGTAGACTATCACATCATCTTTTTTTCCTTTCTAGTCAGTATGTCTTTTATTTCTCTTTCTTGCTTTATTGTAATGGCTAGAACTTCTAGCACTATTTTGATAAGAGTGGTAAGAGTAGACATCTTTGCTTTATTCTTGATCATAGGGGAAAGCATTCAGTCTTTCACCATTAAGTATGACATTACCTGTGGGGTTTTGTTTTTTATAGATGCTCTTTATCAAGTTGAGAAAGTTTCTTTCTTTTCCTGTTTTTCTAAGAATTTTTATTATGAATGGGTATTGAATTTTGTCAAATGCCTTTTTTGCATTGGTTAATATATCATGTGATTTTTTTTCCTTTAGCCTGTTAACATGGTGAATTACATTGATCTTTAAAGAATGAACCAGCTTTGCATCCCTTGAATAAGTCCCACTTAGTCATGGTGTATTGCTGAATTTTCTTTCCTAATATTTTGTTTAGGATTTTTGACTCTGTATTCATGAGGGATGTTTATTTGTAGTTTCCTTTTTGTACCATTTTTATCTGGTTTGGTAATACTGGTTTCATAAAATGAATTGAAAAGTGCTCCCTCCTGTTCCATTTTCTGGAAGAGATTATGTGGAGTTGGTGTTAAAAAAATATTGTTGTTACTGTTCAGTCACTCAGTTGTGACCCCAGGGACTGCAGCAAACCAGGCTTCCCTGTCCTTCACCATCGAGTTTGCTCAAATTCATGTCCATTGAGTCGATGATGCCATCCAGCCATCCCGTCCTCTGTTGCCCCCTTTTCCTCCTGCTCTTGGTCTTTCCCAGCATCAGTCTTTTCCAATGAGTTGGCTCCTCACATCGTGGCTCAGTCTCTTCATTCCTTCTGCAGCTATTTCTCCGCTCTTCTCCAGTAGCATATTGGGCACGTATCAACCTGGGGGTTCATCTCTCAGTGTCATATCTTTTGCCTTTTCATTACTGTTAATGGGGTTCTCAAGGCAAGAATACTTAAGTGGATTGCTGTTCCCTTCTCCAGGGGACCATGTTTTGTCAGAGCTCTCCACCATGACCCATCTGTCTTGGGTGGCCCTACATGGCATGGCTCATAGTTTCATTGAGTTACAGAAAGCTGTGATCCATGTGATCATTTTGGCTAGTTTCCTGTAATGGTGGTTTTCATTCTGCCTGCCCTCTGATGGATGAGGATAAGAGGCTTGGATAGGCTTTAAACATTAGGTCAACTTGTCTAGTTAGGTCTGGATCTGGAGATTCGTTTTTTGAAAGTTTTAAAATGATGAATTCTCTTTTCTTACTAGTTATAGGGCTATTCAAATAATGTATTTCATTCATATTGGGTAAGTTGTGATAATTTGTGTTTTTCAAGGACTTGACCTGTTTCATCCAAGTTACCAAATTTATGTGGGTAGAATTGTTCATAGCATTCCTTTATTATCCTTTTGATGTCTGCAAAGTCTATAATAATACTCTTTGTTTCTGATATAAATAATTTGTCTTCTCTCTTTATCTGTCTTCCTAGATAGAAGTTTGTCAATTTTATTAACATTTAAAGCAATTTTTCTTTATTTCATTGTATTTTCTATATTGTGTTTTCAAATTCATTGATTTCTGCTTGTATCTTTATTATTCCTTTCCTTCTGCTTGCTTTGAGTTTGTTTTACTCTTTTTCTCAATTCTTGAGGTAGGAGCTTAGATTATTGATTTAAGAGTCTTTTTCATTTCTAATATATGCATTTAGTGCTAAGAATTTCCTTCTCAGCACTGCTTAAGCTGTATCCCACAAATTTTTATATGCTTTATTTTTGTTTTCATTCTCTCCAATATATTTTTAAATTTCTCTTTTAGAGTTCTTTGACCCATGGATTATTTAGAATTGTGTTGTTTAGTTTCCAAGAATTTAGACTTTCCATAATCTTTCTGTTACTGATTTCTAGTTTGATTCCACTGTGATTGGTGAACACACTCTGAATGACTTCAGTTCTTTTCAATTTGTTGAGGTTTGTTTTATAGCACATGAAATGGTCCATTTTGGCATGCATTCGTGGTTGCTTGAAAAGACTGTGTCGTCTTCTGTTACTGAGTGAAATTTTCTTTAAATATCAATTAGATCCTTCTGGTTGATAGTGCTGTTTGTGTTTCTTTGTATCCGTGCTGATTTTCCATCCAGTTATTTTATTAATTTTTGAGAAAGGGAAGTCTCGAACTGTAATTTGGAATTGTCATTTTTTCCTTTCATTTGTATCAGTTTTTTTCTTCACATATTTTTCAGCATTATTGTTTGGTGGACACTTACCATTTAGGATTGCTATGTTGTTTTGGTTATTGGCCATTTTATCATTATATAATATCCCTTTCTGTCTGGTAATTTTCTTGGCTCTGAGGTCTGTTTTATCTGATATCGGTATAGCTACTCCTGCTTCCTTTTTATTAAAGCTTTCATAATATATCTTTTGCCATATTTTTACTTTCAACTTGCCTATAGAATTATGTTTGAAGTAAGTTTCTTGTAGATGTCTCATAATCTGATCAAAGGTTTAAATCTCCTTTGCCAATCTCTGTCTTTTAATTGGTATATTAAGACTGTTTGTATTTAGTGTAATTATTGATATGGTAAGGCTTAAAGCTGCCATTTTATTTTCTAGAGTTTTTTCTCCCTGTATTTTTCTCCTGACTTCCTGTGAGTTACTTGAACGTTTTTAGAATTTCACTTTTAGCTTATCGGAGTGTTTTTGCGTGTACTTGTCTGTCTGGCGTTTTTAGAGGTTGCTCTGGGTCTTGCACTTTGTATCTGTGTGTGTGCCTTGTAACAATCCCCTGGTGACATCATCTTACTGGTTTATGTGAAGTGCGGAACCTTTACTCTCTTTGATGTCCTTTTGTTGTTATTGTTGTTCAGTCGCTGAGTCATTCATGTCGGACAATTGGTGACCCCATGAACTGCAGCACACCGGGCTTCCCTGTCCATCGCCATCTCCCTGAGTTTCCTCAGACTTAGGTCTGTTGAGTCAGTGATGCCATCCAGCCGTCTCATCCTCTCTCCCGCATCTCCTCTTGCTCTCAGTCTTGCCCAGCATCAGAGTCTTTTCCAGTGAGTCAGCTCTTCACATCAGGTGGCCAAAGTATTGGGGCTTCAGTTTCAGCATCAGTCCTTACAGTGAATATTCAGGGTTGATTTCCTTTAGGATGAACTGGTTTGATCTCCTTACAGTTCTTCAGCACTCAGCCTGCCGTCTATGGGGTCGCACAGAGTCGGACACGACTGAAGCGACTTAGCAGCAGCAACAGCCTTCCTTAGGGTCCAACTCTCTCACATTCATACATGACTACTTTTACTCTCCCTCATTTATAAACATGATTATCTTAAATATTTATTCTACGTATATATAGAACCATGTCAGCAGTGTTATAATTTTTGTTTCTAATTATCAAAGATAATTTTAAAAATTCAAGAGGAGTGAAAAGTCTACTTTATTTGCTCATATTTTTGCTTGGCATATTTTTTCTTCCTTCCCAGTGTTTCGAAGTTCCTTCTTTTATCATTTCTTTTCTGCTTAGTGAGTGTCCTTTAATGTTTTAGAGTATGTCTGCTGGAGGCAAATTCACTTAGTTTTTCTCTATCTGAGAATGTCTCTATTTCTTGTTCATTCATGAAGTGTATTTCACTGGATATAGGATTCTGGGTTGATAGTTCTTTTAGCACTTGAAAAAGGATATGTCATTTCCTTCTGGCCACTATGATTACCAATGAGAAATCTGCAGTCATTCAAATTGGTCTTCCCCTTGTAAGTAAAGTGTCATTTTTTCTCAATTTTTCAAACATGTTTCTTTGTCCTAATTTTTCAGAAGTTTGACTGTGATGTGTCTTGGTGTGGATTGATTTGGATTTATTTATGTGGATTTATTCTGTTTGAAGTTTGCTTGCCTTCTTGATTCTGTGAATTTGTGCCTATTGCTAAATTTGAGGAAGTTTTTAGACGTTATTTTAAGTTCTTTTTCAGCCTCACCCTCTTTCTTCTCTCCTGGAACTCTGATGGCAGGAATGTTAGATCTTTTGGTATAGTCGCATGGGTCCCTGAGACTGTTCATTTTTTGTTCAGTCTGTTTTCTCTCTGTTGTTCATATTGGATAATTTCTATACTCTCTCTCAGTTCACTGATTCTTTCTTCTCTGTCTTCTATTCTGCTGTTGAGCCCATCTATTATATTGATTTCAGTTATTATATTTTTCAGTCCTAAAATTTCATTTTGGTTCTTCTTTTATTTTCTATTTATTTATGAAACTTTATGTTTCTTTGCTGAGACTTTTTGTCTTTTGATCTGCTCCAAGCATGTTCATCACTGATCAGTGAAACATTTTCACAATGGCTGCTTTAAAAATTTTTTTCTGGTCATTCTGACATCTCTGTAATCATGACCTTGGCATATTCATTTTTTAATTTGTGTTCAGTTTGAGATCTTTCTGTTTCTTGATGATTTTCTTTGATGAGTGAGTTTTGATAGGAGACTGGAAATTTGGGGTACTATGCTACGTGACTTTGGATTTTATTTAATCTATTTTACCTGGCTTCTTTTGACACTGCTCTGATTCCTGACAGGAGGTAGTAGTCCAGTTTCTCCCCTTGGTGACACCTGAGGAGCTGGGGCTCCTTGTTACTGCTGGATGGAGGTGGGGGTTCTAACTCCCTACTGCTGCTGCTGCTAAGTCGCTTCAGTCCGACTCTGTGCGACCACATGGACCACAGCCCAACAGGCTCCTCCATCCCTGGGACTCTCCAGGCAAGAGTACTGGAGTGGGTTACCATTTCCTTCTCCAGTGCATGAAAGTGAAAAGTGAAAATGAAGTCGCTCAGTCGTGTTCGACTCTGTGCGACCCCATGGACTACAGCCTTCCAGGCTCCCCCATCCCTGGGACTCTCCAAGCAAGAGTACTGGAGTGGGGTTCCACTGCCTTCTCCAGGCCTCACTTAAACCTTCCTAGCAGGAGTTTCTCATTACAGCTCCCCCTGTGGCCTCCACTGACATCACAGGGCTGGGGAGCTGGCCTCGGTAGATTATCATGGTGAAAGTCCTGGCTCCCTACTTGGCCTTTCCTGGCACCCTCTTGAGGTGTGGGGGTATCTTGTGACAGCTTGGTGAGAATGGAAGTCTGGGCTCCCTACCTTGGTTTTGCTGGCATGAGTAGGGGTGGGGCTGCTGTATTTTATGTGATATTTGGCTGGAATCTGTTACTGCCTGAAAGTGTCTGTCTTGCTAGGAGCCCCTCTAGCAAAAGCAGCTGGCAGGGGCGGGGTGCAATTTTTGGTCTGTGTCTGTTGCTGTTTCCGGGTTGCTGGCCTCTTTAGCTCCAGGTCAGGGATGTGTCAGGCCGACGGAAACCCAGAAACTCACCGCCATGTTGTACCTTGGGTCTCAAGGTCCCTACCTGCTTGCCTTCTTCTCTCACCTTTCAGAGTCCACTTACTATTTGTTTCATATAATGTTCAGGGTTTTCAGTTGTACGTAGGAAGAATAGGAAAAAGTATATCTATTCCATACTCCTGGAAGTGGAAGTCCTGGTTTGCTTTAATTTTATGTTAATTCAGGGTTAACTAGAGATTCTGTTTGTTTTTAATCCTGTCAGAAATCTTCCCCCTAAATTTATGATCCAGCCTTACATTACATATGTAGGCAAGAAATACACTATTGCATGCTTGTGAAATACTTGTTGGATTACTCCTTAATGCCTGTAAGACTCAGAATGCTCCAGGGCCACCTTTCTCAAGTTTTGTGCTCCACATTTACAGTGTTGAGAGGCTGTTTGTGTGAGGATGGTGTGTATCTGGAAGAGGAGATGTGGCTGGAGTTGAAAGCTGTGGGTGGTGAGCTGTGTTTTTGAAAGATCCAAATCACTGAAAGGGAGAGTTAGTATGATATTTCCAGATAAGGGAGATGAGACCTGAAGGGAGCATCTGCACTGGTTCTTGAATAGGCAGACAACCAGGGGATCTAGTAACCGGTTCTATTCGTTAACTAGCTCATTATTTCAGAGAAGGCAATGGCACCCCACTCCAGTACTCTTGCCTGGAAAATCCCATGGACGGAGGAGCCTGGTGGGCTGCAGTCCATGGGGTCTCTGCGGGTCGGACACGACTGAGCGACTTCACTTTCACTTTTCACTTTGATGCATTGGAGAAGGAAATGGTAACCCACTCCAGTGTTCTTGCCTGGAGAATCTCAGGGATGGGGGAGCCTGGTGGGCTGCCGTCTATGGGGTTGCACAGAATCTGACATGACTGAAGCGACTTAGCAGCAGCAGCAATGAATTATTTGTAAAGTATTGTTTTACCTTAATAACAAGTAACTATTGTTAACAGTTTGGTCTGTATCCTTCCAATTCTTTTTTTGTGAATTTGCAAATACCTGTTTATATATAGAGAGAGGCTGTACAGTCTAGTGGTCAGAAGCATAGACTCTACCTCTCCAGCCTGGGTTCAGATCTTGGCTCCTCCACTTACCGGCTGAGTGACCTTGGTCAGGATACTCTACCTCTTAGTGCCTCAGTTTCCTTGTCTCTAAAGTGGGATCAACAATAGAACTGTCCTCAGCTTAATCCTTTCCTGGTGAGGATTAAATGAGCTAATAATGTTCATAGAGTAGCCTGAAACTGCCCAAGCTATGTAGCTGTTAGTATGTTGTTGTTATTATTATTTGTATAAATGCTATATATACTATTCTTTGACTTCCCTCTTTCCTTAACAGTATGTATAAGAAATCTAGCCACGTTCAGATCAGATCAGATCAGTCGCTCAGTCGTGTCCAACTCTTTGTGACCCCATGAATCACAGCACGCCAGGCCTCCCTGTCCATCACCAACTCCTGGAGGTCACTCAGACTCACATCCATCGAGTCAGTGATGCCATCCAGCCATCTCATCCTCTGTCGTCCCCTTCTCCTCCTGCCCCCAATCCCTCCCAGCATCAGAGTTTTCTCCAATGAGTCAACTCTTCGCATGAGGTGGCCAAAATACTGGAGTTTCAGCTTTAGCATCATTCCTTCCAAAGAAATCCCAGGGCTGATCTCCTTCAGAATGGACTGGTTGGATCTCCTTGCAGTCCAAGGGACTCTCAAGAGTCTTCTCCAACACCACAGTTCAAAAGCATCAATTCTTCGGCGCTCAGCCTTCTTCACAGTCCAGCTCTCACATCCATACATGACCACAGGAAAGACCCATAGCCTTGACTAGGCGAACCTTGTTGGCAAAGTAATGTCTCTGCTTTTGAATATGCTATCTAGGTTGGTCATAACTCTCCTTCCAAGGAGTAAGCGTCTTTTAATTTCATGGCTGCTGTCACCATCTGCAGTGATTTTGGAGCCCATGTTATAGGCTCCATGTTATGTTATGTCTGGGCAAATATATCAGTCTCATTTTTTCCAGTGGCTGTTTTCCTGCTGGGTAGTAAGTAGCTTGTTAACCCCTTGTTCTGCAAATGAAAACTAAGTTTTTTTTTGTCCTTGTAAAGCAATCTAAGTATCCTGGTACATACATCTCTAGGTGTGCGCTGATGGATCAAAAGATAGGTACATTTACAATTTTTCCATCAGTAGTTACTATCAGTAGCTTTTCAAAAATGCTTTACCAGTTTATCTGTACTCCCAGTAAATGATTTACAAAAGTTTCTATTTACCCTCATCCTTACCATCATTGTTTATTATCAGTCTTCCCATTTTTATTTTTCCAAACTAGGGGTTTGTGGTATAGATTTGCAGTTCTGTAAATAAGGTCGAGCACCTTTTCATGTTCATTGGCCATTTGTGCTTTTTCTACGAATTTCCTGTTTTTACAGTTGAATCATTTGGTTGGCTTTTTCTTATTGATTTATAGGAATCCCTCATATTTTCTGTTTATTAATTCTTCATCTGTTATATTTGTTACATATATTTTTCTCAGACTTATCATTGCCTTTCAAATTTGTTCCTAGTATCAAACTTTGATTGATTCATCTTATCAGTTTTTCATTGTTTGTAGTCACATCTGTCCGATTTTTCCTTTTAAAAAAAAAATATTTATCTTTGGTTGCACTGGCTCTTTCTGGCTGCACGCGGGCTTTCTCAAGTTGCAGTGAACAGAGGCTGCTCTCTGTTAGATCCTCAGGCTTCTTATTGCCGAGGCTTCTCTGGTGTGGAGCAGGGACTGCAGGCCCACTGGTGTCAGGAGCTGGGGCTTGAGATTCAGTGTCTGCAGCACACAGGCTCGCCAGCTGTGGCCCGTGGGCTCTGGAGCCCAGGCGCAGTTGCTGTGCTGCGTGGGCTTAGTTGCCCCCTGCCATGTGGGATCTTCCCGAATCAGGGATCAAACCCATGTCCCCTGCATTGGCAGGTGGACTCTTAACCACTGGACCACAAGGGAAGTCCCTAGTTTTTTTCTTTTTGGACTTAATGGTTTAAAAGATCTGTCTAGATGCTAAAACTGGTAGGTACAAGTTTTAGGGGGAAAAAAAAACGTATATTTACATAGTCCTGAAGTATCTCTCACAAAATACTAATTACAAAAGAATGAAAGTGGGGAAACCAAGCAGATACCACCTTAAGCAAGTCATAGAAGTTAACATTACCAGTGACAAATCAAAATCATGTTCTCTTGACATGGTTATAAAATATTACATATATAATGTATGTGAGAGGAAAGAAAAGAGAGAAGAAGCAAATATGGTAAAATGTTAACATTTCAGGGAATCTGGGTAGAGGGTATGTAGGAATTTTTTATATTAGTTTTGTAACAGCTCTAAATCTTACAAAATAAAAATTAAAGATACAAAGCACCTTCGTGTCTTGGGATTATAGAAATATGTTGGACTGTGAGGAAGGCTGAGCGCCAAAGAATTGATGCTTTTGAACTGTGGTGTTGGAGAAGACTCTTGAGAGTCCCTTGGACTGCAAGGAGATCCAACCAGTCCATTCTGAAGGAGATCAGCCCTGGGATTTCTTTGGAAGGAATGATGCTAAAGCTGAAACTCCAGTATTTTGGCCACCTCATGCGAAGAGTTGACTCATTGGAGAAGACTCTGATGCTGGGAGGGATTGAGGGCAGGAGGAGAAGGGGACGACAGAGGATGAGATGGCTGGATGGCATCACTGACTCGATGGATGTGAGTCTGAGTGAACTCCGGGAGTTGGTGATGGACAGGGAGGCCTGGTGGCTGCAGTTCATGGGGTCGCAAAGAGTCGGACATGACTGAGCGACTGAACTGAACTGATCCTAATAGTTTTTACTAATACTTCATCTCATCTTATTGATTTGCCTTTTTAAACATCCAAATTTTATTCTGGAGTACAGTGTACGGTGGAGTCTAATTTATTTTTTCCAAATGTGTAGCCACAGTCTGAGCACCACCTTCTACCTATCTGATGTGCTGCTGTTGTAAGCTCCATCCTCCAGTGGGTTGTGCTTGAAAAGCTTGTTTCCTGACCCAGTGGTGGAACTCTTCTCCTTAGGGACAGGGCCTTTCTGCAAACAACACAGGATGTGAAGCAAACAAAAATACTACAGTCTCCTTCTGACCTCTGCTGACCCCCCAACCAGACCACCAGGGTTGAGGTGGTGGAGTAGGGGAGAGAGAGCTGCTCTGGCAGTTGGGTGGGGTGGGGGGTCCTACAAGGAATGCTGGGTAGCCCTTGCCTGTAGGGCTGGGATGTGAGGTCCATGTGCCTTGTTAGTAGATTTAATAGCAGCTCCACTGCAGCAGGCCCAGGGCCAGAGATAACACCCCAATGTGATCAAATTATACCACTAACAGCAAATTGTGCCCTTAACATTCAACCCTGGCTTTTGTGCTTAAATCTAAACTACTGTATTATATCAGTGTGGCAACATCTGCTTCTAGCTGGAGGCCTGCAGCCATCAACTGATTTAGGAAGCAGTTTGTTGACGAGTCTTGTCACAGGATAGCATTTGCTGGAGTCCCAAAGAGGGGAATTTTCCAGAGTATTTTCTTCTGTTTCATTAATTTATCTAACCTGTTCTTCTACAGTAACACACTGGTTTAGTTATTGAAATTTTATAGCACATGGGTTTTCTTGAAGTCAGCAATTCCTTGGTTTTCTAAAAATTTACATGAAATTCCTGTAACATAAAAAACCATTTTAAAGTGAGCAGCTCAGAGGTGTTTCATGCAGTCACAGTGTTGTGCAACCATCACCTCTGTCAGGTTCCATAACATTTGGTCACCCCAAAAGGAAGCCCTCTGCCCCTTAAGAGGAGAAGGCAATGGCACCCTACTCCAGTACTCTTGCCTGGAAAATCCCATGGACGGATGAGCCTGGTAGGCTGCAGTCCATGGGGTCTCAAAGAGTCGGACATGACTGAACAACTTCACTTTCACTTTTCACTTTCATGCATTGGAGAAGGAAATGGCAACCCACTCTAGTGTTCTTGCGTGGAGAATCCCAGGGATGGGGAAGCCTGGTGGGCTGCCGTCTATGGGGTCACACAGAGTCAGACACGACTGAAGTGACTTAGCAGCAGTAGCAGCTACCCCTTAAAAAGTCACTGCCTCCCATGTTCTGGTCTCTGGTAACCAGCAGTGAGGTTCTGTCTCTATGGGTTTATCTATCCTGGGTATTTTGTTTATTTGGAATCATCTAAGTATGACTTTTTTTTCTTTGACTCAGCATAAAGTTTGCAAGGTTTTTATCACGTGTGATATTTGATGGAATGGTTTCCTTCCTTTTTCTCATTTTTCCAAAATTTTTGGTTATTGCAACCTATGATCTTTTCTGAAAGAACTTGAGAATCGACTTGTCAGATTCCACAAAATATTATGTTTTGACTCTCAGTACAATTATGCTGAGTTAAACGTTGATTTTAGGGGAATCCACATATTTATGATATTGAATTTTTCCATCTAGACCCATGGTTTACATTTCTATTTATTTAGGTCTTGTTTTATCAGTGTGTCCTTAAGTAAGGTTTATAGTGTTCCTCATATGTCTTATCATTTCTAGAAGTGCTTTACTTTGATTTCTGTTATATATGGGTTATTTTCTAATACAGATTGTTAAGATATAATTGATCTATTGCATCTATCTAGTGTTGATAGATATAATTGATCTAGTTGATATAATTGAATCTATCTAGTGTTCAGTTTGATGAATTTTGATGTAGGTATGTATACATTTGTGAAACCATCATCACGGTCAAGTTGATGAGCAGGTCAGCCAGTGCCCCAGACTATCCCCAGAACAATACTGGTCTACGTCCCTTTATTGGAGACTAGGTTGCATTTTTTGCAATTTTATATAAATTTTTTTTATTTGACTTTTTTTCTCTCAGATTTTTTTTTTTTTTTGGTCTTTTTGCTCTCAGAATATTTATTCTGAGGTTCATTCATATTGTTGAGCATGTCAATAGTTTTTATTTTCTTGTTCAGTTCAGTTGCTCAGTTGTGTCCGACTCTTTGGGACCCCATGAATCACAGCACGCCAGGCCTCCCTGTCCATCACCATCTCCCCAGAGTTCGCTCAGACTCACGTCCATCGAGTCAGTGATGCCATCCAGCCTTGTTAATGAGTAGTAAATACTTCTTTGAATACTTACAGTGTGCTTGTTCATGACTTTTTGGGTTTTTTATTTGGACTATTAAACATTAAACTTCTGAACTTTCAGATCCAAGTCTTTGTGTGCACATATGCTTTCATTTCTCTTGGGTGAATGCCTAGGACTGGATGCTGGTTTGAATGGTAGATGTTTGTTTAAACTTTTAAGAAACTGCCAGACTGTTTTCTAAGTTCTGAAATCATTTTACGTTCCTACCAGCAGGACATTAGAGTTCAGTTGTTTTTATATCCTTGTCAACACTTAATATGTTCATTCTTTTAAATTTTACCATTCTAGTGCACGTGTACCCACTCCAGTGTTCTTGCCTGGAGAATCCCAGGGACGGGGGAGCCTGGTGGGCTGCCATCCATGGGGTCGCACAGAGTCGGGCACGACTGAAGCGACTTAGCAGCATCAGCAGTGCATGTGTGGTGGCTTTAGATTATGGTTTTGGTTTGCATTTCTCTAATCACCAGATTTTCAGTGTCTTAGCTTGTGCTTTTTTTCCAGTAGTATACCTTCTTTGGTGAAGTGTCTGCTCAAGTTTTTTTTGCTTCTTTTCTTATTGAGCTGTTTGTCTCACTATTCAGTTTGAAGCATTCTTTATATATTTGAAATGCAAGTCCTTTATTGGATATATGTTTTACAAATATTTTCTCCCAGTCTCTAGATTACCTTTTCATTTTCTTCACAGTGTTTTTGAAACTTTTAAACTTTGATGAATTCAATTTATTAATTTTTGTGTAGTTAGCATTTTGTATTACATTTAAGAAAACATTGCCTAGTTCAGATCAAGATTTTTCTTTATAATCCCTTCTAGAAGTTGTATGATTTTAGTTCTTAACGTTTAGGTCAATGACTTCTTTTAAATTGATTTTTGAATGTGTTACAAGAATCAAGTGTCGCTTTTACATATAGCTGTCAAATTGTTCTAGCACTCTTTCTTTAAAAATGATTATCCTTTCTCCACTGAATTGCTTTGGCACTTTTGTCAAACATCAGTTGATTTAGTGTATCGGTGTATCGCTGGACACTGTTCTGTTACTGACGGTCCTTCCGTTCTGCCATCTTCTACCTCCTCTCCCTCCTCTGGTCAGTAATTCTTCTTGCCTCTTCACTTGATGCCAGTCCCTGAATGCCGGCTCTTATACTGTACTACTGTACCTTTCAAGGTATTATTCAGTCAGCTTTGGAATATTTTTTTCATTGTTTGTATTTGTTTGTTTTTTGTGTGAAAATTATTATAAACCTGTTACAGTACAGTGCTATATAGCTGATTTTGTTAGGTGGATACCTAGGCTAACTTAGTTGGACTTAACAAATGTACTCTCAGAACTGAACTTGTTCACATGTAGGGAGCTTACTGTCTACTTACCTTATTTATTAACATCTTATTTCATTCCATGTCATCAGAGAATAACTCAGTTTTTATGGCCTAGCATGAGTCAATAAGAGATGCAGGTTTGATCCCTGGGTGAGGAAGATTCCCTGAAGGAGGAAATGGCAACCCATTCCAGTATTCTTGCCTGGAGAATCCCATGGACAGAAAAACCTGGTAGGCTTCAGTCCATGGTATTGCAAAGAGTCAGACACGACTGACTGTGCCTGCACACACATGAGTCAACAAACATTTTCTGTAAATGTTCACATAATACATATTTTGAGTTTTGTGGGCCACATATGGTATCAATTGCATACTGATTTTTTTAACCCTTTAAAAAACATAAAAACCATTTATAACTCACAGTCTGTACACAATCTACAGTCTGGATTGGCTTACATGACCCCAAGCCTAAACGATGATCCATCTTGGTAAATGTTTCTTTTCTCCTAAAAGGAATGTAGATTCTGCTGTTACTGCAGTTGAATAGTTTCTGATGGTTATTAAAATTAAGTTTTTCATCTCTCCTTTTCTCTGAGACTCTGATTACATGTATGTAGACTACTTTATATTGTCCCAGCTATACCTAGATGAACACATGGAAGGAAATAATACAGATATAATCATAAATTAGAAGAAAGAAGAGAGGAGAGTTGTTAATTGAGAATCAATTCTCAAGCATAATAAACTTGGCAAATATAATTGTAAAAGAAAAAATAATTGTAAGCAGAATTTAGATGGCAAAGAGTAAAATAAAAGTGTAAGGAGATTTGAAAATCATAAAAGAATATGTTGCGTAGCTCTTGTGTGTAGCCCTATACAGCTAAGATTGAAATTCTTGTTGAGTTGAATCATTTCTACTGCTATTTAAAAAGAAGGAATTGGATGTCAAACCCATATCGAAGGAAAAAATTGGAAAAGTCATTAGAGAATTATTTCCAACAAAAGCACTTGACCCAACTCTTTTTAAGGTTCAGTTCAGTTCAGTCGCTCAGTCGTGTCCGACTCTGTGACCCCATGAATCGCAGCATGCCAGGCCTCCCTGTCCATCACCAACTCCCGGAGTTCACTCAGACTCAACGTCCATCGAGTCAGTGATGCCATTCAGCCATCTCATCCTCTGTCGTCCCCTTCTCCTCCTGCCCCCAATCCCTCCCAGCATCAGAGTCTTCTCCAATGAGTCAACTCTTCGCATGAGGTGGCCAAAGTACTGGAGTTTCAGCTTTAGCATCATTCCTTCCAAAGAAATCCCAGGGCTGATCTCCTTCAGAATGGACTGGTTGGATCTCCTTGCAGTCCAAGGGACTCTCAAGAGTCTTCTCCAACACCACAGTTCAAAAGCATCAATTCTTTGGCGCTCAGCCTTCTTCACAGTCCAACTCTCACATCCATACATGACCACTGGAAAAACCATAGCCTTGACTAGACGGACCTTTGTTGGCAAAGTAATGTCTCTGCTTTTCAATATGCTTTTTAAGGTAGCATTCTATAAAATTGTCAACAAAAGGTAATTCCCCCATTCTTCTTCTTTTTTTTTTTTTTTTATTTTGCTTAACTTTACAATATTGTATTGCTTTTACAATACATCAAGATGGATCCGCCGCCATTATACACGTGTTCCCATTCTTCGAACTATCTTAAAACTTTGGAAGAAGATGGGAAGCTTCTCAGTTTGTGTAGTGGAAAATGAATCTTTTAAAAATACATTTGTCTTATGTTCAACAACCTCATTGAATTCTTTTATTGTTTCTACTTCCCCACCTTCTTTCTTGGCTATTTCATGACCCTTTGGATTATGTTTGGGGCTGATAAGTTTATGAGTTTTATGTGATAGGAATTATGTGATTGCAGATTCCATGATGTTTGTGAAGAAGAGCAAATGAGAGGGGAGAAGTTAGGAAACATCCAGTAATTCTATTCTCCCCTCCTTTTTCAGTCCTGTTGAATGGGCTCCCAGCATCTCTCCCTAACTCCATTCTAACCTGTCTTTCCTGCATTCTCACCAGTGGAAATTTTCTAAACATCAGATTACTCACCTGCTTAGAATTGTCCTCCAACCCTCCATTTTTAGATTCAAAGGCAAGTTCATTGATTTATTTACTACTGGATGCTCAGCAACTAACACTCAGTAGGTGTCTATGCAATGGGTGGGCCTCCCTGGAGTCCAGGACGTTTTTAGATGTTCCCCCTCCCTACCTTTCTAGCCCTCCTCCTGTCAGGGGAACTCCATGCAGTTCTCCAGACCTGCTGCTGCCATTTTTGCCTTTGTGCACACTCCGTTCCTCTCCCTGTGGGTTATGTTCGGGCTCTGTGTTGTGGTAGTGCCTTTATTTCCCTCCATTGCAGCTCGTACCACCCTAGGCACAGGGCAGTGAGCGTGCCTCTCCCTGCAGCCAGGGCCCCTGGAGGCCGTACGAGGTGCCTTTTACCGTCCTCCTTCCAGCACGCTGCTCTGGTGTGTCCGTGCTCCAGGAGGCACACAGCAAGCCTTCATTGAGTTGTAGTCGCTGGCTCCTTTCTGGTTGGCGTTTCTATGTCTGGGATATTGGATGCCAACCTCCAGCTAAGTTATGTGTGTGTTAAACATGAATTGAAATGCAATTACAGCTGGCAGTGTGGTTTGGGGGCTGAGTAATAGAGTAAATAAGAAGGGTGGCTTCGTCCCGAGCGCCACTTCATCTCCTTTGCTTTCCTGCCTCCTGTCATTGAACATGACTCATGAGTTCAGCTTGTCTCCTCTTAAATCCCATCACTTTTGCTCTTCCTGTCCTCCTTGCATTGTAGGAGCGCTTGCAGGGCCCCTTTGTTAAAGCCAGTCAGAAGCCCACAAGCCAGGTCTTTGCGGTCTGATTGACCTCCACAGCACCTCTGCGGCTGGCTCCGGTGGTCTGTGTGGAGCCTGGGCAGAGGGGCCACTCAATAGCTCTTTCCTAATTCTTATTCTTCTTGACCTCATCTCAACTCTGGATGCTGTTGACCAATTTCTTCCTTCCTTAATATATTCATTTTCTAAATATAGAACTAACACATGCTCAACTTGGAAGAAAAGTACAAGGGGAAAAATGGCTCATAATTCTACAACTCAGAAGAGATATGCTGTTAACATCTTGAGATGCATCCTTTAGTTTTTTTCCACCCTCCATGTGTGTGTTAGCGATAAGGGGATTCTATCATATATGCTCTTGGATAACATAGTTGTTATTGCATTGTATGTTGTTGTTATGCTATTGCAGTGTTTTCTTAGGTCATCAAGTATTCTGTAGCCCTTCTTTCCTGAGGCACTTTCATCCCTTAGATGTAACCTCACCTCTCTTCTCCCTTGTGTTTTCCCGACTTCCCCTTCGCTTGGGGTCTCTGCCACGCTGCACACGTGACCCAGCCTCCTTCCCTGTGAGCCCTCCTCCAGCCTGGGGCCCAGCCACTCCCTTCCCCACCAGTCACCTGCGCCCCTCTCCTTAGCCAGGCCCACATTTCCTGCCTGGCATACAAGCCCACCCATCGCGGCTGGCTGACACTCATCCTGAATATTCCCAAACCCCACTGTCTTCTGTGTCCTCTCCACTCCCCACCCAGACCCCCAACCCACAGCCTCCTCTGGCCTGAACTTCCTCCCAGGTGGAGGCCAGGTTCCTCCTGGGGCTCCTCTGCCCTCCCCGACCCCTCCCACACCTCATCTGGCAGTTTCTTGGATTCTCCTTCTGTCTCATCTTCTGCGTCCTTTCCTGTCTTGGCCTCCCCGCGCAGGTCCTCACCATTCTTGTTCTGGATGGGCTTTTCCAGGGGGACTCTAGTCCCTCCCTTCTCAGTGCCAGGTTGTCTCCTCTAAGCATCACTCTTAGAATTCCAGCTCCTGCTCTGAGCTCCCCAGAGACTGTCCCTCTTGCACGGGGCCGAGTCCTAAATCCTGCACTTTCCCTGACACACCAACCATCTGTCTGCTCTCACCGTCCAGCCATTCCTATTCCTCCCATGCAGGCCTTTTATGACCCAGATCCCTGCCGTTCCTGCTCCTGTCTTTTCTGGGGCCGTGCCTTCCCCCTTCCTCTGCTCCATTCCCAGCTGTCGATGTTTTACGAGACCCCCACCTAAAGCTGCCTTAGATTTTCCTCTCACTCACCCTTCCCTGCATCCTGAATGTCCATGCTAGGTCTGCCCCAGTGCTAGGTGTTTCCATGGATAGTGTTTACCTCACAGAATGACCCCATGAGATACTATTATAATCTCACTTCACAAATACGAAAACAATCTCAGAGAGCTCGAGGGCTCTTCCTAAGATCACACAACAGGTGTGGATGAGCCAGAATCAAACCTGAGGGTTCTCCTGCCTCTCAGCGTTGTGCCCTCCTGCTGATCCAGAATATCTCCAGGCTTTCCTCCAAGGGAGGTTCCCCATCTTACTCATACTTGTAAATACTGAAGCCTGTGGTGCAATGCCTTGCACATTATAAGTGCTTAGTAAATATTTACTGAAGGAAAAGGCTTGTGGCCCGAAGGGATAAATTGTAGCCTAGTGATGACTGTACCTGCAGGTAGAAGTCTCTACTTAAAGCCAGGTCAGGCTGCATACCCTAGGGCAGCACAGGAAAGACCCAGAGCATATTATACAATTTGAACACCAGTATTTACCACTGAGGAAGTGTTTTCTGTGTGCTAAGTGAAGTGAAAGTGCTAGTTATGTCCGACTCTTTGTGACCCCATGGACTGTAGCCTGCTAGGCTCCGCTGTCTATGAAATTTTCCAGGCAAGCATACTGGAGTGGGTAGCCATTCTCTTCTCCAGGGCATCTTCCCAACCCAGGGTTCACACCTGGGTCTCCCTCACCATAAGCAGATTCCTTACCATCTGCACCACCAGACTAGGTGCTGGGCAAAGCATGTTACTGACACTTTAAATTACTGCAACTGCTTGAGATAGAACCTGTTGTCTCCATTTACAGAGGTAGAAGCGGAGACTCAGAGAGGTCATGAAACTCAGCCAAGGTCACACAGCTACTAAGTGACAAAGCCAAGGTTTGAATTCACATCTGTCCTGTACCATAGTCAATGGTTTTTTTTTTAAAATTAATTTATTTATTTTAATTGGAGGCTACTTTACAATATTGTAATGGTTTTTGCCATACATTGACATGAATCAGCCATGGGTGTACATGTGTCCCCCATCCTGAACCCCCCTCCCACTTCCCTCCTCATCCCATCCCTCAGGGTTGTCCCAGTGTACCAGCTTTGGGTGCCCTGTTTCATGCATTGAACTTAGACTGGTGATCTGTTTCACATATGTATCAATGCTATTCTCTCAAATCATCCCACCTTCGCCTTCTCCCACAGAGTCCAAAAGCCTGTTATTTATATCTTGTGTCTCTTTTGCTGTCTTGGATATAGGGTCATCATTACCATCTTTCTAAATTCCATATATGTGCGTTAATATACTGTATCAGTGTTTTTCTTTCTGACTTATTTCACTCTGTATCAGTTCAGTTCAGTCTCTTAGTCGTGTCCGACTCTTTGGAACCCCATGAGCCGCAGCACGCCAGGCCTCCCTGTCCATCACCAACTGCCAGAGTCTACCCAAACCCGTGTCCATTGAGTTGGTGATGCCATCCAATCATCTCATCCTCTGTCGTCCCCTTCTCCTTCTGCCCTCAGTCTTTCCCAGCATCAGGGTCTTTTCAAATGAGTCCGCTCTTCGCATCAGGTGGCCAAAGTATTGGAGTTTCAGCTTCAACATCAGTCCTTCCAATGAACACCCAGGACTGATTTCCTTTAGAATGGACTGGTTGGATCTCCTTGCAGTCCAAGGGACTCTCAAGAGTCTTCTCCAACACCACAGCTCAAAAGCATTAATTCTTCAGGGCTCAGGTTTCTTTATAGTCCAACTCTCACATCCCTAAATGACTACTGGAAAAACCATAGCCTTGACTAGACGGACCTTTGTTGGCAAAGTAATGTCTCTGCTTTTTAATATACTGTCCAGGTTGGTCATAACTTTCCTTCCAAGTATAATAGGCTCCAGTTTCACCCACCTCATTAGAACTGATTCAAATGCATTCTTTTTAATAGCTGAGTAATATTCCATTGTATATGTGTACCACAGCTTTCTTATCCATTTGCCTGCTGATGGCATAGTCCATGTTTTAAGCTGCTGTGTTCTCCTGCTTCCTTGGCTCAGGAGAGAAGGTATTTGGTCGTATGAGGTATAGGTTGTCAGCCCAGAGTCCAGCCAGAAAGGGACTTTGAAACGTCATCCCATGGTTGGCAGGGACAGAGAGGGTGGTCTTGAGACGCTGAACTAGCCTTTAGCAGCAGCTTTTCTTTTCTTCTCTTTTCCTTCCTTCTCTGTCAGCAGACACATCCTCCATAATGAAGTTCTAACTCTCCTGAATCTGTGATAGAGAATCGGTGAACCCTGCCTTTTTTTAATTAAAAATATCTTCATGACATTTTAAAAACTATAAAAGCTCATTTCAGAAAATCCAAAATCATGTAGAATTATATAAACTGAAGAGCAAAAATGCTACCTTTTCTTCCGTGTAATCCCACGCCTTTTATTAACAGTTTGGAGATAGCCTGCTTGGGTTGTGTTTCCCTTCTGCAAGAAATCGTATTTATTTTTAATTAAATAAGGAATACAAAAGCTTCTTATTTGGAAATATCAAACATTACAGCCAAAGCTCAAGCACCTTTTGACCACACTCCTTATTTCTGTTCATCGCTGCCTCAGTTTGCTTTTTCGTCCTTTTCCCCTTCATTTGCACATGTAAATAACTGTCAGAAATGCAGCTTCATGGCTCGTCCTCTCAGTATGACTTACATCACGCAGTGAGCTCTCGCTTTGTCTCTGCTGGAGGATGCACATGTCATTTAGATCTTTCTGTATCAGCGTGTGTGTCTCGCGGGTTCTCACTCCCCCGTGTGTGGTGTTGTGTGTAGGCTGAGTGCTCTGCTCAGGCAGCCCCCTCTCACTGCTCAGATTCAGTTTCCTCCCAGTTTTTCACTAAACAAAGCCTCAGTAGAGGCCTCTTGTTTGGATCACCAGATTTAGCAAATAAGAATAGGGGATACCCAGTTAATGTAAAAATTTGAAAATAATGATTCATTGTTTACCTGAAATTCACATTTAAGTGGGTGTCCTATGTTTCCTCTGGCAACCCTCCTCCTTATGCATATTTGCAAGTATTTAAAGGCCCCACTTCTTTGCTTTTAAAGTCTCTTGTCTGATTTTCTTAAATTAAAAATTGTGTTACAAAGCATTTCATATATGTACAAAAGTATAGAGAATACAGGAGCAAATATCCGTGTAATCACCATGCAGCTTTTCCAGGTCTTAATGTTTCACCAAGTTTATGTGGTTTTTTTCTTTTTTAATAAAAGAAACAAAACATTATTGGTGCCTGTGTACCCTTTGGGCCCGCGTGTCCTTCCTAAGCCAGAGTAACCACTGAGTTTGGTGTTTATGGTTCCTGTGTATTTGTTTCTGCTTTTATATCGATGCTATCATCATGTAGAAAGCTTTTCCTACTGCACATATTTTCAACTTGCTTTTTTGCTTAGCATTGTTTTTGAGATTTATCCTTGTGGGTACATGTAACTCCAGTTCACGTGTTTTTAAAGCTGTGTGGATTTTTGTTGCATGAATATACTGTGATGTACTTATTCACCCTTTTCTTGATGAGGGTTTGCATTGCTGCCAATAATTTACTACTATAAACTGTATTACAAATAATAATCCTTGTGTCTTTATGCTAAGAATTTCTTCTCTAGGGAACAATTTAGAAGCAGAATTGCTAGGTCGTTTCCTCCTTACCAAAGTTAGTAAGTGTGTTTTCCAAAGAAGCTGTGCCAGCTTGTGCCCCACTCATTTTGGTCAGATAGTTATTATGGTTTAGTCAGTGATTTACCATGAACAGTATAAAATTGTCATTTTAAATTTGTTCTTAGCCACTTCCCTGGTGGCTCAGTTGGTAAAGAATCTACCTGCAGTGCAGGAGACTGGATTTGATGCCTGGGTCAGGAAGATCCTCTGGAGAAGAAAATGGCAACCCACTCCAGTATTCTTGCCTAGGAAATCCCATGGACAGAGGAGCCTGGTAGGCTACAGTCCATGGAGTCGCAAAGAATCAGACATGACTCAGTGACTAAACCACCATCAAAGTGGTTGAACATTTTCTCATGTGGCTTTTACATGTTGTATATTATTTTTCTTTTCTCTTCCTTTTTTTCTTATTGATTTGTAGAAGTTCTTTATTTGTTTTGGATATTGTCAGTTCTACATTGCTCACAGTATGGGACTTGTCTTTTCACTGTTTTGAGTGGCCTCTGTTGTATCAAAGTTTTTAGTTTTAGGATAGTACGTTTCAGTGAAACTATGAGCTATGCCGTGTAGGGCCACCCAAGATGGACAAGTCATGTTGGAGAGTTCTGACAAAATGGGTCCACTGGAGAAGGGAATGGTAAACCTCTTTAGTATTCTTGCCTTGAGAACCCTATGAATAGTATGAAAGGGCAAAAAGATATGACACTGAAAGATGAACTCCCCAGGTTGATAGATGCCCAATACGCTACTGGAGAAGAATGGAGAAATAACTCCAGAAAGAATGAAGAGACAGAGCCAAAGCAAAAACAATGCCCAGTTGTAGATGTGGCTGGAGATGGAAGTAAAGTCTGATGCTGTAAAAGAACAGTATTGCATAGGAACCTGAAATGTTAGGTCCATGTATCAAGTAAGTTGGAAGTGGTCAAACAGGAGGTGGCAAGAGTGAACATAGACATTTTAGGAATCAGTGAACTAAAATGGATGGGAATGGGTGAATTTAACTCAGATGACCATTATATATACTACTGTGGGCAAGAATCCCTTAAAAGGAATGGAGTAGCCATCATAGTCAACAAAAGAGTCCAAAATGCAGTACCCCTTGGGTGCCATCTGAAAAATGACAGAATGATCTCTGTTCATTTCCAAGGCAAACCATTCAATATCACACTAATCCAAGTCTATGCCCTAACCAGTAATGCTGAAAATGCTGAAGTTGAATGGTTCTATGAAGACCTACAAGACCTACTAGAACTAACACCCAAAAAAGATGTCCTTTTCATCACAGGGGACTAGAATTCAAAAATAGGAAGTCAAGAGATACCTGGAGTAACAGGCAAAGTTGGCCTCGGCGTATACAAAATGAAGTATGACAAAGGCTGATAGTTTTGCCAAGAGGATGCACTGGTCATAGCAAACACGCTCTTCCAACAACATAAGAAAAGACTCTACATATGGACATCACCAGATGATCAGTACTGAAATCAGATTGATTATATTCTTTGCAGCCAAAGATGGAGAAGCTCTATACAGTCAGCCAAAACAAGACCGGGAGCTGACTGTGGCTCAGATCATGAACTCTTTATTGCAAAATTCAGATTTAAATTGATGAAAGTAGGGAAAACCACTAGACCATTCAGGTATGACCCTAAATCAAATCCCTTACGATTATACAGTGGAAGTGACAAATAGATTCAAGGGATAAGATCTAATAGACAGGGTGCCTAAAGAACTATGGATGGAGGTTCGTGACATTGTACAGGAGGCAGTGATCAAGACCATCCCCAAGAAAAAGAAATGCAAAAAGGCAGAATGGTTGTCTGAGGAGGCCTTACAAATAGCTCAGAAAAGAAGAGAAGCTAAAGGTAAAGGAGAAAAGGAAAGATGTACCAATTGAATGCAGAGTTTCAAAGAATATCAAAGAGAGATAAGAAAGCCTTTCTCAGTGATCAATCAATGCAAAGAAATAGAGGAAAACAATAGAATGGGAAAGTCTAGAGATCTCTTCAAGAAAATTAGAGATACCAAGGGAACATTTCATGCAAAGATGGGCTCGATACGGGACAGAAATGGTATGGACCTAACAGAAGCTGAAGACATTAAGAAGAGGTATTAAGAACACACAGATATTTAGATATTAAGAACACACAGATCAGATCAGATCAGTCGCTCAGTCGTGTCCGACTCTTTGCGACCCCATGAACTGCAGCACACCAGGCCTCCCTGTCCATCACCAACTCCCGGACGTCACTCAGACTCACATCCATCGAGTCAGTGATGCCATCCAGCCATCTCATCCTCTGTCGTCCCCTTCTCCTCCTGCCCCCAATCCCTCCCAGCATCAGAGTCTTCTCCAGTGAGTCAACTCTTCGCATGAGGTGGCCAAAATACTGGAGTTTCAGCTTTAGCATCATTCCTTCCAAAGAAATCCCAGGGCTGATCTCCTTCAGAATGGACTGGTTGGATCTCCTTGCAGTCCAAGGGACTCTCAAGAGTCTTCTCCAACACCACAGTTCAAAAGCATCAATTCTTCGGCGCTCAGCCTTCTTCACAGTCCAGCTCTCACATCCATACATGGCCACAGGAAAGACCTAGATCTGATAGATAGAGTGCCTGATGAACTATGGAATGAGGTTCGTGACATTGTACAGGAGACAGGGATCAAGACCATCCCCATGGAAAAGAAATGCAAAAAAGCAAAATGGCTGTCTGGGGAGGCCTTACAAATAGCTGTGAAAAGAAGAGAAGCGAAAAGCAAAGAAGAAAAGGAAAGATATAAACATCTGAATGCAGAGTTCCAAAGAATAGCAAGAAGAGATAAGAAAGCCTTCTTCAGCGATCAATGCAAAGAAATAGAGGAAAACAACAGAATGGGAAAGACTAAGGATCTCTTCAAGAAAATCAGAGATACCAAAGGAACATTTCATGCAAAGATGGGCTCGATAAAGGACAGAAATGGTATGGACCTAACAGAAGCAGAAGATATTAAGAAGAGGTGGCAAGAATACACAGAAGAACTGTACAAAAAAGATCTTCATGACCCAGATAATCATGATGGTGTGTTCACTGACCTAGAGCCAGACATCCTGGAATGTGAAGTCAAGTGGGCCTTAGAATGCATCACTACGAACAAAGCTAGTGGAGGTGATGGAATTCCAGTGGAGCTGTTCCAAATCCTGAAAGATGATGCTGTGAAAGTGCTGTACTCAATATGCCAGCAAATTTGGAAAACTCAGCAGTGGCCACAAGATTGGAAATGAACACACAGAAGAGCTATACAAAAAAAGATCTTCATGACTCAAATAACCACGATGATGTCACTGAGCTAGACCTAGACATCCTGGAATGCGAAGTAAAGTGGTTAGGAAGAAGTATCACTACAAATAAAGCTAGTAGAGGTGATGGAATTCTAGTTGAGCTATTTCAAATCCTAAAAGATGATGCAGTTAAAGTACTTCACTCAATATGCCAGCAAATTTGGAAAACTCAGCAGTGGCCACAGGACTGGAAAAGATCAGTTTTCATTCCAATCCCAAACAAAGGCAATGCCAAAGAATGCTCAGACTACCGCACATCTTGCTGCTGCTGCTGCTGCTGCTAAGTTGCTTCGGTCGTGTCCGACTGTGCAACCCCATAGACGGCAGCCCACCAGGCTCCCCCATCCCTGGGATTCTCCAGGCAAGAACACTGGAGTGGGTTGCCATTTCGTTCTCTAATGCATGAAAGTGAAAAGTGAAAGTGAAGTCGCTCAGTCGTGCCCAACTCTTAATGACCCCATGAACTGCAGCCTACCAGGCTCCTCTGTCCATGGGATTTTCCAGGCAAGGATACTGGAGTGGGGTGCCATCGCCTTCTCCAACCACACATCTTACATGCTAGCAAAGTAATGCTCAAAATTCTCCAAGCCAGGCTTCAACAGTACGTGAACTGTGAACTTCTAGATGTTCAAGCTGGATTTGGAAAAGGCAGAGGAACCAGAGATCAAATTGCCAACATCTGCTGAATCACAGGAAAAGCAAGAGAATTCCAGAAAAAGATCTACTTCTGCTTTAATGACTATGTCAAAGCCTTTGACTGCGTAGATCACAACAAACTGTGGGAAATTCGTCAAGAGATGGGAATATCAGACCACCTTACCTGCCTCATGAGTAATCAGTATGCAGGTCAAGAAGCAACAGTTAGAACTGGATATGGAGCAACAGACTGGTTCCAAATAGGAAAAGGAGTATATCAAGGCTGTATATTGTTACCCTGCTTATTTAATTTATATGCAGAGTACATCATGTGACATGCTGAGCTGGTTGAAGCATAAGCTGGAATCAAGATTGCCGGGAGAAATATCAATAACCTCAGATATGCAGATGATACCACCCTTATGGCAGAAAGTGAAGAGGAACTAAAAGCCTCTTGATGAAAGTGAAAGGGGAGAGTGAAAAAGTTGGCTTAAAGCTCAACATTCAGAAAACGAAGATCATGTCATCCAGTCCCATCACTTCATGGCAAACAGATGGGGAAACAATGGAAACAGTGACAGACTTTATTTTCTTGGGCTCCAAAATCACTGCAGATGGTGACTGCAGCCATGAAATTAAAAGATTCTTACTCCTTGGAAGAAAAGCTATGACCAACCTAGATAGCATATTCAAAAGCAGAGACATTACTTTGCCAACAAAGGTCCATCTAGTCAAAGCTATGGTTTTTCCAGTAGTCATGTATGGATGTGAGAGTTGGACTATAAAGAAATCTGAGCACCAAAGAATTAATGCTTTTGAACTGTGGTGTTGGAAAAGACGCTTAGAGTCCCTTAGAGTCTCCTTGCAAGGAGATCAAACCAGTCAATCCTATAGGAAATCAGCCCTGAATATTCATTGGAAGGACTGATGCTGAAGCTGAAACTCCAGTACTTTGGCCACCTGATGTGAAGAACTGACTCATTGGAAAAGACCCTGATGCTGGGAAAGATTCAAGGCAGGAGGAGAAGGGGACGACAGAGAATGAGATGGTAGGATGGCATCATCGACTTGATTGACATGAGTTTAAATAAACTCCAGGAGTTGGTGATGGACAGGGAAGCCTGGCGTGCCGCATGCAGTCCATTTGGTCGCAAAGAGTTGGACATACTTAGCAACTGAACTGAACTGAAGATCCATCAGTCTTCTCTTTTATAGATTTTCTTGTACATGTGTTTGTTTCTTTAATAATTCTCTCTATTAAAATTATAAAGATAGCTTACATCTCTTTTTGAAAAGTTCTAAAGTTTTGCTTTTCACATTTAATCTTTAATTCACCCAGAATTTGATTTTTATGTGAGGCAGAGCTCTAATTAATCTTTTATTCTACAGTGATTGTCACATGTCTGCATGCTGTTGTTGTGTAGTTCATGCCTTGGCCCTGGTGTGTCAGCAACAGCTCTGTCACAGACTGAATGTTTGTGGCTGAGAGGGGCGCACCCTCCACATGGGTGCCCACCAACCACGAGGAAACCTCTGTGCCACTGATAATGCTCCCCAGGGGGCCCGTGGAGGAGGTCCAGGGCTGTGTCCTGGCCTGATCATCCGGGGGCGGCAGAGGCAGAAACAGGGCTCCTGTTTTCGGGGGATGTCTCCAGGGCCCGCCCTTTCTTCCACCAGCCCAGCCTCAGGAACCAGTCCTCTCTGTGCCTGCAGTAACCATGGCAGCTGGTCAGGGGTGGAACAAAGAGAGGGCCGTTCTGTGCAGCTCTGATGTGCTCCCTTCATTCCATGTGCATTTTTCAGACTGTATGTTCTTTTACTTGTTCACTTAGACATCTGGTCAGTATCTGATTGTGTTCCACCAGCAGGGCCTTGGGCTGGGTACTCTGAAAAACACCCAAGGAGTAAAGTAGGATCCTTACTTTAAGGAGCAGAAGTAATCATAAAGAACTAACATTTTTGGAGTATCTGCTACATGCCAGGTCTAAGGCTTTTTTCCAAAATACAGCTTTATTGAAATATAATTAACCTACCAGAAAACCCTCCACCTTAATAGTGTATAGGCCAGTAGTTTTTTGTGTATTCACAGAGTTGTGTAATCTTCAGTTTCAGAATATTTTCATCACCAGAAAGAAACCTCAAACCCATTAGCAGTCACTCCCCATCTCCCCATGCCTCCAGCCCCAGGCAACCATGCATCTACTTTCTGTCTGTGGATTTGCCTTTTCTGGACGTTTCACATAAATGTGCAGTATCCTTCCGCTTGTCATAATGTTACCAAGGTTCAGCAGTGATGCAGCATGTGTCACGTCTTCATTCTGTTTTTATGGCCAAGTAATATTCCACGGTATGGATAGATCACATTTTGTTTATCTGTTCATCAGTTGATGGATATTTGGGTTGTTGCCACCTTTTGCCTCCAAAAACTCAAATACTTTCCTCTGTTGTACAGTTTCCTTAATATTAGAGAAGGTTTGGAGAAGGCAATGGCACCCCACTCCAGTACTCTTGCTGGAAAATCCCATGGATGGAGGCACCTAGTAGGCTGCAGTCCATGGGGTCACTAAGAGTCAGACACGACTGAGTAATTTCACTTTCACTTTTCACTTTCATGCATTGGAGAAGGAAATGGCAGCCCCCTCCAGTGTTCTTGCCTGGAGAATCCCAGGGACGGGGGAGCCTGGTGGGCTGCCATCTATGGGGTCACAGAGTCGGACACGACTGAAGTGACTTAGCAGCAGAGAAGGTTTGATGCAAGAGGCTGTGAGAAGGGAAGATCCTGGAAGAAGAGAGTATAATCCTGGCTGGTGGGAGCAGGGAGACCCGGCAGTGGGCTCTGTCAGCCAGGCCCTGAGTAATGAAAGGGAACCATGGGGACAAAGCCTGGAGGTCACCAGGTGCATTCAGGGAAGGTGAACTCGAGGAGGGAGAGCTGGGGTGTCAGTGGAGGGACCAGCCCGGAGGCAGAGGGAGCCATGGCAGGCTCGGGACGGAGCCACACATTCATTTCTCTGGCTGAGAAATACCCGAACTTTTAGCTGAAGATTCCTGGCAGGCTTGAGTCTCCATTCAGGATTCAAAACAATAAGATGATGCAAATCAGATCCGAACCAAAACCTAAGAGTTCCTGGGCTTGTCACCAGATAAGTCAAAAGGCTCATTTCACTTTATCATTTTTAGAAAGCATTTTGATCACACCTCCTATTGGAGATCCAGAAGGATGTCGTGCCCACACTGGTCCGAGTAAGGGTGTAGGGCTCCCTGGTTGGCCACTGTCTGACCGGGGCCAAGTGTGTGTGTTTCAGCAGTGAATGATCTAACACTTCAATAGCCCTTTGAACACGACTCTTATTCCTAGCGTCTGCCAGATATTTCCTTTGGAATGTCTGCAGAATTTCCTGGCCCTTTGACTGCTTTCTGTCTGCCAAGCACATCTTTGAATTGTGGGTGGGCTCTCTTAAAACACCAGGGTGTGAACGGGTTGATGAAACCCATGGTTAGCAGTCTTTCAATAGCTTCTCCTTGGGCAAGAGTACTTGATCCTGACATTGAAGGACCTCTGACAGTTTTAAGGATTTCCTGCCAGCCCCTCTCCAGTCAGCTTAGTTGGGGAGCTGATTTACAAAGTGTTTCTTAGGTTTAAATCCAGCAGATCATTATTTCTCATTCCATCAAATGAAGTCTTTTAAATTGTTGTTTTTTTTTTCTTAATATTAACATTTTTTGTTTTTCTTATTATGAAAACCATAAAGAGTTAAAAGGTACAAACTTCTAGTTATAAAATAAATAAGTGATGAGATGTCATGAACAGCATGGCAACTGTAGTTACATTTACTTGTGACTGTGTCACATATTTGAAACTTGCTCAGTGAGGGTAGGTCTTAGAAGACCTCATCACACACACACAATTCTGTAAGTATGTATCATGACAGATGTTAACTAGACTTACTGTGATCACTTCACAGTGTACAGAATATTGAATCATATGCTGTATAACTGAAACTAATACGAGGCTGTATGTTAGCTACACCTCAATAAAAATAAATTTAAAGCAACAACATTAAAGAATACCCATAATGTCAACTGTTGCAGAACCAAACAGTAGTTTAATACGTTGCTTTGATTTGTTTAGATCCTTTCCTGTATAGCTAACTTTTAAAAGCAAAATATAAGATTGTATTTTTAAAAAATTTATTGGAGTATAGTGGATTTACTGTGTTGTGTTAGTTTCAGATGTACAGAAAGTGAATCATTTATATATATATATGTGATATATATTAATGAAAAATTAAATATAAACATGAAATTAAAAGACGCTTACTCCTTGGAAGGAAAGTTATGACCAACCTAGATAGCATATTCAAAAGCAGAGACATTACTTTACCAACAAAGGTTCGCCTAGTCAAGGCTATGGTCTTTCCTGTGGTCATGTATGGATGTGAGAGCTGGACTGTGAAGAAGGCTGAGCGCCGAAGAATTGATGCTTTTGAACTGTGGTGTTGGAGAAGACTCTTGAGAGTCCCTTGGACTGCAAGAAGATCCAACCAGTCCATTCTGAAGGAGATCAATCCTGGAATTTCTTTAGAAGGAATGATGCTAAAGCTGAAACTCCAGTATTTTGGCCACCTCATGCGAAGAGTTGACTCATTGGAGAAGACTCTGATGCTGGGAGGGATTGAGGGCAGGAGGAGAAGGGGACGACAGAGGATGAGATGGCTGGATGGCATCACTGACTTGATGGGTGTGAGTCTGGGTGACCTCCGGGAGCTGGTGATGAACAGGGAGGCCTGGCGTGCTGCGGTTCATGGGGTCACAAAGAGTCGGACACGACTGAGTGACTGATCTGATCTGATCTGATATATATGTGAAAAAGTGTTAGTTGCTCAGTTGTGTACAACTCTTTCTGACCCCATGGATTATAGTCCACCAGGCTCCTCTGTCCATGGAATTCTCCAGGCAGAAATAGTAGAGTGGGTAGCCATTCCTTATCCAGGGTATCTTTCCTGCCCGATGATCGAACCCATGTCTCTTACTTTATTGTCTGAGCCACCAGGGAAGCCTATATATATACATGTGCGTGTGTGTGTCCATTCTTTTTCAGATTCTTTCCCCACATAGGTTATTGCAGAACACTGAGCAGAGTTCCCTGTGCTATAGTAGGTCCTTGTTGTCCATTGTCAGGGGACGTTTGACTTTAAGGAATCCAATGTGTTGTCATTTCTCAAGGATTCTATGTTCCTTATCAGCTCCTATTCTGGGAACGAGTGAAATAGCACGCTGTTCCCAGGACTGAGGTCATAGGATGAGACATGTATGAATCCCCTTCAGTGACTCTTTTCTGCGTCAGCGACCTTGTATGTATTAGACTATCCATATTGTGACTCATGAGAAATGCTGGACTGGAAGAAACACAAGTTGGAATCAAGATTGCTGGGAGAAATATCAATAACCTCAGATATGCAGATGACACGACTCTTATGGCAGAAAGTGAAGAGGGGCTAAAAAGCCTCTTGATGAAAGTGAAAGTGGAGAGTGAAAAGGTTGGCTTAAAGCTCAACATTCAGAAAACGAAGATCATGGCATCTGGTCCCATCACTGCATGGGAAATAGATGGGGAAACAGTGGAAACAGTGTCAGACTTTGTTTTTCTGGGCTCCAAAATCACTGCAGATGGTGACTGCAGCCATGAAATTAAAAGACGCTTACTCCTTGGAAGGAAAGTTATGACCAACCTAGATAGCATATTCAAAAGCAGAGACATTACTTTGCCAACAAAGGTTCGCCTAGTCAAGGCTATGGTCTTTCCTGTGGTCATGTATGGATGTGAGAGCTGGACTGTGAAGAAGGCTGAGCGCCGAAGAATTGATGCTTTTGAACTGTGGTGTTGGAGAAGACTCTTGAGAGTCCCTTGGACTGCAAGAAGATCCAACCAGTCCATTCTGAAGGAGATCAGTCCTGGAATTTCTTTAGAAGGAATGATGCTAAAGCTGAAACTCCAGTATTTTGGCCATCTCATGCGAAGAGTTGACTCATTGGAGAAGACTCTGATGCTGGGAGGGATTGAGGGCAGGAGGAGAAGGGGACGACAGAGGATGAGATGGCTGGATGGCATCACTGACTCGATGGATGCGAGTCTGAGTGACCTCCGGGAGCTGGTGATGGACAGGGAGGCCTGGCGTGCTGCGGTTCATGGGGTCGCAAAGAGTCGGACACGACTGAGCGACTGATCTGATCTGATTGTGACTATTGATAAAATTTCATCCTGTAATCATCTTTCTAAAGATATATAAGCCTGCATTTCTGCTAATAAAGCACACTTGCTCCATCAGAGCTTGGGTCTCCGTGTCTCTTTCTTTCTCTCTCTCTCTCTTTCACTTTCTTATCGTTGACTCCTGACTGCCAGGTTCCGGTCCATTAAAGGACCCCAACAGTCTGTTTTATATATAGTAGTTTGTGTATGTTAATCCCAGTCTCCTAATTTATCACTTTCCCCACTTTTCCCCTTTCACTGGTTTGATTTGGAGACCTGTGAGTCTGTTTTGTAAATAAGTTCATTTGTATCATTTTTTTTTATTTGATCCCAAGATTGTACTTTAGAAGCCATTGTGTAATTTACTCTTTCCCTTCAGCTTGCCTTGTCAGGCGATGTGTCGTCAGTTTGAAATGCTGCAGAGTCCTGCGTTGTAAGGACATCCTCTGATCATTGGAAGTGTGTCACTTGCTCCACTCGTTTGCCTCTATATTGTCGAGACTCTCCCTCCTCCCAGACTTTGGCCCCGGAGCCCTCCCCTTGCCCCTGCAGCCCACCCGTCAGCCTCATCTTCCCCTTGCTGCACACAGCTCTGCCTCCAGGTCTCAGGACAGCATCTTCCCATCACAGGCGTCAGCACTGACGCCCCTCCTCAGGGAGGCTCTCCCTGGTCGCCTGTCCCCGTTACTCTCCTTTATATAAGACTTATGACTCCTAAAATCATCTTACATATTTGTTTGTCTACCTGTTTGTTATGCATCGTCCCCCATCTGGAACGTCCCCTCTGGGGTCAGGGCCCAAGTCCATCTTGTCCAGCCCTCTGTCCTCTGCACCTCATCCACATCTGGCGCCCAGAAGCTCAGTGTGACGGAACAAGTGATGATCGACTCTTGTGCACAAAGCTGAGATCTCCTCAGACTCTCTGCCCAGAAGTGACGTTCCTTGGTCATGGGACATATATAGCTTTAAGGCTTTTGATAGGCAGCACCAAGTTGATGGAATTTAATACTCATTTCAGGAGTAGCTGGTGTGTCCATGTCCCCCTTGTATGGTTTGTCTCATATGCTCTCTAGTACGAAGATCCCTGCTCCCCCACTTAATATATTATGGACATAATTCTTTACATATACATACTTTGTCCTTTCTAAGAACTGAATATGTGTCCTTCGGTTTTGCATTGGTTCTGCACAGTTAGCATTATGGATATTTTTTAATGTTATTGCTTTAAATTTATTTGTATTGAGGTATAACTGACATGCAGCATTATATTAGTTTCAGTTATATAATGTGTCGTATGTAGGTCCATTACATAGACATACCATAATTTATTTAGCCACAATCCTTTTGTTCCTTAATTTCCTCATCTATAAAATCAGCTGCTGCTGCTGCTGCTAAGTCACTTCAGTCGTGTCTGACTCTGTGTGACCCCATAGACGGCAGCCCACCAGGCTCCCCCGTCCCTGTGATTCTCCAGGCAAAAACACTGGAGTGGGTTGCCATTTCCTTCTTCAATGCATGAAAGTGAAAAGTGAAAGTGAAGTCACTCAGTCGTGTCCGACTCAGCAACCCCATGGACTGCAGCCTTCCAGGCTCCTCTGTCCATGGGATTTTCCAGGCAAGAGTGCTGGAGTGGGGTGCCATTGCCTTCTCCAGATGTACTCTGCATATAAGTTAAATAAGCAGGGTGACAGTATACAGCCTTGACGTACTCCTTTTCCTATTTGGAACCAGTCTGTTCCATGTCCAGTTCTAACTGTTGCTTCCTGACCTGCATACAGGTTTCTCAAGAGGCAGGTCAGGTGGTCTGGTATTCCCATCTCCTTTAGAATTTTCCACAGTTTATTGTGATCCACACAGTCAAAGGCTTTGGCATAGTCAATAAAGCAGAAATAGATGTCTGTAGCATTCAGGAATGCCCTTTCTCTGTGGCACTGTTTCAAATGGCCTGGGTGGTTCTTTGTGTCAGAGAGGCCTGCCCATGGCTTGTTAGCTGTCCCCAAGGCAGGGCCCAGAGGTGCCCTGGTTTTGACCTGGAAGGTGGACCATCCTTCCCTGGGCTGTGTGGGGGTGCTCTGCTTACTGGGTGCTGAGGGGGCATAGCCAGAGGGCACAGAGCCCCACCTCTGCTCTGACCACGGAGTTACTTCGAGTTAGTGTATGGAAGTTCACCAAGCCTCATTTTCTCATCTGTAAACTGAGGGGGAAGTAGTACCCCTTGCATCGGGTGACTGGGTGGATTCAGTGAGACTCTGCGCAGAAGCTGCCTGGACCAGAGCCCCAGCAGCAGTGAGTACTTGGCCAGGATCCCTGCCCCTCCACCTGTCTTCAAACCAGGAGGCTTTCCTGCAGTTACACTCAGGGGTTCCTTCCCGCACCCTGTGGGCTCTCTGGGCTTCCTGAACACACGTTTCCTTCTGGGACTGCCTCGCGGTCATGTAGAATGTGACCTCTGAGCTGGAGCCCAAGAAGGAAGGAAGTCGAGGGCCTGGGCTGCACGAGCCAGAGGCTGAGCCCTAGCCAGGCAGGCAGCTGTACAAGGCCCGGTGTGGTTCTTCCAGGCTTGGGGCCACGGCTCCTCCACATGCTCCTGTTCCCTTGGTGGACTCGGCAGTGGAGAAGGCACGTGCAGCTTTGGACGTTGTCACACGCTGGGACACACTAAGGAGATGACCAGAGCCAGGTCACGCTGTACCCACAGGAACATCCCTGTGGTCTTCATAGTAATGGCTTCTCTCCAGGGAGTACCGCCCCCATCCTGTCTTCCATGAGACCTCTCCCCAGCTCTCTTGAGTTTTTAAAATTAAAATTTACTTTTCTGTTTTTAACAAAGTGATTCCTACACAGTTAAATCAGAGAGTACTAAGGGACTTTTAAGAAAGTATAGCCAGCCCGGCCCTGTCTCTGCCTGCTCTCCCTGTTTCATTCCCCAGAGGCAGTTACTTTGAGTTCTTTTAGATTTTTTCGCTTCTGGTACTTCAGTTACTTCATCTCCATATTTCCAAATAATGTGATTGTACTGTTTACTTATTGATTGCCTATCCTGCACACGTAGTTTTCTCGTGTTCTCCGCCCATCAGGCAGTATCACAGTTTTGGAACATCAGTGGGCAGCGTTTATATATCGTAACAAGGCAAACACTGGATCCCGCTGCATCAAGTGATGCAGCAGGACTGGAGGTTCTTTCTTGTAACCGTTCCCTTTTCTTGGAATTAGTTCTTGACTTGTCTCTTTCATTTACTTACTTGTCTAGATGCCTACCGATTTTTACATGAGAATTTAAAGTTTTTCTTTAAAGTTTTCAAGTTAGTCACTAAGTTATATTTTCACGCAGAGCTTCAGGCCTGTAAATGCTCGCACGTCTGTCCCGCACCCATCCGCACCTCTTCCTAGGGTGCAGTCCACATGGCCTCTTCCCCCAGAGATGGCCCGTGTCGCTCTTCTTTTCACGACCTGCTCCCCTTTCCCTCCGTCCAGGCCGCCCCCAGGCTGTCTTGTGTGGGGCCTGTCCTGGAGCTCTAGGTTCCTCTGTATGATTCAGTCCCCAGTCATGCTGGCACATCCTCCCCTAGACTCCCCAGAAAAGGCAGCGGGATGAACTTTGTGAGTCCTTGAACATCTGCTAAGATCTTCTGCCTTCATGCTTGCTTGACGCTGGTTGAGGTGGAGAAATCCAGAAATCCTTGGAATTTTGGAGAGGTTGTTCGCGCCTTAGTTTTCAGTGCTGCTGATGAGAAGTTGGGTGCGTTCTGATTTTGTTCCTCTGTACGTGGCCTGTTACTTCTCTCTGGAAGTTTTAAGGGTGGTTTTTTCATCCTGAAATCGATGGGATTCTCCATGGCTGTGTTTTGGGGTGGACGTTTTTATTCACTACGCTAGAACTCTCAGGATCTCCTTACTGAAAGAAAAGGTGGAGGCTCACCTTTTCTTCTGTTTTTTATTTCCCTGTCTGAAAATTTCATTGTTGCATACTATATTGATTCTTCAGTTTTCTTAGGGTTTTTTTTTTTTTTTTTTCTCATCTCTAGTTTCTCTCTTCACTTTTGTATTTTATCTTCTGGGAGATTTCTTCAGTTTTCTCCTCCAATATTTTTTTTTTTTTTTTATAATGTTTACTTTTAGCTATGTTTTTATGTCTAAATTCCTTGTGTTGTCTTAAATTGTTCCTTTTAAAATGTTTTCCACACTATTCTATTCTCATTTTTTAAAAAGTGAAAGTGTTCGTCGATCAGCTGTGTCCAACTCTTTGTGGCCCCATAGACTGTCCATGAAATTCTCCAGGCAAGAATACTGGAGTGGGTGAGCCATTCCCTTCTCCAGGGGATCTTCCTGACTCAGGGGTCAAACCTGGGTCTCCAGCATTGCAGGCAGATTCTTTCCTGTCTGAGCCACCAGGGAAACCCAGTTCTTGCTTGGTGACTGCGTATCTTCACTTATCCCTCTGAAGATATTTCATTACAGGTTTGGTTGTTAATTCTTTAGCTTTTGTTGTTTCCTCCCGTTTGCTGTGCTATTTTCAGGTTCCCTTTCTTCTAATAATTTGGACCCTGTTGTCATATTTGAGACTCCCCCCAGTGCCTGGTAATTCTTTGTTGTCAGTTAAGAGCCAGGCCCTAGCTCCTGGGCTCGGAGCCCTGTGGTAGGGGTGGGGCCTGATGACCGGTGGGCTGCACAGCGGCTGGTGCACCAGGGAGCTGGCTCTTGTAACTGCAACCACATACCTCAGAGCCTGTGGGTGCCGGTCTTCTCTCTGCTGCTCCTGCTACTGCTAAGTCACTTCAGTCGTGTCCGACTCCGTGTGACCCCACAGACGGCAGCCCACCAGGCTCCCCCGTCCCTGGGATTCTCCAGGCAAGAACACTGGAGTGGGTTGCCATTTCCTTCTCCAATGCATTCAAGTGAAAAGTGAAAGTGAAGATGCTCAGTCATATTCAACCCTTAGCGACCCCATAGACTGCAGCCTTCCAGGCTCCTCCATCCATAGGATTTTCCAGGCAAGAGTACTGGAGTGGGGTGCCATTGCTCTGGCACTCTTTAATTTCTCCAGAGACACATCCTTCAATTTGCAGCATTTAGGGGGTACACCTGGCTCCCAAGGTGCCAGAAGGAGGAAGGAGGGTGGGCCTGGAAGGGACAGGGGAGGGCCCACTGTTCAGTCACTGTTCAGTTCAGTGTGCATAGTTATTACCCTCTGTTCTGACTCTGGAGTTTTATTTCTCCCTTCACCTCCTTCCCCACCAAGCTGGTGTCCTGGAGCCCTGAGCCCTGCTGATCCCATTTCTGCAGAAAATACTTCTGAAGCAGAGTGGGGCTCTAGGAATCTTAACGGCTTTGTTCTGCCTGTCTCCAGTTCTAAACTCGCATTCCACCCATCTCCAGGCCCTCCACCCTCATCCCAGTGGTGTCTGGAGCCCTGGGATATCTGTCCCCCCTCCTCTGCTACAACCTGGACCTTCCACTTCCCACGTCTCCACAGATCCGATGCCATCTGCCTCGTGCTATCCTCCTCTCTTGCTCTTTATTTTAGTGGCTCTGTACTGTCTCCACTAGATTGCCATTTTAGAAGAATATTGGCGAGGAAGAGGGGTAAGCCCAAGTGTCCTGTCTGTCACTGCCCACCTCTTCCTCCGCAGAGGCAGCTCCTATACTGGGAAGATGGGAGAAGGAGAGGGAGGGTCTGAGTGTGTGAGTGTGTAAGAGAGGTATGTGTGTGTGTGTATGTATGCGCGTGTGAACCCCTACGACAGACACGCCCCGGGGCACTGCAGCCGGCAGCAGCGTTGGGTACCCTCTAGTCATTTTGGGAACAAGACAGGGTACAGATAAAACCGAAGGAATAAGTGGCCTCACTGTTGAAATTGGGGTTTGGCCTGTGAGTGGTAATTTTGAAGGGGACACATACACTCAGCTCAAGGAATTAAGTCCTGGAAATTTCATTTTTAAAATTTGTATTACCTTACTCCAGCAGCTAGCGGGGTTTCTTGGTTTTTCACAGTTTGCTGCAGATTTATGGGCTGATTTGTCCATTCACCCCTTCAGCCAGTTGTGGTTGAGCCGGTGTGTATCAAGACGCTGTGTACAGGGGATAAATGGCCATCAGACATTGTCCTTGGCTTGGCGAAGCTTTTGTCAGTGGCGGGGCAGTAGAGCCAGTAAAGGTTAATCACACAAGTACATAATCTGTGTTGAAGACCAGGTCTAGTCCCAGAGATGGGGAAGGAACCCCGGGGACCAGAGGTTGGAGCTGAGCCCCCATGTGACAGTGCAGGGCTTTTCAAATCCTGATGTAGTGTATTGTTGCTATAAAAGTGTATTTCACGTCATCACATTTGCATTGACCTGTCTGTTGGTGCTGGCTTCATGGGGTCGTCACATTTGCGTAGACCTGTCAGTTGGCGCTGGCTTCATGGGGTCGTCATGTTTGCGTAGACCTGTCTGTTGGCACTGGCTTCATGGGGTCATCACGTTTGCGTAGACCTTTCTGTTGGTGCTGGCTTCATGGGGTCTTGGGTGAGCACTGAGGCAGGTCTCGTGCATTATCCCCTCTGTCCCCACAGTGCCCTCAGGGATAGGGGCTTGCTTAAGCCTGGAGTGTCAGGTTGGGGTCTGCTGTACCTAGAGTCCTCTTACTCCACCCTCAGCCTGCCTCCCTGTTCTCCCCTCCTTCCCATCCTGGGACTCAAGACTGAGTCCACAGGGACAGAGTTTAGATGTGAACTTCTGCGGGGCACCCATGTAGCTACTGACCACATACTTACCTCATATGTTCAGTCACTTCAGTCATGTCTGACTCCTTGTGACCCTATGGACTGTAGCCCGCCAGGCTCCTCTGTCTATGGTGTTCTCCAGGCAAGAACACTGGAATGGGTTGCCATTTCCTTCTCCAACTTACCTCGTAGCTAGTCTAGCTTGCCGTGGGGAGAGTTTAGGTTGGGAACTTGCTCCAGGGAAGGCAAGCTGTGAAGGCCCAGCCATGTTCCTCCAGGGCCACTTCCCTAGTCCTGCTGCTGAGCCAGATCTGGGCTCCCCACACCTCAAGCAGCCTTGGGGGTGGATCCAGCCCGGCCTGTGGACCCCTGGCTGTAGGCACCTCTGTGCTCTGCACACCCACACCCACCCATGCACACGCATGTGTGCACGCACACCCACACACACGCTTCTCTCCCTCCTCCTCTCACTCTCACCTCCCTTCTCACTCCCCTTGGCTGGGGTTGGAGGGCGTTACATGTTTTCACTTCACCGCAGGTGAGTTGTGGCTCAGGGCAGACCTGGGCCATGGTGGACCTTGTTGAATGGGTCTCAGGAGCAGGTTGGAGGCCTGTTAACTGCAGGGACAGAGGGAGGGAAGGGGGCCTCTGAGGAGGGAGCAGGTCTGCTCCTGCTTCCCTCTCCCCTCTTTGCGTTCCTACACCAGCCTCTTTGTCATACCAGGGTGTCTTCTCATTCAGAAAAGGGAAGATTCTAGCAGTGGGGTGAGAGGAGGGAATCCTCATTTTCAAACGCTGGAAACGATGGCCTTGAATGAGGGGGCAGACCACCCCACGGTAGCCAGGAATACCCTCCTGAACCCCCAGACTTTTCTGTGGAAGGCTGGAGGTACCACAGCCTTTGCACGTTCTGCAGACTCTCTGTTTTTTTTTTTTTTAAAAGTTTATCAAAAATAATACATTTATTATAGAGAAACTACATAGGTTCCCTTCTTTCTTTGTTCCTGTGGCATCTTGTCACATTTTAATGGTTCCAAAATTGCAGTGCATCTGAGAAATAGGTTTCTGCAATTTGACATAATGTTTCTTTTTTTCCTAAAGGAGCGTTCTTTAAATCCACAGGTGATTCTCAAATGGCTACATCTTTGAACTGAGGAAATACAAGTACAGTTTGGGAAACAAAAATCTTTCAAACGTGGAACCTGTGGGAGAAGACAAAGGATAAGGGATCCTTGGGGGCAGAAGTTGGGGCCACGGCCTCAAATCTCAGGTTTTCTGAGGAACTTTATGTGTGACCATTCTGGGGACAAGTGTGGACAAGGCCTGGTCTGTTCGGCCGTGTTTCTTTCTGTGGGAGTGACATACTTGAACTGGACTGTCCCTGAGGTTGTGACCATACCATTCCTCCTTCGGATTTCAGGTCAGACATCTTTGCATATTCCGCATAAGGACCCTTCTTTTCCCTTCATGGCATTTATGAACTTACCAATTGTTCGGTGTGAAAGCAAGCACTTTTCTTTTGCCAGTTGGCCTTTGGTCTTTTCAGGGGCTCCCTCAGAGAACATAGCCATGGGGGCTCTGGGACCCTCCTGGTGGAGTCGGCCCCCACACTCCGGGCTTCGCACGTGTCAGTCCGAGCCGTGTGGGCCTGCTGTGCAGTGTGGACACGGGATGGGGCAGAATCAGGGCAGTTTTGTGTAAAGAACAGAGGCGTTTTCAGCAGTTTGTGAGGACAGCCCAGAGCTTGTCTGATCAAGGAAGGCTTCCCATAGTCTTCCTCAGTGGCTCAGCTGGTAAAGAATCTGCCTGCCAATGCTGGAGACGCAAGAGATGTGGGTTCAATCCCTGGGTTGGGACAATTCCCCAGAGAAGGAAATGGCAACCCACCCCAGTATTCTTGCCTGGAAGATTCCATGGACAGAGGAGCCTGGCTGGCTACAGTCCATGCGGTCGCAAAGAATCGGACCCAACTGAGCACACATGCCTCCCCAGTCTAAGCCTCAGAAAGAGGAGCAGGGAGACCCCAGAGTGCACTGCAGGGGGCCGGCTGCAGAGGGCACTGCTCGCCAAAAGGGCGCTGCTCCCAGTCTTCCTGGAGTCCCCTTAGGGTGCAGCCAGGATGTGGATTCCTCTGACCTGTTAGGTGCTGAGGGAAGAAGCAGCACAGAGCCTGATCGTTCCCTAATGAGCATCATGGAGAGAATGGGGAGAGCGTGTCCCGGCCAGTCTTCTCCGCCTCTCCCGTCTCCTCGTGAGCTCTTCCCACTGATGGCCTTGGTCCCATGGCCCAGGGCCCAGGCCCTGTAAGACTCACATCAAGGCTGGCTTCATCCTTGAACGCTTCTTGAAACTAGAAGTGAAAAGTGCTGGTCCCTCAGTCATGTTCGACTCTTTACAATCTCAGGGACTAGAGCCTGCCAGGTTCCTAAGTCTATGGAATTCTCCAGGCAAGAATACTGGAGTGGCTTGCCTTTCCCTTTTCCAGAGAACTTCCCAACCAAGGGATCGAACCCAGGTCTCTCGCATTGCAAGCAGAGTCTTTACCATCTGAGCCCCCAGGAAAGCCCTTAGAGGGAAATTTCTACAGCCATATACGAGACTATGTCTCCTCAGTGAGACTAGAAACTAGCAGCTGAGTCTTTTTTTTTAATTTTCCTATCATGCTGGTTTTCAACCTTGAATTCCATTCACAGAACTTGTGCTGAAAAGAAGCGGGGCAAGGTGAACCTCCCTGACACCCTGCCCACCCCCTGCGCCCAGTGATAGCAGCCCCTGGCCAGCCCAGTCAGCCCCGGGGCAGGAAGCCGCTGCAGACGCCTGGCAGGCAGGCCCCTCTCAGGTGGCATTTCACGCCCCATTCTTCCTTCTGCGCCCTGTACCGTCCCCGGAGTGACTGGTAATGAGCGCCTTAACGTGCTGACTTCTCCAGTCCCTTCTCGATCCACGACAAACAAAAGTTCCTTTTTTCTCATTAGAAGCACTTTTGTCAGTGTGTCTTTAATCAAGGACTTCCCCAGGGACAGTATTTTTAGAAGTTGTATTTTTCACACTCTCCCTTGGCCCCTCTTGGAAAAATCTCTTCTCAGGGCCTGCTGAAGAGGACTAATGAGATGCTGCGCGAGTCCAGGCCGGAGTTGACTGGTGCAGGCACGGAAGCTCCCTGTGCCCGCCCTCCGTGGCCCCTGCCTCACCTGTGTCCTCCTCCCCGTCTCTCTGGTGCAGGTCGCTCAGACAGCAGATGGTGTGGACGCTGACCTCTGGAAAGACGGCTTATTTAAATCCAAGGTTACCCGATACCTGTGCTTCACGAGATCCTTTTCCAAAGAAAATGTAAGTCTAGCTTTCCGTTTGCTAAGTGAGCACAAGTCATTTCCATTCGTGTTTGAAATTCTCCTCAGTTTTTTGGTGGTGGTTTATTTTCATCGCTGTGTTAATTTATCGGTGGTTTTAAGTAAACAGGGTAGGATCAGCAACCACCGCTGGGTTTCATCTATTAACAGTATTATTAACCACATACCCAAGTGTGCAGTGAATTCCATTAAAACCTGTTTTCCAAAGGAAACACAGAAGAGATTTCTCTCACAGCTCTCATCCTGCCTGCCTTTCATCTGAGTAACAAATTGCGGGGTAGTATGATGTGAGCATCTTCCAGGGGAGCTGGCTTTAAAGCTGACCAACAGAGGGGAACATAGCCAGAAGATGCCCCACGGTCACCCCTCCCCGAGACATGGCTGTGTTGACTTTCTCCCCAGGTCTCTGCCACGTGACCTTTCATTGTTTCGGCAGGTAGATATCCACCACACATGCAGAGTACTTTTACTGTGTGGTTTTTAATACTTAAGCCCATAAATTAGGAAATTTTAAAGGCACCTACTAAAAATGTTCTAATAGGTGGTTTAGAAAAAAGAGAAGTGGCTCTTGTGAATATCCTTTCCACGTGAGGCCTGTCCTGGGCACTCTGCAAATATGCTGCCTCCATCCTCAGACTCTTAAAGTAATAGCTCCTGAGATCAGGGAGTTTATGTGCTTGTCTAAGGACACCTGTCTTCCCGAACCCTAAGAGGGAGCAGTCAGATTTTCATTTTTAGGGGTGCCATTTTATTTTGGGCCTAAATGCAAAACAAAAATCAGATGGGAAATATTTTTATTGTTTTTATAAATCTTATGGCAACAATAAAATATGTTCATAAGTGATTTAAAAAATAATCAGGTTCAAGCATCCCCATTCAGAGGCCTGGAAGGGGAGAGGCCACCATCTTTCTTTCCGTCACAAGCCCACAGCCCCGTGGTCCTGTCACAGACCTCACGCGTCCCTGCAGCATTTTCTGGCTGTGGATCGTCACATGGGTCTGTGGTCCACACTCTTGTCCAGCGACCGTTCCCATTTGTTGATAAGTGTTAGGAAAGTGATTTCTAACATACTCAGGGAGGACTTGTTGCTCTCATTTTTTCTCACTCATGATGAGAGTAATAAATGCTCATTGTAAAGGACAGAGCTCCTGATGGAGGAGGGAAGTTCCTGGCAGCTGGGCCCGCGGTGGGTCTGAGCAGGACCTTCAGGTCACAGAGCAGCGAGGAGACCCCTTGGGCAGGTCTGAATCTGGTCACAGAGCAGTGAGGAGACCCCAGAGGCAGGTCTGAGGTCGGGTCACGGTGCAGGGAGGAGACCCCGGGGCAGGTCTGAAGGCCCGGTTAGCTCTCCAGATGTCAGGCTTGTAAGGTTTGGGCAGTGCTCCTGGCTCCATCCCTCCATCCTGCCTCCATAAACACCTATGGTGCTCTCTCGTCCCCTTTGTCCCTGGAGGTTACCTATACCCTCTTTGAAACCATCCATATCCTTAGCTTTTGTCACCTCTGTTCTGCTGCTGGCTGCCCCTTTCCGCAGGAAGTCCGCATGTTCACTGCGCACAGGGCTGCGGGACCACCTCCTGAGGCTTGAGCAGCTCGTGTCCACACCCTTGCTCTGCCCGGTGGTTTCACATGTTCACTCCTGACCTGCACTCAGCCTCAGCCCCTCCTGCTGAAGAGGAGCCTGCGGCTGCAGAGGACAGACAATCTCATTGGCTATTTTTGATTTCTGTTTTTGTTGCATTTCCTTGAAGGCTATGGGGTATCGGTACTCTCAGCCAGAAGAGCCCCTGATCCCTTGGAGTAGGGACACTAACAAGTTAAAAAATGACAGAGAGAAGTCACTGGGGCTTGTTACTTTTAGTGTCATGGGTAAGTGGATGGTAGAAAATAGATCGATCTAATCATTTGTCAGACATTCAGGAGATGTGTGTTGAGTGCCTACTTTGTATGTCTTACTCTATGAGGGCCAGGCAGGCATGGTGAGGTGCCTGTGGGAGAGGGTGTAAGACGAGGACAAGGGCAGTGGGAGAATCCTCTGCCCCCCTTTTGAGGCAGTAAGGAAATTAAGTGCATTTTATTTTCAGATAAAGAATGAATGGGTCCTGTAGTGAGACACGGAGGGAAGGCAGTTCAAAGGGGTGGCAGGGGCCCCCTTGCCAGCCCAGGAGTAGAGCAGGAATGAGCCATATTTTAATCTGTTACAGCCAGTCTGTCCCAGCCCCGCTGTCAGAGCCAAGACTTTGCATGGCATAATTTTTTACAACTGCAAAGGAGGGATGTAGAATCTCAAGACTGGACAGATTCTTAATTAGGCGACTTGAGACTCCCTGTGTAGGAGTTTGGGGAGACTCCTCTGGAACCTGAATTCCTTTCCCCCAATAATGCTGTTAACACAGAAACCTGGCTTTGGAGTGACATTGCTTCCTGGGGAAGGATCGAGATTAATTGCACTTTTCATGCCCTGTACTTTCTGCATTACCTGTAATAATAATGTACATAGATTAGGTAGGGAGGATATTAAACAGAAGGATTTATGAACATTTGAATATTAAGTTGGTTATCTGTGGCTACCTTAAATGCAAGGTTGTCAAAAATAATTACAGTATACTAGCAAATACTGGCTACCAGAGACAATATAAATACCCTGAGTCAGTGCATATTGGGCTTTTGGCATGAATCATTTGCTCAACAAGGATTGGGAATAATACGTTCTTCATATTTATGAGGAGGAAATGAAAGAGAGCACAGGATGGGGGAAGGGAGAGGAACAGGCAAAATTAATGGTGTCGCAGACCTACTGTATTAAACCCGGTGCAGCAGCAGCCCGGGGCGCCGAGGGACCTCACTTGGGCTGCAGGAAGCTCTGACAGTGCAACCTCCCATTCCATGTGCACTGGAGGGGGCTCTTCATGCCTCTTTTAATGGCTGCACCACTGACGTTCTGGCTTTATGATCAGGGATGTTCGTAGAGTGTGGAGGGTGAGGTCGCTAAGTGGTTTGCAGTTGACTTCTGTTAAAACCCAACTCGTCAGATAGAAGACGTTGGAGAAGGATATTGATGAACGCCCATCCATCTATAGGGCAGGGAAACATACCCAGCTGTTAATTTCTCAATGCAGAAAGCAGTGATGACATGGAAAAGCAACTGCCATGAAAAAAAAAATGTATGATAGATTAGATCAGACGATTCTGAAAGCAGCTGATGTTTGCAAGTTGGGTTAATGGTTCCAACCCTTCCTCCACGGTCAGAGATTTATTCTGCGTTAGGGTTCCACTCTCCACTTGCTGTGGTGGCCTGTGCGTTGTTTTCCCGAGACCCAGCTACCTGAAATGTAATCATTTTAAATCCTCTGCAAATACCAGCTTTTGAGAGAGAAAGCTTTCTGACCACAATGCCGAGAAAACACTGGTCATAGTTTACACTTGACACTTTGACCTTCATGGCTAAATTTCAGGAATTTATTTCATTTGTGTACTTTTGGTTTATAACGCACTTATTAAATATACTTTTAATATTTTTGTTGGCATTATTTAGATTTGTTGTCTGAGCAAGTCCATTTTGATTTTGGATTCTGAGTGGCCCGTCTGGTTGAAAATGTACCCCCAAATAGTAATTTATTCAGCAGTAATTGTTGAGTACCTACTGTTTGCCAAGATCTATGCTAGGCTTGGATGTATAGTAGTAGCAGAGATGGTTTTGGTCCTCGTGGTTCTTAAACCCTGGTGGGGAAGCAGATACTACATAAAAACCTCACAAAGCAGATACTACCTAAAAACCTCACAAACATGCCATTAAAAACTGTTACGAAGGAAAGTTGAGCGTGCCAAGAGAGAACAAAGCATAGAGTATAGATGATAGGAGTTCCCTGCTTGGTTTTCAGTGATGGTGTTGGCACTGGGCAGGACTCGAGGGGCCCCAGGGACTGAGGGCCACACCCTTCTCTGAGCAGGCCAGGCTTGACTCTGGAGGAACTGCTGTGCAGGGCAAGGTGGTGGGGTCGTCTGGGAATGCAGAACAAGTAAACCACACGTGTGCTTATGGGGGCTTGGGCATTTCTGGAAGATGGGCATGCCAAGTGCATTGTTAGCATCCTAACAGGAGAGATTTGGGATGGGAAGGCATCATTCTTTTTCTAACTGGCTCTAACTAGAGAGAGGGGGAGCTAAGTTGTAAATGACTCTGAAGATGTTAATGAAACCTCCGACGTGGCCCCACTTTGTTTAAGTTGTAGGGTAGATCTCTTTAGAGCTCATTTCCAACTTGAAATGCGGGCTGCAAGTGCCAGGGCATTTGCAAAGAATTCTCTCTTGCAATTATAGGACTGCGTGCCATCTTCGAAGATATTTTTGCTCTGGTTACGGAAAACTGTGCACTGTGGACCCTGTGCACCACCACTAAGTAGAAGCTTTAAGAGGCCCCTGTGCATGTCATTTTAGAAGATGTGTAATATTAGGCAGCAGGGCTTTCCCGCTCTGTGTGAGTTTACGATTCGTGGGGTTTTACAGAACATATCTAGCCACTGAAATGCCTGTCAGTATGCAGAGACCAGCGATCACTGGGGAGTGTGGTTGATTCTCTGTTAGAGATGTAGCTCCCCCGCCTCCCGGTGCAACAGCCACCCCGGGAATGTGTTCTTCTAAACCTGCTGCCCCGAGAGCTGATGCTCAGGGCTAAGGGGCCACGTGGCCCCGGGACGTGGGTGCACAGCTGCTCTCTGCTCGGTTACATCTCGGGCATCTCCTGAGCCACTCATTCTGCTAACCAAGACCACGTCTAAGTGAGTGGTCTTGAGGTTCTGCAGATGAAATCCTTTTCTGGGGGCCACCAGAGGCCCTGTGTAGCCACTGGGGATCATTAACTGGCACCTAGTCTAATTAACCTGCTGTCGTAAAGCTGCATGAGTCATTGTGTTAAATATGCGTTTTGAAGCCAGAATGGCAGACCCACCACAGGCGTGTTCAGATTAATCGTCTGTATCTCTTTTCTTTCTTCCCAAGAGCCATTTAGGGAATGTGTTAGTGGACATGAAGCTCATCGACATCAAGGACACTCTGCCTGTCGGCTTCATCCCGATTCAGGAGACAGTGGACACACGTGAGTCACCCTCTGGCCCTACTCACACAGTGAGAGTTTTCTTCTTCCAGGTGTATGTGTAGACATTTTTATGTGCAGTTTGCTTCAGAAACATTTTAGGCGGCCTTATTGCGTGCCCACAAATAAACCCTGCTGCTTCTGACATGTGTCTGACTTGGCTCTCCTTTGGCGTGTTCTGGGTAGGGGCGTGGAAGTGAGCAGAACTCACTCTTTTCTCTGAGATTGGGGCTCCTTGCTGGATCAGTTCACTCGGGAAACCGGTTGTAGTTTGTCCTTAGCCCATCCTCCAGCGATGCTGAAGCCAAGCTTTGCACAAGACCCAGAAGCAAAAGGAAAAAATAAAAACAAAAGACACTCAGGGAATACAAGTGCCCTGATACCCCCACTTTTGGTTCTTGGAGTGTACAGGAAAAGTCAGAACCAGAAAGACTGCAAGTTAGAGTCCTCAAGATCTGAAATTGAGAGAAGACCCTGAGCCACACGGAGCAGGAGTGAGTGGCTGACATGTTGGAAGCTTCTTCAGGATCACGTGGCAGTTTGAGGTTCTTGTCATGGCGTCAGTCATTAAACAGTGCTGGACACCTCTGGGTGGCTGAGCCTCCTCAGTCTGATGTACGGCGACTAACTTGCTTTATTTTATATTACTTAGGACCAGTGTTAGGATAGCCACAAGAGTGATGTGGCAAATAAGAAACAAATCCAGAGAATCCTTCCTTTATCACACACAATCCATTATGAAACTTTGCATCTCACTTTTTGTTGCACACACTTTGTTTTTCCCATTTTAGACCTACTTTTTTGGGGGCAGGGGAGCTGTTTTCCTGCAAATGTTTCTTATTAATCAGACTTTCCATATCTACACGGACCCCACATAGCCATTATTTTAATGAAACAAGTGGATTCCATGGGTAGCTTACTTTTCTTAATGCTCTCTTCACTTTTGGACATGGGTCTACTTCTAGTTGTTTGTTATTAACACGTAGTAGCTAGTAATTTCACAGCAGTCAGTATTTAGTATGTGTTTACTATGTAGCCCGTGTCATGAATGTTCTACATACTTGATCCCATTTGAGCTTCAGAAGACCCCTGAAGATAGGTACCTATTTGGAGATTCTGCTTTATTGACTATGCCAAAGCCTTTGACTGTGTAGATCACAATAAACTGTGGAAAATTCTGAAAGAGATGGGAATACCAGACCACCTGATCTGCCTTCTGAGAAATCTGTATGCAGGTCAGGAAGCAACAGTTAGAACTGGACATGGAACAACAGACCGGTTCCAAATAGGAAAAGGAGTACGTCAAGGCTGTATATTGTCACCATGTTTATTTAACTTATATGCAGAGTACATCATGAGAAATGCTGGACTGGAAGAAACACAAGTTGGAATCAAGATTGCTCGGAGAAATATCAATAACCTCAGATATGCAGATGACACCACCCTTATGGAAGAAAGTGAAGAGGAACTCAAAAGCCTCTTGATGAAAGTGAAAGTGGAGAGTGAAAAGGTTGGCTTAAAGCTCAACATTCAGAAAACGAGGATCATGGCATCTGGTCCCATCACTTCATGGGGAATAGATGGGGAAACAGTGGAAACAGTGTCAGACTTTGTTTTTCTGGGCTCCAAAATCACTGCAGATGGTGACTGCAGCCATGAAATTAAAAGACGCTTACTCCTTGGAAGGAAAGTTATGGCCAACCTAGACAGCATATTCAAAAGCAGAGACATCACTTTGCCAACAAAGGTTCACCTAGTCAAGGCTATGGTCTTTCCTGTGGTCATGTGTAGATGTGAGAGCTGGACTGTGAAGAAGGCTGAGCGCCGAAGAATTGATGCTTTTGAACTGTGGTGTTGGAGAAGACTCTTGAGAGTCCCTTGGACTGCAAGGAGATCCAACCAGTCCATTCTGAAGGAGATCAGCCCTGGGATTTCTTTGGAAGGAATGATGCTAAAGCTGAAACTCCAGTATTTTGGCCATCTCATGCGAAGAGTTGACTCATTGGAGAAGACTCTGATGCTAGGAGAGATTGGGGGCAGGAGGAGAAGGGGATGACAGAGGATGAGATGGCTGGATGGCATCACTGACTCGATGGATGTGAGTCTGAGTGACCTCTGGGAGTTGGTGATGGACAGGGAGGCCTGGCGTGCTGCAGTTCATGGGGTCACAAAGAGTCGGACACGACTGAGCGACTGATCTGATCTGATCTGATTATTAATACATACCCACTTCACATATGAGAAAAATGAGGTGCATTAGCAACTTAAGGATTAAAGAGCTTATCCAAAGTTACACATCTAGAATGGAATGGAAAGAATACACAGAGGAACTATATAAGAAAGATCTTAATGAACTGGATTACCGCGATGGAGTGGTTAGTCACCCAGAGCCAGACATTCTGGAGTGTGAAGTCAAATGGGCCTTAAGAAGCACTCCTGTTAATAAAGCTAGTAGATGCAGTGAAATTCCAGCAGAACTACTCAGATCCCTAAAGGATGATGCCATCAAGGTCTGCATTCATTATGTCAGCAAATCTGGAAGACCCAGCAGTGGCCACAGGACTGGAAAAGGTCAATCCTCATCCCAATTCCCAAAAAGAGTAGTACCAAAGAAATGTGCTAACCATTGGACAATTGCACTCATCTCCCATGCTAGCAAGGTCATGCTTAAAATCTTGCATGCTCGGCTTCAGCATTATGCGAACCAAGAACTTCCATATGTCCAAGCTGAGTTTAAAAAAGGAAGAGGAACTAGAGATCAAATTGCCAACACTGGCTGGATTATAGAGAAAGCAAGAGAATTTCAGAAAAATACCTATTTCTGTTTCATCACCAACACTAAAGCCTTTGACTGTGTGGATCATGACAAACTGTAGAAAGCTCTTAGAGAGATGGGAACACCAGACCATCTTACCTGTCTCTGGAGAAGCCTATATGCAGGTCAAGAAGCAACAGTTAGAAACCTGTATGGAACGACTGAGTAGCTCAAGGTCGAGAAACGAGTACAACAGCGCTGTCTGCTGTCACCCTGTTTGTTTAACCTATACGCTGAGCACATCATGAGAAATGCCAGGCTGGATGAGTTACAAGCTAGAATCAAGATAGGCAGAAGAAACATCAACAACCTCAGATAATGTGGATGATTCCACTGTAATGGCAGAAAGTGAAGAGGAACTAAAGAGCCTCTCAATGAGAGTGAAGCAGGAGAGTGAAAGAGCTGGCTTAAGACTAAATATTAAAAAAATAAAAAAACAAAAACCTAAGATCGTGGACATCTAGCCCAATTGCTGCATGGCAAATAGAAGGGGGAAAGGTGGAAATAGTGGAACAGATTTCCTCTTCTTGGAATCCAAAATCACTGCGGATGGTGACTGCAGCCATAAAATCAGAAAACGATTGCTTCTTGGCAGGAAAGCAGTGACAAACCTAGACAGTGCATTGAAAAGCAGAGACATTACTGTGCCAACAAACGTCCATGTAGTCAAGGCTGTGGTCTTCCCAGTGCTCACATAAGGTTGTGAGAACTGAACTGTAAAGAAGGCAGAATGCCAAAGACTTGATGCCTTTGAACTGTGGTCCTCGAGAAGACTCCTGGGGCAGAAGGAGAAGTGGCTTCAGAGGATGAGATGGTTGGACAGCATCACCAGTGCAATGAACATGAACTTGGGCAAACTCCAGGAGATGGTGAGGGACAGGGAGGCCTGGCGTGCTGCAGTCCATAGGGTCATAAAGAGTTGGACACAACTGGGTGACTGAACAACAACAACAATAATACATCTAGAAGTAGGGAAATAACTAGATTACACACAGAAGCGTGACTCCCCACTTTTAACCACAATGCCACCTGAAAAAGCATGTGTTGAAGCACCTTTTACTAATTTTATATATTGATATATTTGAGTTTTGGGATAACAGCTTTATTGAGGTATAACTCACATACCATACAATTTACCCATTTAAAGTTGCAGCCCAATGGTTTTTAGTATAGTCACAGAGTTGTGTAACCATCAACACAATCAGAACATTTCATTACCCCCAAAGAAACTGCGTACCCACTAGTAATCACTCTCCTTTTCTCCCTAGTCCTCACCTCCCTACCCTCTACCAGCCCAGCCATAGGCAACCACTAATCTACTTGCTGCATAGATGTGCCTGTTCTAAACGTTTCATGTAAGTGAAATCACATCACCTGTAGTCTTTTGTGTCTGGCTCCCTTCACTTAGTATAAGTTTTCAAGGTAGGTTCGTGTTGTAGCACGTCAATACTCCATTCTTTTTTGTTGCCAAGTAATTTATATGCAGAGTACATCATGAGAAACGCTGGTCTGGAAGAAGCACAAGTTGGAATCAAGATTGCCGGGAGAAATATCAATAACCTCAGATATGCAGATGACACCACCCTTATGGCAGAAAGTGAAGAGGAACTAAAAAGCCTCTTGATGAGAGTGAAAGAGGAGAGTAAAAAAGTTGGCTTAAAGCTCAACATTCAGAAAACGAAGATCATGGCATCTGGTCTCATCACTTCATGGGAAATAGTTGGGGAAACAGTGGAAACAGTGTCAGACTTTATTTTTCTGGGCTCCAAAATCACTGCAGATGGTGACTGCAGCCGTGAAATTAAAAGACGCTTACTCCTTAGAAGGAAAGTTATGACCAACCTAGATAGCATATTGAAAAGCAGAGACATTACTTTGCCAACAAAGGTCCATCTAGTCAAGGCTATGGTTTTTCCAGTAGTCATGTATGGATGTGAGAGTTGGACTGTGAAGAAAGCTGAGTGCCAAAGAATTGATGCTTTTCAACTGTGGTGTTGGAGAAGACTCTTAAGAGTCCCTTGGACTGCAAGGAGATCCAACCAGTCTATTCTAAAGGAGATCAGTCCTGGGATTTCTTTGGAAGGAATGATGCTAAAGCTGAAACTCCAGTACTTTGGCCACCTCATGCAAAGAGTTGACTCATTGGAAAAGACTCTGATGCTGGGAGGGATTAGGGACAGGAGATGATGGGGACGACAGAGGATGAGATGGCTGGATGGCATCACTGACTCAATGGATGTGAGTTTGAGTGAACTCCGGGAGTTGGTGATGGACAGAGAGGCCTGGTGTGCTGCAATTCATGGAATCGCAAAGAGTTGGACACGACTGAGCGGCTGAACTGAACTGAGCTGAATAATCCATTATATGGATATAGCATTTTGTGTATCCATTCAGTTGATGGATAGTTGGGTTGTTTCATTTTGGGTTATTGTGAATAATGGTGCGCTGAACACTGGATGGACAAGCTTTTGTGTGGGCATATGTTTTCACTGCTCTTGGGTATACACCTAGGTATAGAATTGCTAGGTCATATAGTAACTCTATATTTAACTTTTTAAGGAACTGCCAAACTGTCCTTCAAAGGAGCTATACCCTTGCACATTCCAACCAGCAGGGTTTGAAGGTTCTAGTTTCTCCACATCTTCACCAACATTTATTATTATCTTTCTTTTTAATTCTAACCATCGTAGTGGGGATGCAGTGGTCTCTCATTGTAGTTTTGGTTTGTGTTTCCCTTGTGGCTGGTGATGGGGAACAGTTTTTCGTATGCTTATTATCCATTTGTATATTTTCTCTAGAGAAATAGCTATTCTAATTCTTTGCCTGTTTAAAATTGGTTTTTCTTTTTATGATTGAGTTATAAGAATGTTTTCATATATTCTAGATGTAAGTCCTTTATCAGTTACATGATCAGAAAAAAATTTCTCCCTTCTGTGGGTTTTCATTTCATTTTCTTTTTTTAAATCAAGGTATAGTTGACATACATTCATTTCATTTTCTTGATACTGTCCTTTGAAACAGAAAAGTTTTCTATTTTGATGAAGTTCCATTTATCTATTTTTTTTCTTTGGTGTTCATGCTTTTGGAGTCATACTTAAGAAACCATTGCAAATCCAAGGTCACCAAGATTTATGCCAATGTTTTCTTCTAAGAGTTTTATAATTTTATCTCTTTCACCTAGGTTTTTGATCCATTTTGAGTTAATGCTTGTGAACTGTTCAAGATAGGAGTTCAAATTCATTCTTTAAAAAAATTTTTTTTTGTTGAAGTATAGTTGATATACAACAGATTTATTCTTTTTTCAAGAATCATTTGTTGAAGAGACTATCCTTTCCCTCACTGAATTGTCTTAGTATCCTTGCTGAATATCAGTTGACTGTAAATGTGAAGGTTTGTTTCTAGACTCTGAGTTCTTTTCCTATGATCCATAGGTCTTGCCTTAGTCCAAAACCACAGTCTTGATTACTGGAGTTTTGTAGCAGGTTTTGAAACCAAGAATCCTCCACCTTTGTTCTTCTTTTTCAAGCTATTTTGGTTGTTCTGGATCCCTCAAACTACCACACCAATTCTAAAATTTGTCAATTTCTGCAAAGAAACTATCTGTGATTTTGATAAGGAATGGTGTTGAATCTGCAGGTCAGTTTGAATGTGTATAGATTTTGAATGATCTTCTTGTGATAAGTTTACAAGTACTTGAGGTTACTGGGTCCTGGGTCCTCTACACCTGCCCCCGGCCTTCCTCTGCAAGCATCTTCCTCATCTTCAGGCACCAGTGCTTGACCCAGACAAAGACACTCACTGTGCCCTCTTGTGCATCTTTCTTTCTTTTCGTTCTTTTTGAAAAGCTCCCTTCTATTTGTTTCTTTATGGCTGTGCTTGGTCTTTGTTGTGGCTCGTGGGCTTTCTCTGGTTCAGGCAAGTGGGCTTTTTCTAGTTGTGGTGGCTTCTCTTGTTGCAGGGCACAGGTTCTAGGGCACATGGGCTTCAGTAGTTGCAGCACATGGGTTCTGTAGTTGCGGTTCCAAGCTCTGGTGCACAGGCTTAGTTGTTCTGTGACTTGTGGAACCTTCCCAGACCAGAGCTTGAACCCGTGCCCACCCTGGGCTGGCAGGCAGATTTTTAACCACTGGACCTCGAGGGAAGTCCATTTGTGCTCCTTTTTTTTCTGACTCCACGGATCTGCTTTGTTGTTTTCTCTGCCTGAGGTGCCCTTTTCCTCAACTCCGAGTGTCACACCCCGTGTCTTTGTAGGGTGAGCTCTGATCTCTAGATGCAAGTGTAAAGCAGGCTCTCTCCTCCCCTCAGTCAGCTACTGTGGGTGCATGTCTCCTGCAGGCTCTGCAGACTTGGCTTTGGGATACAGAGGTGAGCCTAGGAAAAGAACCCACAAGGGGCTAAGTCCAGAGGGGGACTATGATCACCTGGTCAGGAGCCCCGTCTGCTCTCTTTACTACTCTTCAGCTGCTTGACACAGGACACGTTTGTTGAAGGGCGGTAGGAAAGTAGGAAAATGTAAAGAACAGTGGTGGAAAGCCCATACGATTCTGGTCCTGATGCCCATCATTCCCTCTGTTAGCACAGACTGCACTTGGCATAGTGGGAGGAACTTGGACTCTGGAGCCAATCTCGCCTAATGTGGAGTCTGGCTCTACCACTTACAAATGAGGGGCCCTGGGCAAATGACTTCACCTTCCTGGGCCTCAGTTTCCTCATCTGTAAAATGGGGCAGCACTGTCCACCTCATAATGTTGTTCTTAGCTTACATTATAGCCATTTACATGTTTTCTTCATGTCTTTGCTACTTACCTCTTTCTTGAAGGGCAAGATCTGTGTTTAATTCATCTTTGAATCACATAAGGTACCCGCCATACACAGCTGTGAGGATGAGCTCAGTAAAGATAGGCTTTATTACCCTCTGTTGTCAAATTAACTTCCAGAACACCAGCTCACGTTGCCCCTAATGATACCGACCTGTACCTTTTTTCCACAGGCCTGCCAGCATAGGCTTTATATTTTTAATTTAGCTTTACTATTCTCATTTTATTTAATTTTTACTTATTATTTATTAGCAATACTGAACATCTTCACAAGTTTTTGCTTGCTCCTTTTGCTTACACTTATATGAATGGTCCGCTTAAGAAATAAAATTGACTTGTATTAATTTCCTACTTCTCCCCGTGTTTTTCTTAGGTTTAAAATTTGCATTGTCATTTGTTTTTGACAACTAAGTGGCTTAAAATGTCTTGCTATTGATTTACTGTAGAGTCAAAGGATTTCTCGTTCTGCATTTTCCTCAATTTGTTGAATCTGTTCAGCAAGGAGGCCCAGGACTGAGTCCTGGTCCAGCTACCGTGCAGCCACGTGATCCTGGGAAGTCGCCCCGTGACTGGGGGTGTGTTGGTCACTACCCACATGGCAGTGTGAGGTTGAGTCGTGGTGTCTCCAACAGGTGTCATATCCCACAAGGAGGGATGACTGTAGAGTCACCTTTCATTTAGGGTCATCCAATCTGTGGTCAGTTCTGGGACATTTGAGAGCATTTAAGATCCTGATTTTTTTTTTTTAATCAGCCAGCAAGATGAGACTCCTGTAATTAATTTAAAATACGTTTTGTTGCAATCCATGTAGCACTTAAAAACTGGAAGACTGTTTTAGTAAAAGTGCTGTGTCCTTTCTCTGTGTTCATTAGCATGACTGAACACATTTCTATTGACTCTGTATAATATGTTTACTTAAAGTCAGGCCTGTTTAAGCATGTGTAATTAGCGGCTCCATCTCTTACCCCCAGTTTGCTGTAAATGAAGGATGGAGCGAAGAGCAGCTGGCAAAGCAAGTACATGAAATACCTGCATCTTTGTTTGCTTTGAGGAAAGGTCTCACCTCCTTCACACTTTCAAAGGCCTGAGTTTACTGGCTAATAGTTTTTAAAGCTGCAGGGTTGCTGTGGATAGTCTCCCCACAGTAACCCTTCCTGGCTTTTTGGATCCCGTGTTCGGGGTCTAGATTCAGTTTCCAATATTATTACTCAGAGCTGGTATGTCTGATCAAGCGCTCCGTTTCCTCTCTTAGGAAAAGAATTCGCAAAGTTTCTGAGTTTCCAGCTGGTAATCCCAAAACATCAGCACCTAATTCTCATCTTCCCTTGATAAAATCTAGACTAACAGCAACACAGCGCTTTCCTCTTGTGTCTTGCTCTCCAATGTAAATATGCTTATTTCCTGCAACAGAACTGAAAGGCCTTGAAAAAAATCAGTGCCAAACGCTGACACAGATGGTATGCTCGAGCCTTCCTCACAGTATTATGATGAGAATGACCACGACTATGCTTTACTGATCACTTCCTGCGTGCCAGGCACCAGGCTAAGTGAAGCATACGTGTCATCACGTTTCATCTACCCCATGTCCCTACAGTGTCAGGCTTCATTAACTCCCTTCTAGATGATGAAACCAAGGCTCAGAAAAGTTAAGTCCCTTGCCTAAGATTAGGGTGCTGGAAAATGATGGAGTTGGAATTTTAACCCAGATCTGTCCCATGTATTGAATGGCTGCAGTGATTGAAACTCATCATGTGTGGTTTAAAAACCACACGCTAACAAACCTAAACCATGTGGGTGGTCACCCCTTGTGGTTGTTAGGCAGCAACTCATTACCCTAAGACTTGATAAATTAGAGCAAAGAATCACAGATGTGTCTGTCCTTTCCTGTACTAGAGCATGTTTCAGGGAGACCGAGTAGTTGAGGAATGAAAGATTTTTTTATACAGAAAAATTCCAACTAATAAATGCAGAAGGAATGACAGTTAGAAAATCGCTCTTTAACACCTTTAATGAAGTTATGGATCTAGGCACGGTCATCAGGAGATGAGAAGACCACCCAGAGCAGGGCGTTAGGGATTTTATAACCAGGGCACCAGGCTGAGGACACTAAAACCCACCGAGAGTGTCATCACATTTCATCCATCCCGTCACCCATCAGATGTGCGTGCACCACCTGTGGAGTGCTCCTGCCTCTGCTGTCTAACCTGAGTAGAATCAAACCTTTCACTCAGCCATGTTAGAGGAGATACAGTGGGTGACCCGAGCTCTGCATCCTATGAGTGCTCTGAAGATGAAGGGTAGGTGGGGAGGTTACCACAGAGCAAAAGAGACATAACCACCGAATGCCACGCACAGTGTTTGGATCTTGGTCCAGACAAACCGACAGCTAATGACATTTTTGCGATAATGGAGGAAACCTGAATGCAGACTGTTTGATGATATTAAGGAATCATTGTTTGTTAAGAATAATATCTTATTATTAGGATCAGATCAGATCAGTCACTCAGTCGTGTCCGACTCTTTGCGACCCCATGAATTGCAGCACGCCAGGCCTCCCTGTCCATCACCAACTCCCAGAGTTCACTCAGACTCACGTCCATCGAGTCAGTGATGCCATCCAGCCATCTCATCCTCTGTCGTCCCCTTCTCCTCCGCCCCCAGTTCCTCCCAACATCAGAGTCTTCTCCAATGAGTCAACTCTTCTCATGAGGTGGTCAAAGTACTGGAGTTTCAGCTTTAGCATCAGTCCTTCCAAAGAAATCCCAGGGCTGATCTCCTTCAGAATGGACTGGTTGGATCTCCTTGCAGTCCAAGGGACTCTTGAGTCTTCTCCAACACCACAGTTCAAAAGAATCAATTCTTCGGCGCTCAGCCTTCTTCACAGTCCAGCTCTCACATCCATACATGACCACAGGAAAGACCATAGCCTTGACTAGACGGACCTTTGTTGGCAAAGTAATGTCTCTGCTTTTGAATATGCTATCTAGGTTGGTCATAACTTTCCTTCCAAGGAGTAAGCGTCTTTTAATTTCATGGCTGCAGTCACCATCTGTAGTGATTTTGGAGCCCAGAAAAATGAAGTCTGACACTGTTTGCACTGTTTCTCCATCTATTTCCCATGAAGAGATGGGACCGGATGCCATGATCTTCGTTTTCTGAATGTTGAGCTTTAAGCCAACTTTTTCACTCTCCTCTTTCACTTTCATCAAGCGGCTTTTTAGTTCCTATTCACTTTCTGCCATAAGGGTGGTGTCATCCACATATCTGAGGTTATTGATATTTCTCCTGGCAATCTTGATTCCAACTTGTGTTTCTTCCAGTCCAGCATTTCTCATGATGTACTCTGCATAGAAGTTAAATAAACAAGGTGACAATATACAGCCTTGACGAACTCCTTTTCCTATTTGGAACCAGTTTGTTGTTCCATGTCCAGTTCTAATTGTTGCTTCCTGACCTGCATACAAATTTCTCAAGAGGCAGATCAGGTGGTCTGGTATTCCCATCTCTTTCAGAATTTTCCACAGTTTATTGTGATCCACACAGTCAAAGGCTTTGGCATAGTCAATAAAGCAGAAATAGATGTTTTTCTGGAACTCTCTTGCTTTTTCCATGATCCAGCGGATGTTGGCAATTTGATCTCTGGTTCCTCTGCCTTTTCTAAAACCAGCTTGAACATCAAGAAATTCACGGTTCACATATTGCTGAAGCCTGGCTTGGAGAATTTTGAGCATTACTTTACTAGCGTGTGAGATGAGTGCAATTGTGCGGTAGTTTGAGCATTCTTTGGTATTGCCTTTCTTTGGGATTGGAATGAAAACTGACCTTTTCCAGTCCTGTGGCCACTGCTGAGTTTTCCAAATTTGCTGGCATATTGAGTGAAGCACTTTCACAGCATCATCTTTGAGGATTTGGAGTAGCTCCACTGGAATTCCATCACCTCCACTAGCTTTGTTCGTAGTGATGCTTTCTAAGGCCCACTTGACTTCACATTCCAGGATGTCTGGCTCTAGGTCAGTGATCACACCATCGTGATTATCTGGGTCATGAAGATCTTTTTGTACATTTCTTCTGTGTATTCTTGCCATCTCTTCTTAATATCTTCTGCTTCTGTTAGGTCCATACCATTTCTGTCCTTTATCAAGCCCATGTTTGCATGAAATGTTCCTTTGGTATCTCTGATTTTCTTGAAGAGATCCCTAGTCTTTCGCATTCTGTTGTTTTCCTCTATTTCTTTGCATTGATCACTGAGGAAAGCTTTCTTATCTCTCCTTGCTATTCTTTGGAACTCTGCATTCAGATGTTTATATCTTTCCTTTTCTCCTTTGCTTTTCATTTCTCTTCTTTTCACAGCTATTTGTAAGGCCTCCCCAGACAGCCATTTTGCTTTTTTGCATTTCTTTTCCATGGGGATGGTCTTGATCCCTGTCTCCTGTACAATGTCACGAACCTCATTCCATAGTTCATCAGGCACTCTATCAATCAGATCTAGGCCCTTAAATCTATTTCTCACTTCCACTGCATAATTATAAGGTATTTGATTTAGGTCATAACTAAATGGTCTAGTGGTTTTCCCTACTTTCTTCAATTTCAGTCTGAATTTGGCAATTAGGAGTTCATGGTCTGAGCCACAGTCAGCTCCTGGTCTTGTTTTTGCTGACTGTATAGAGCTTCTCCATGTTTGGCTGCAAAGAATATAATCGATCTGATTTCGGTGTTGACCATCTGGTGATGTCCATGTATAGAGTCTTCTCTTGTGTTGTTGGAAGAGGGTGTTTGTTATGACCAGTGCATTTTCTTGGCAAAACTCTGTTAGTCTTTGCCCTGCTTCATTCCGTATTCCAAGGCCAAATTTGCCTGTTACTCCAGGTGTTTTTTGATTTCCTACTTTTGCATTCCACTCCCCTATAATGAAAAGGACATCTTTTTTGAGTGTTGGTTCTAAAAGGTCTTGTAGGTCTTCATAGAACCGTTCAACTTCAGCTTCTTCAGCATTACTGGTTGGGGCATAGACTTGGATTACTGTGATATTGAATGGTTTGCCTTGGAAACGAAGAGGTTAAATATATGGTTAAAAATTATATATATATATATATATATATATCTTAGCCTTCCCTGGATGCCTTCCAAGATATTGGTGGGTGAGATGACATCGTGTTGGAGAGTCATTTGAAATCTCTGCAGAGCTGAAGAGGGCGGGGGAGGAGACGAGAGGGTTCCTGCATTGTTGACAGTATTGAATTGGGTTCATGGGAACACGTGGATTCAGCTTATTTCCTGTTCTCTCTATTGAGGGGAATGTTTTAAAATCTCTGTAATAAAAAGTGAGAAAGAGAAGGCCGTGTAGTGAAATGTGTTAACGCTGGGGGCGTCCGTGTGCTTGTGTCCGAAGGTTGGAGCAGCGAGCAGGCTGCAGTTGTGGGTTTATCCTAGGCTCCTCCTGGCAGAGGTGTGTGTGTGCCCTGTGGGCCCCTTCCCGGCAGTGGGCGTCGGGGATCAGGCCCTGAAGGCAGAGCAGGGTCACCAAGACCATCCACTGTGACCCGGCCTTTCTGTCGGGCGTCTTGAATGACCAGTCATTTCCACTACCAGGAAGGGAACACGACGGGAGACATGGTGTTGAGAATAGAGATGTGGGCACCTCTGGAAGACTCATACCTCTTCTTGTGGTCCTTTCCTTCAGAGGAAGTGGCTTTTAGGAAGAAGAGGCTGTGCATTAAATTTATCCCGCGGGATTCAACTGAAGCGGCCATTTGTGACATTCGGATCATGGGCCGGACCAAGCAGGCCCCACCTCAGTACACGTTCATCGGGTAAGTCTCAGCACGGCCAGGCTCGTTGCTGCTATCTGCCGAGCGCGCTCAGGTCCCTCCCAGGGGCCACGTCTGGAGACCTGTGTGACCCACAGCCTCGCAGCCACCTGCCTCTCGTGGGCCTCTGTCCAGCCTTAGCGCTTCTTGCTGCCCTTCCCGCCTAGTCGACAGCTCGTCCAGGACACCACCCTCCCGACCTCTCCTCCCGTGCTCATGCCACCTGCTCCACCTAGGGGGCTCTCCTTCCCCCTTCCTCCTGTGTGTTCATCCTCAGGCTCTCAGGAGTCTTTCCAGATGCCTTGAGCCATGGGGCTGCCTCCTTTCCTACCACCGGGCCTCAACTCTCCCCACGGTTTATGCACCTCATCACAGTTTAGGGAGCACCCCGTTTGGTGCACAGGGCCAAAGCCCTTGGATATGGAGGTGAGTGAGGCAAAGAGCCTGCTCCCGTGGAACCAGTATTCAGAAAGGGGGAGACAAGCAACAAACAAGAAACCTATGGGTGAGACCTATTTCAGCTGGTGAAGAAATGGAGGCAACTAGGAATGAGGGGTGTCTGCTCCCCAAGTACAGAGGGGAGGTAGAGAGTCAGAAGGGGGATGAAGGGGTGCTGGCTATCCAAGAGATAACAGATGTTCATGCATCAGGCCTCTGAAATTCAGGTCTCTCAGATTAACGGTGTGGTAGATGGGTTTTGCGGAGAAGGCAATGGCACCCCACTCCAGTACTCTTGCCTGGAAAATCCCATGGACAGAGGAGCCTGGAAGGCCGCAGTCCATGGGGTCGCTAGGAGTCAGACACGACTGAGCGACTTCACTTTGACTTTTCACTTTCATGCATTGGAGAAGGAAATGGCAACCCACTCCAGTGTTCTTGCCTGGAGAATCCCAGGGACAGCGTAGCCTGGTGGGCCGCCGTCTATGGGATTGCACAGAGTCGGACACGACTGAAGCGACTTAGCAGCAGCAGATGGTTTTTGGCCTCTTGGCCACATGCCATCTCCCTGGCTGGCTTTGCAGGCTTCTTGCCTGTCCCTATGGGATGCATTCTCCTACTTGACTTTGGAGGTCAACTTCCTGGATCTTGCTCATTTGAGCCTAAACCATCCTGTTTACTCGAAAAGCCATGGCCTTTCCTTGAAGGCTGCACACGGGCTGGGCAGTAGATACATAGATGAATAGGTGGATAGATAGATAGATATAGCCAGCTGTAGTGTTTGCTTGTGGGGAAGGCAATGGCACCCCACCCCAGTACTTTTGCCTGGAAAATCCCATGGACGGAGGAGCCTGGTAGGCTCCAGTCCGTGGGGTCACTAAGAGTCGGACACGACTGAGCGACTTCACTTTGACTTTTCACTTTCATGCATTGGAGTAGGAAATGGCAACCCACTCCAGTGTTCTTGCCTGGAGAATCCCAGGGACAGGGGAGCCTGGTGAGCTTCCGTCTATGGGGTCGCACAGAGTCGGACACGACTGAAGCGACTTAGCAGCAGCAGCAGCAGCAGTGTTTGCTTGAAACACTTGGGGAACAGGTGTCACAGAAATAGAGTTTATTTTCATCTTGGTGCACAACAGCTTGTTTGACTCTTCAGCTATGGGATCTTAACACTCTTCTCTGAGATTTTGAGGTCCCTAAGAAGGACTCTGTGATCACACCCTTTCTACACACTCAAAACTCCTATTTTGCAAGACGGTTTAAACTCATTATGTAAACAAGATTACTAGAGTAGAAAACAGTTAAGAAAATAACCATACTTCAGGTATCTTAGAAACAGCCACTTACATACAAATAGTAGAAACCAACAATTTAATAATTGCTACATCTATTATGTATATTCAGTTACTATGTGTATTCAGGTTTTTTGAATTACACCCTATACTCTTTTCAAAGATTCAATTTTTAACCAATTTAAGCAATTCTAAAGAATAGATTCTTACCATATATGTCTTGGTAATCAAAACTAGAATCCTTTTCTTATATCATTTTGAGAAGATTGCTAAATAAAGTATATTTTTGTTTCATCTTGGGGCAAAAATTCTTTTCCAGAGGAAGACAATTCCAGTGTTATTTGGAAGGAAAGAAATTTCAGTGTTCAGAACTCTTAAGACACTTTTTCTTAAAAATGGGCACAGCCCTACAGGTTACTTTGCAAAGGTTTGGGGTTGTCAGCTGTGGGGGACAGAAACCTCAGACCAGGAACAGCTCCTCCAAGGCCTGACTGTGGCCGTGACCGAGAGGTGGCAAAGTCAGTGCAGCTGATTAGAATCAACCAGCTAATAAGACTCGACTGGTTGAGAATAGTTCTTGCAGTGTACTGATACAGAGAAGGTACCAGAAGAATCCATTGAGCAAATCTGTCCTCGTTTTTTGGAGAGATGACCTTCCTCTACATCCCAAGATGCGGATCTAAGGGGCCGCTGAGAAGATGGATGTGGCTGAGATAGTCCGGTTACAATTCCAAAGAGTACACCTGTCGTGGGCACCTGACTGTGGGGTGGGGCTGGGCAGGTGTACCCGTCAAGTAACAGGAAGCCAGACGTGGCCAGCTGTGAGCCCCTCTGTCACCACCCGCAGTTGTAGTGGTTCATGGGGCACACACCTGGCACTTTGTAGTGCAAAGATATCTCCCAGACAGGCCCTGAGAATGACGGGCAGTGAGGGGCCTGGAGCTGGGTGGGGCCCGTCCTCCTGGCAATTCAACACCAGGCTCAGGTGGTCTGCCCTCTTGAAGTGGATTACGGCAGAAATACCCTCAATGAAATGACAGAGTAAAAAGAATTTTGCAGACTCAGAACCGAGGCATACGTTGACAGCATATATGTAGGATGGCAGGCCCCGGGATGGAGGAAGATGACCACGCCCGACAGGCCTGCAAGGTTGGGACAGTTGCCATCACCTCAGGCTCTGAACCGTGATACCTTCATGGGCCAGAATCGACTCCCTGAGGTCTGAGGCCATGACCCTCTGAAATGAGTCGGTCTGCTCAGGTCATTTTATGCTAAACCGCCTCCATGAAGATTTCTCTTTTCTCTTAAAGGGAACTGAACAACATGGGGATCTGGTATCGAATGGGCCGAGTACCACGAAATCATGATTCATCTCAACCCACAACGCCTTCCCCGTCATCCGTTGCTTCCACCCCAGCCCCCAACCTTCCCAGGTGAGGCCCTGTCTGTGGCACTGTTCTGTCATGCATGTCCCAGAGGAATGTGGTCTTGGGTCCCACTGTGTGACTTCTTAAACACCTCCACTTAGGATCTGCAGAAACACTGCCGGAGCAATATACCTTTAGAGGAAATTTTGCAAAACCGGTTAGAGATCATCGCATTGCATGAATGTAAAAGCCGTTTTGTGTTCTTTTGTACATATTCTGCAGGCTTCTAAAATAGCAGAATATGCAACTTAAAATGGGCTTGTTATTCTTAAGAGCTCATAGCTGCAACCAGTCACATGGTCTGTAGCCTTGCGGTTGGGAAGGCTAGCCAAGGAACGTGGAGTTCCTTCTCTGCCTTGGCCAGCAACTCGTTTCATTCTAGGAGAGTTGGTAAGTGATTTTGTTCATTTCCATATTGTTTCTTTTCCCAAAGAGCTGCAGACTAAGAAACAGGTAGTTTGGGTATGAGAGAATAGCGAGAAGTTTTTCAGGGGCTGTTCATTTTAATAGTTGTTTCCACAAAGAAACGTGGCTGAGCAGGCTGGTCTCTGCACCTGATTTAACCTGATTTCTGTTGGAGCAGAAATCTCGTAATAGCAGATTACCTGAGTAGTAGTCTCAACACTTTCTTTCTGATCAAAAACCTCTGCATCGTTAGCAGTAAATTATTTGAGGACAAGGAGCAGACAGCAATGATAGGCTGAACTTGAGAAAGGAATTAGAAAAGTAAACAAGGAAGTAAGGAGTGGTGAGGCAGTGCCTTTGGAGGTGGATGAAGGTTAACGAGGAGGAATCTCAGAGCTTCCGTTTGGGCGAACAGAGGTGACAGAATTGGTCAGGAGCAGGACAAAGCCGTTACTGGGCGCTTGCCCCTCCGCACGCCCCAAGGTCCACACCGTGCGCCCCAGAAGTCAGAGGAGAGGGCGGCATGGCTGGTCCCTCACACCCTGTTCTCCGCTGAGCCTCCCCTGCCTTCAGAGGAACATGCTTGCAGGAGCTGACAGCTCGGAGGCCTGTCCTTCGGGACTTTTCCGAAAGTCAGGTGTTTCTCACTCGAGACAGGTTCACATACCAAGAGTAGGTGGTTAATCGTAACTATCCCTGGCCTCACCTGAAACTTGAGAAGTACTTTTTAGTTTCACTTTGGGGTGAAGAGAAGTGAACAGCTTTCCAGAGCTTCCCAGAGTTGTGTCTTTTGGTTTAGGAGTACGAGGGTCACGCAGCTCAGGCCAGCCCTTTGGAGTTCCTCTCTGACGCCCCAGCACCGCCACAGCTGTGCTCACTTTCACCTGTGCTCAAGGTCGGCTTGGGCCCATCACACGTGCCCAGGGTCGGCTCGGGCCCATCACATGTGCCCAGGGTCGGCTCGGGCCCATCACCTGTGCCTGGCGTCAGCTTGGACCCATCACCTGTGCCCGGGGTCGGCTCAGGCCCATCACGTGTGCCCAGGGTCGGCTCAGGCCCATCACGTGTGCCCAGGGTCGGCTCAGGCCCATCACGTGTGCCCAGGGTCGGCTCGGGCCCATCACCTGTGCTCAAGGTCGGCTCAGACCCATCACCTGTGCCTGGCGTCAGCTTGGACCCATCACCTGTGCCCGGGGTCAGCTCGGACCCATCGCTTGTGCCCACAGTTGGCTCGGACCCATTGCCTGTGCCCGGGGTTGGCTCAGACCCATCTCGTGTACCCTGGGTCAACTTGGGCCCATCACCTGTGCCCAGAGTTGGCTCGGACCCATTGCCTGTGCCCGGGGTCGGCTTGGACCCATCACCTCGGAGAGGTTACAGCTGCTCCCTGTTGACGTCATATGGTCTGGAAGGGCCTAGAAATAGTTGCCACCTCTGGGCAGGTTTAACTTTCGTGAGATAAAGAGCTCCAGTACTCCAGTTAAGGCAGGAGGAGCGCCCTCTCCCCGCCCAGAAGCTAGCCGGTCAGTACGAGAGCACAGTCACTGGGACCTGAAGCCAGGGGACACGGGAACACAGGCCACGGAGAGTCTAAACTGGAGGTAGCACATCAGAAGGAGCCTTATAAGACTTGTGTATTTTATAACCTCTTGTTGTTCAGTTTATGGTTTACAATGGCTGCAAGAAAATTGGATCAGTTTCGTTTTACTTGCCAAATAAAGCAAATGTCAAAATAGTCAATATAAAATGTATTCTAATTTGACTGAGTTAAGTCAGCCAGGGTACAGTAGGATAATTGAATGTTACATTAACGCTTCCCTTGTCTGTCCCAAGCCCTCCTCTCTCATTGTGCAGTCATTTATAGATGGCCCACACACCTGTGAGCCTCCTAATTCAACCCGTTTTGGTTTTTTTTTAATGTTCTTCAGTTTTTGTATTGTTTTCCTATTGCATATGTTTGATTTTTTAAAAAAATGAAATGCTGATAATTCAGATTATCCACTGAAGATTTGTGAAGTGATGAGTGTGTTATTCCGTGCAGCTTCAGATCCCATGATCTGTCCAGCAGAGGAACCTGGCAGCTTTCTCTCTGGCAGAGAGCTGTAGGTGACGCTTGTGTTCCCGCTGGGGGCCTGCAGGGGGCCTGTGGGATGGAGGCCTCTGTGCCTGGTTCCCAGGAATGGTCTTCTCTCTCTTGTCCGAAAGCCTCCAACTTAGAACCAGCAGCCTGTCTTTCCTTTCCTGTTTTGTGCTTCTGTGCCTTTGTTCATGTGGACGCCTGTGCGGCGATATGTCTTGCATTCCTTGCCTCGGATGTCAGCTCAAATACTGCCTCTTGCAGGAAGCCTTCTCTGAATGCGCTGTGCCAGGCTCTGCCCTCAGAGCCTTCTCACCCGTTACCCCTTCACTTTGTGATCATGTTGTAAACTCCTGGAAGGCGGGGACTGTGTCTAGTGTCTGTTACCTCCCTGAGCTCAGCCCAGGTGCAGACATGTTCAGTTATGCAGGAAATGCCTCTCCAACAGCCTGGGACCCCACGCTGCAGCCTCCCCAACCCCAACTGCAGATGACTCGTGAGCCCCTGAAGACTCCTCAGGCTTTTCTGATTCTGAGAGGAAGACAAGCTGGTAGAAAACAGCATAGAAAATAATGAAAGAAAAAAAAAGACAAAGTCCAACTCCAGTAAGCAAAGGCTCGTTACCTTTGGGTACATTTCTTTCAAGTCGTTTTCCTTTGTACTTTTTACACAGGTGCTATTATATCACAAAAAAGCAAAGTCTGTGTTTCGCTGCTGCTTTCTCTTGAGAAAGCACAAGCAATACCTCAGCTGTGGTCTTTGTGTGGACGCAGGGATCAAGTTGCAAAGCCAGGGCTGTGGTGAGAGCGCGGTGAGGCAGTGCCCTCTACTGACCAAGTGTGGAGGAGGCTGGAGGACGGGCAGGCTGTTGGAAGCTAGCGCGGCGGGCCATTTTCCCAATTTCTCCTTTCCCTGGGGGCGGGAAGGAAGCCGGGGAGAGCCAGTAGGAGGCCTTGTTGCCTCCGTGAGCTCGAGTTTATGTCTCAAGAGCCAAAAGCGTGCTCTCTGCCTTCATTTCTTTTGTTGTTAACTCAGGTTTCAAATAATTTCCAGTCGTTTTTGGAGAGCTGTCACCCCCGTTGATCTTAGCCCAAAGGGGCAGTTGGCAAGATGGTGGGTTACCACCCAAGGACCTCGTGGTCCTGGCAGAACCGCCTTCTCCTTCCAGAGGCAGGTACTGCCCCTCCGAACACGTGCTTCCTGCCCGTTTCTTCCCTGTTGTTGCAGAGAAGGCCAGCTGCGGGGCCAGATGTGGTGGTGTCCTTTCAGGACGGGCAGGCCCCTTGGTTGTATCCGGCAAATGGGGCAGAGTGTTTGACGTTCATGGCAAGATCCAGGATAAGGTGTGTTGGCAGAGCTCCTCTTCCTCGTCCAGCGAAGCTTTCTCTCACATGCACATCTCTCCACTCATTTCTTGACAGTTTTACCCATGTGAGGAAGGGCGTGTCACTTCTCCCCGGGGGCCTGGAGCCTCCGTTTCTCCCTGGGCCCCAGCGCTGCTCCATCCTCTGCCATCTGCTTCATGAACATTGACCAGCAGGGTGGGCCTGGCCATGGGCCTCGGGCATGATCCTACGTGCCCAGCCGTCTCCTGGGCCGGCCTCAGATTTTTGGGTCGGCCCGGTGCATGTGAGCAAACACTGGTGTCCCTGGGTCCTGGCCCTTCTGATCCTTCTCTGCTGCTGCCTTGGGATGGGTGCAGACAGAGCAAGCACCTTCCTTCCCCCTTCAGCCTGGGCAGCCCCCACCCCAACCCTCATATGTGATTCTGCCAGGACGAGAAGTTTCAGCTTCTGCTGCTACCAAGGTCTGGAAAGTCTCGGGGAGGCAGGAGGACTTGCAGCTGATGGAGCACCAGCTGCCCCAGCGTGTGGGAGAGGGAACGGTTCTGTGCCCTCCCAGGAGGGGCCCTGGTGGGCTGCTGCCCCCCGGCTTGCCGAACGGTAGAACCCATAGCTTGATAAAGACATCAGAGGCATGCTTATCAAATGTGCAGATGACACAGAGTCATTAGGGAGAGCTGATGTGCTGAATGGCAGAATCAATACCCCACGTCTCCTCTACAGTCAGAGCATCCTGCCGCATCCAGGAGATGAAAGGTGATGGGTGAAAATGGACAGGGCCCCCCACGGAAGCCAAACTGAGGAAGCCTGGCTTAGCCGCAGTCTGTGTGAAGCGGGCATGGCCTTGGGTGCGTGGAACAAATGCAGCCCCGTGTGCACAGTGGGACGGCTCGCCTTGTAGAAGTTACGCAAATCAAGCACTGAGCTTGAGTGCGAGGGATCGCTAAGTTTTGATCCGAGTAAAGATGGGGCAGCTGGCTTCAGATGTCCAAATGGTTGCCGTGTAGAAGGGAGCGTAGAAGTGCCTCCAGGTGGGGCTGGGGCATTGGGAGCCCCTGGAGGCAAAATTAGATCAGTTGGGCTGAAGTCACAAGGAGGTAGATTTGGGCTTAACCTTTTTAAATAGAACTTACCAAGGGTGAAAACCCCGTGGCATTAAAGAAGCCAGCTTAGGAGGCCGTGTGCACCCAATCGCTGGCAGGATTCGAACAGCAAATGGATTTTTCAGGCCTTCAGCGGTTCTTCTTTAGCCTGTTAAGAAATGTGTCACACTCTCCAGCCCCGTCCTCAGGAATCCAGATTCAGCTGGCCTACACGTTAGGGCTGCAGACCCCTTGCCCATGGGGCGCTCCAGTGGGCGCCTGACACCCAGGTCTGCGCACACCGTGCCCAGTGCTTCCTCACCCTCTGACCTATAGCCCGGCCTCCTTCAACTCACCCAGAACCAGTGTCAGTGGGTCGGAGCTTGGGGCCTGTGGGGTGGCAGCACAGAGCCGTGTGTGGTGCAGCCGGACCACACGGTTCCAGCGGCTCCTTCCGCCCGCTCTGCTGGCTGGGGGTCCCCAGGGAGGAGCTGCCCCCCTAACTCTGCTCCCGCAGACCTGAGGCCTTGGGCGATCCTGTGACCCTCCATGGACACTGTCACCCCACCCCCTGCCCCGGGAGGAAATGTCGTCTTCCCTCACGGAGCCACAGGGCACAGCCTCCCCGGGAGCCTCCCCCGTCAGGCGGGGGCTGAGCCTCCCTATAAGGTGTGCAGCGCTGCTCCGAGTTGTTCAGGAATCTTCCGGTGATTTGTCAGCTTCCAGCAAGTTGTCAGTCACAGGTTCCGAGGTATGTTTCTTAGTGACAGACATAATTGTACTTAACTTTCTGTGTGGATGTTATCAATCTGTGACAGATACTCTGGGAAATGGGGCATTTTGATTGCAGAAGATCTGTCACCCGCGTTGTCTTCCACCCGGGGACACCGGGATTCAGTCACAACTTTCGCATGTCTGTGTCAGGTTTCTGAGAACATAGATCCTCGCTGACCTCAGAAATGGTTCCGTCACTGCCATTCCAGGGCTGTCATCTGAAAGGTTAATGGCTCCTCCTAAAGGAGAGGCAGCATCCCGCTGCAGCGATCTAGCATTCAGGCAGCACACACCCAGGTTCATCCCCGCCACGTCTGTTGTCAGAAGCCTGTGGGCTGCCGCACTCCGTTCTGGCCCCCTGGCCCCCGCTTCCTATGGACGTAGGATCCACCCAGCCGTTTGATCTACCCACAGAATAAGCCGACAGCCAGGACGGAGCCTTGCTCACTAGCTCCAGTCCTGCTGGCTTAAAATCCTGGGGCTGCCTTCTGTCCATGTTTGTTTATAAAGATACTCTTTGTATGACTAGACCGCACCTGTTGTGGCAGGACTCGAACGGGAGGCCCAGGGCTGCACAGATCAGGGAGGCTCTTTTCCCTTTCCTGCCGAGGTGCCTACCCCCGCCCCAAGGGACAGCAGGCTTGGCGAGGAGATGTTTGCCTATAAGCAGGCCTGGCAGTTTCATCACTTTTGTAGCTTTACCAGGAGAAGGCTTCCCTGGTGGCTCAGCGGGAAAGAATCTGCCTGCCAGTGCAAGAATCGCAGGTTCAATCCCTGGGTCGGGAAGATCCCCTGGAGAAGGAAATGGCAGCCAGCTCCAGTATTCTTGCCTGGGAAATATCACAGACAGAGGAGCCTGGCAGGCTATGTATAGCCCACGGGGTTGCCAAAATTTGGACACGACTTAGCAACTGAAGAACAACAACAAAAGGAGAAAGCCCGGCCCAGAGGATTGGAGGGAGTTCATTTTCTAGTTGAAAGCTGTTGTGTAACAAGGATTCATCATTGATGAGAAGGCTTACATGGGTCCCACATGAGGGTGAGATTAGAAGGCGAGGGCCTTGGGTCACCAAGGGCCGGTTCTGGTGACGTTCCCCCTGACCTCCTAATAGCAGGCAATTTAGGACATGGATTTTGAGCTCCACTTCTGCAGTAGCAACAGTTTGGGGGTACGTGAGCCCAGCAAGGGCCTGTGGGACTGTGCCCATCTGCAGGGCAGGTCCAGGCATAACTGTGAGTCTGGCTTTACTTAGGAGAACTTGACTTCGTTTTTGTTCACACGCACACCACACGCCTTTTTTGTTTCAGTCTGAAAATAAGACACACGTGTTTGTATCCTTCCTGCCATGACTGTCCTTTGAAGATGGAGATGGTAACATGGGTTTGCCGCCGCCTCCACCTGCTCACGGGCACCCACCCACCCAGACAGCTGAAAACACCAGCCTTCAGGGGCATCCCAAAGAAGAGGGGGCGGAGCCAGAACACGAAATTAAACTCAGACTCCAGGCTCCTGGGGCTTGGTATTAATTTCATCTAAATAGCACACATCTACATTCTTTGTCTGGAACTTTAAAGTCCTAGGTCGCCTCCCATCCTGTTGGGGTTTTCAAACAGAATACACACACACACACACACACACACACACACACATACACACACACACACACACACACACACACCCTTTTTTTTTTTTTTTTCCCACTTTGGAGCTTTCCCTGGCCTGTTACCTGGTCTCACGTGAGTCAAGTCCATCTCCTCTTGGCTCCTGGGCACGTTGTTCTTATCCCCCACCCATCTCTGCTTGGGCCATTGCCGTGTGCCTCGCCTCCTACCAGCCCCTGCACCCACCAAAAGCAGCAGATTGGACTCCACAGAGTGTGGAGGCCTGGTCCTGTCCAGCCTCCAGGCTTGGCCTCACCCTCGCCAATTCTGGAAGGCCTTCCTCCCCTCCAGTTGCCCGCACCCTGCAGTTTGGCATTTCACATTTCCCTGTCATTGCCACGTTTATTTATATTTGGTCTTGTGACTAGATCTGCTGGCTTATTGATGATAGGGAGTCTCACATTCCTTTTTTTTTTTTTTTTTCTCCTTTAAAGCCTCAGAAAAGGCTAGTCACAGAAATAAAGATGATAACATTACATCACGCGTATCAAAATTTACCAGGTACTTAGGCTGCGTCCTCTCATTGGAGACTGTTAAGTATTCAGTGGAAAATGGTGTGGCTCTAAAATGGTAGGGACCTTTGAACTCCCGATGCCTGGCACATGGTGGCCAATGTTTATTAAATGTATAAAGTGAGCAGGTTAGACACATCAGACCAGGTATCGTATACATCTCTCCTTCCATCTATCCAGCCAGCCAGCCAACCGAGACTTATATTTGCACTCTCTGGGTATCAGGCACTATTCAAGTGCATTACAAAGAAAAGCTTTTCTAATCCTCATAACACTTCTTGAGTTGGGTACTATTTTTTTTCCTGCTTTTCAAAATATGGAAACTAAGATCAGGGAGGTTAAATTCCTTTCCCAACATCACACAACTACTAAGTGTCAGAGCTGGGATTTGAACTGAAGCACGGATGAGCTACCAACTCAATGGATATGAGTTTGAGCAAACTCTGGGAGATGGTGAAGGACAGGGAAGCCTAGCATGCTGCAGTCCACAGGGTCGCGAAGAGTCAGACACAACTTAGCAACTGAACAGCAGCAGATGAGCTACCCCTGGTTGGCAGACTGTCCTCGTGCCCTGACGCTTGAGGTCACAGGCTCCCTGTGTGAAGCATGTCCCTGGGCAGCGAAGCAGGTGCCTTGAGGGGCCGGTGGTTGGGGTGCAGCTTCTCTAAGCTCCTTCACGGCTGCTGGAGAGGACTTCCCAGAGCCTGTGGTGTGGGCGGCAGCGCATCGCGTTCACACTCTTCCCGGGAGGCGTGTGGACACTGGCTGGGGGCCAGTCCTCTCGAGTTGTGATTGCTGCCTGAGGAGAGCATGTGGGAGCCATACCTCAGCGGGTCCCTCGACCAGCTTCAAAGCCCTCGATTACGCAGGGTTACAAGTGGTTTGATTTATTCTGGTGATTATGAGAGTGGTGTGAAAGAGACCTGCAGAGCAAGGTTATTTGAATATCTTTGAAATGCTTGTGCCGCAAAGCCTGGGCTGCCTTTATAACAATACCCAACTTAGTTTTGGTGTCAGAGTAATTCTGAAGGTGAAATTTCATTAGAATACAGTTTGGTATTGTTAGATATGAATGATGAGTTTAGGCTGAGCGATACGCTTTTTGATATTAATTTTTAATATGGCTTCTTGGGAAGTCGGAGCTTCTGTTTAATGAGGAATTGACTAGTAGTCAATACAGCTCCCACCTCTGAGCAAGCCTTCTCTGTTTTCACTCTCCCGAGTCAGATTTTTGACAAGGTATTTGCTACTTGTAAATGTGTGATCTTTGTGACTTTGTGAGTGTCTTATTTTTCTTGGTGGTTATGATGGTTATACAGGCTTGTTGCTGTTGTCCCAGAAGGCAGGGTTATAAATGTGAAGCGATCCCCTCCAGTGTATGCTTCTCAAATGTGCAAGTGCTCTTTGCACAGTAGGTGTAAGCTCTGGGGTTTGGAGAAAGGTCTTTTTCAGGATTATGAAAATAGTTTTCCATGTGTCAGAACAGATTTATCAGTTCACTTTAGGGTCAGTTCTGTGAACCAGACCATTTAGAGGAGGATATTTTACCTTTTATCAGAGTGGAAGCTGACAGTCTATTTGCAGGTAGCTCTCTGGAATATTTCACCTGGGTCTCTCCGTGTAAATCCAGCCGCTGAACAAAGTAAAAATGAGTGTGAAGTGGAATTTCCTGGTATTTCACCACTCCTGCATGTGCTGCCCACTCCCACTATTCTATTTCAAGACAGGGTTTCAATGATTAATTTGGGTATTTAATAAAATTTTTGGCTTGTAGTAACTTTTCAAAGGCCTTTGGATTTACTCGGGTGGGGTTTTTGCCCATGAGTAGGGTGGCATTCAACTTGAACTCCCTTCTGAGCAGCAGATGTTTGGTTTCCAGTTGAATAATAATATTAATAATTATCAGAATAAATACAATTATCACCACCATCATTATTATTTCAACTACAGGGTTTTGTTCCTTTTTTTTTTTTTTTTTTTTGAGCATCTTATGCCAGGCATTGTGTAAACACTACATATTGTGTTTTATCATTCCAATCTTTACAACTATGCAGTGAGGTGAATAAACGTGTCCTCATCTTAAGAAATGAGAAACCCGAAGCTTGGCAAGATGGTGACTTACTCCAGGGCAGAGGGTTAGGATGGAGAGGAGCCAGGATCAGGAGCCCAGGTCCCTGCCTTCAGGGAGCCTCAGGCATTTAGCATTTAGAGCCCTCCCGGCCTCAGTGTCCCCTGCAGCCAGTGGTACAGCTGAGACCAAACCCAGCCATCAGAGTGTCCAGACCAGGGCCCACATTCCTCCACCAGATTAGTCCTCGTTTCATTTTGTTTTCCGCAGCTTTTGACACTGAGTGGGCAAGAAGGGGAAGAATGCGCCTTGGGTTCTTTATGAGGGTTTGTTTTCCGCCCCGGGCCCCTGCCTGTCCTCCCCGTGCTCTCACGCACACGGGGCCTTTCATGAATCTGAGTTTTGGCAGGCTCGCTCCCCTTGAATTTTGGAGAAGCGGATATTTTAGTAGGCTGGAAGAAGATGAAAAGCTCGCAGTGCCCATATGTTCCTTGTTTTTAAAAGCAAGGTCAGTGAGGTTTAGAGACTCTTTAAATATTTCAGTTTATAAGATGAGAAGAGATCTTCTGGAATGGACGTGCAGTGCCCCGAGTCCCCGGCTTGTTTCTTTCCTTCTGTAATGGAGGTGGGTGTTTTGGCATTTCAGGGTTCAAGTGTGATAAAACTTAAAGTAGTGCATAAATACCATGATTTGGAACGTGGCTGCAGCTATGAAAGTTAGATTTCCCCCCACCCTTTTTTTTTTTTACCCCTCTCTTTTTTGCTTGTCGCATAATCAGTGACTTGAAAAATAGCAGATTGGTCCAAGGATGGTAGTTTCAGAAACCAAAAATTCCCAAGCTTTAAGGGGGTACAGTGTTCGACATTTTTCTAAGAAAGTGTTTTCTTCATTCAACTAAACCTTCCCCGTTTGAGATTAGACATATGTCCCGAAATGTATGGCTACTGTGCTTTGAAATGCTACACAAGCACCCATTTTTAGTTAAGACAGTGCCACCCTCTGCCTCCGTTTTCTCTTGAATTTCACAAAACAAATGACATGGTGGGTGTTTTTCTTGATCCCAAGTTATTTACAGAAGCCCAGAATCCAAGTTACTGTCCAGTCCATCCCTAAGGATACAGTGAGGGGGCCACTGGCATGACCTGTTGATGCTGGCATGTGGGCAGGAGGATCAGGTCTGGGACCAGGTCTCACTTCCCTGTTATCACATGCCTGGGAGGTGAGATGCTGGTCACCGACCTAGGTGCAGGCGGGGGATGGCTGTGGTCAGAGCCTCGGCAGAACCTCCGAAGGCCCAGAGAGGCGGCCCTTGCCCTTCTTTGTTTTCCAGGGCCTGGCCTTCCCCCACCCCCCGACACCCCACCCCATGGAGGAAGCAGGAGCTCCGTGCTGCCGGCGTTTCCTGCCACGTTCCCTGCACTCTTCATACCTCTCCAATTCTAAATTTCAGGAGTAATTTGTCAGTCTAGAGGCGGGAGTCATTAATAACCATTATTTAGAACTGTCGAATCTTCCTGTGTGTGTGTGCGTGTGTGTGAGTTAAGCATCCAAAAAATTGGCCTTGTTGGTGGCAAACAGGGCATCTTTATTGACAGATCAGGCCCAACCCACCCCTGCTGGCCTTTCTCAGGTCCAGTTATTCCAAGTCTGTCTTTAATCACCAAAAAGGGTGGTGGCAGAGTGGTTAACGCATGTCCTCCTGGAATTCATTAGTATTACTACCAAAGACCATGTTGTAAATTGTTAATTTTTTTTTTTTAACTGCTTGGAAAAAATGTCTCCAACTATTTCATTTTAATGTACTTAAAGAAAAAAATTTGTTTTTTCCTCGTCACACATTTGAAACAATAGTTGAGACGCTGGGACTTAGGTGGCACTGGGGTGGGCGCTGCATGGTCACCCTGCGTGGTGCCGAAGCTCTGTCACCATCAGGTTGGGGTGCAGCTTGAGCCCCCAGACCGTCCAGCGGCGGTTACGGAGAGGAGTCGGCATTCAGTGTCTGTTAATGCAGGCTGTTATTCTTTAACATTAAAATTCCACTAAAGGACTAATAATTACTGTTAATATCTTTCCGTGGAAACTTACAGTAAAGGAGCAATAGCAGAAACAGTATTTAAGGGAGAGCTGCCGGCATGAGAAGAATGCAAATAAGTGTTATTAGCCTAATGATTTTGCCGTCGCCATGGTTGTGCAGCGGCTCTGTTGTGAATATGTCATCCGGCACCCGTGAATTTGGAAAGTGTGTCAAAACACAACTTCAATTAGTTTGCTCTAATTATGGCTCTGGAGAGTTTGTAACTACATCACTCCTCATTAAAAGAGATTTTCTTATATGGATTAATGTAATATACAAAGGAAAGTTTCAAAGTTCCCGACGCCATTTGCTCCCGCAAGGAGCAGGCGCCGAGGAGACGTTCTGGATCCCGGGTTTCCCGCTGCCCGCTCGGCTGGGCAAGGGGGGCTACATGGCCGGCTCTTCCCTTCCTGCCAGAAGTGGCCACTGCCAATGAAACTCTGGCCACATCCACGTCCACAAGAGGGTAACCGATCCCACCTCCAGCTTTTAGAAGAGACCCGCTAATCAGAAACCACCAGGACGCCCACCCCCACCCAAGCTCCTCTGTGGAGTCTGGAAGCAGAAAGATCTCTGGACCCACCACAGCCAAGTGCAGGGTGCAAAGTCAGCCTTTGTCCCCGTTCCGGGGGCCTTGGGGGAGATTGCACAGGAAAACATGTTACTTTTGGTCACGCAGAAGCACAAGGTGCCCGCAAAATATCTTAAGTCTTTTTCATACAGTGAAAAAGAAGACCTTAAGGAAATGCAATTCTCTTGTCCAAACCAATAGGTAGTTATAAAGGCTATTGCTGAGCCACTGCTATTTCAAAAGAAAAAAACCAGATTCACATTTTCTTGTCCCGTTCACTCCCCGGCCTGACACCAGTGGTGTTCTACAGTGACCACCTTGGGACAGACCCCTTATGCAGGGTCGGGGTGGGAGGGAGGGGGCAGGATGGGCAACATCTCAAGGCCGCTTCCTCAAGCTTTGCTACCCATCCCTTTGTCCGGCTCCTGAGCAGCTGGCCATGGTGGCAGAGTGATGTCCCAGCTTGGGGAGCTCAGGGATGCATTTTGAATGCTGCTTGAGGAGGCCTGGGTCTGTTGCCCTTCCCCTCCAATTTATTTGCAGGATGCAGAAAACCAACCATGCAAAACGATGCAGCTTTAAATACATTTTTGTTAACCGTTAAGTGTCCTATTTGTTACTTTTGATGAATACAAGGTAGGGGTGCGTGAGTGATGAGTAACTCGGCCTTGAGACTACTCAGAAGCAGTGTCATGTTGAGTAAATCACATCACTCCTCTGAGCCTCAGTTTCCTTGTCTGTAAAATGGGGATAAGAACGCCTTCTCTGCAGGGTTGCTATGAGAACCAAATGAGAAGACATGTGGAAGTGCAATGCTGGGCACACGGTGGGCACCCATGTGTATGACTTTCTGTCTTGGTTCAGGGTTTGTTTCCGAGTTTCCTTTGGGCACAAGCCGCCAGTCCCCTTAAGACCTTTCTGTTGTCCCCACCCAGCCCCTTTCAGCTTTGATTGCCAGCATCCCCCGCGAGTTCCCAGAGCATCAGGCTGGTTACAGGCCTACTCTCCCGCAGAGCTGCGCTCACAGGTGAGCAGCTGGGAAGGGGTTAAGATAGTAATTGTGTAAGTCTTCCAGGCTTTCTCCCAGTTCTGCGATAATTTGATGAAGAACTTCACCCTAATTAAATATTCAAATTAGGAATAAGTGTCAATATGGCTTCCCATTGCCTGGAATGATGATTAATTGTATTCAAAACTCTAGTGGCCCACTGTAATCTAAACTGAACCGTTGTTCTTGATTATTTCTGCACCACACTTGCCATGTTTTTGTTTTAAGATTTAAACTAGTAATTGATTTGCCATATGCTGTCGAGCTGCACATACTTTAAAGTTATGCGTTTAGGAACTTGGGGAGTTTGGAACTGAACTTTCCTAGTCTTGCAGAGGCAGCCCTTTTATTCCTGGTCCACTGCAGAGTGATTTGGTTGGAGGGTGCGTGTGTCTGTGCATGTGTTGGTTGTCGTCCATGAGGAAAACTCATTATATAGTCAGGTTGGTAGGTTGAAGTTATATTGATCGTGGCAAATGGGTTGCTTGAATGGAAAATGAACAAGTCTGCATTTATACTTTTGTGCTTCTGCTGTCTCGGTAAAGCAACATGGCAGAGTGGAAAAAGCATGAACTCAAATTCCAGCTCAGTCAATTCCTTTAGCTGTGTGACCTTGGACAGGTTCCCTAACCTCTCTGAACCTTCTTTCTTCCTACCTGTAGAACCTCCCCTGGGTTGTGAAGATTCGCGGTGCGTGAGAAGCATGAAGAATAGTGCGGGTTTTCAGTGAGGGGTGACTGTCGCAGTCACAGGTGATGCCAGGAACAGAGCCTCCAGCGGTCCCCGGCTTCCAGGAAGCCACTTCCAACCCTGGGTCAGAAATGACGTCTGACTTCTCTCACTGCAGGAGGCTCTGTTGCCCCCTCTGACTTTGTGACAAGTCTTAGGTCGTTGTCTTGACTCTTGAGTTGCTGTTCCGTTGCTCCAGCCTTTTCTCCCCTACCACATTCCTCCCACGTGGCAGGTAACACCACAACTCCCGCATCCCTGGGTACTTCACAGGGCCTAGTTGAAGGCCTGGTGTGTGGTAGTTGCTGAACAAATGTTTGGTTTGTTCTATGCCATTGTTTTAAAATTGAAGCATGTAGCCTTATAGTTTTCTATTTGCATATCTTGTGATATTTAGAATTTTTAAGTTTTATGATAGAGGGGCTTCCCTGGTGGGTCAGTGGAAAAGAATCTGCCTGCCAATGCAGGAGACTCAGGTTCGATCCCTGGGTCGGGAAGATCCCCTGGAGAAGGAGATGGCAACCCACTCCAGTATTCCTGCCTGGAGAATTCCGACAGAGAAGCCTGATGGGCTGCAGTCCACCGGGTTGCAAGAGAGTCAGACACGACTTAGCGACGGATCACACGCGTACTTTATGATAGAGGGAATTTATATATGTGCTTCAGTTTACTTATAGATACATCTAAAAGGGAATGATGCGTCTTAATTGTATATGTGCTTCAGTTTACTTATAGATACATCTAAAAGGGAATGATGCGTCTTAATTGGGTTTGGGTCTTTTTTTTTTTTTTAATCATTTTTAAAAGACTTTATTTTTTAAAGAAGTTTTACCTTTACAACAAAATAGATACAGGGACTTCATGCCCACATCTAGCTTCCTCCATGATCAACGTCACTCACCAGAATGGCTGTTTCCTTTTTTTTTTTGTAAAAGAGGAACCTACGCTGTCACTGTGTAATCACCATAGTTTACCTTAGGGTTCAGTCTTGGTACTGTGCCTTCCATGAGTTTGGACAAACGTATGATGACATATGTTAATCGTTATATTGTCATTAATGGTATTTTCTCTGCCCTGAAAATTCTCTGTGCTCTTCCTGTTCATCTCTCCCCGTGGCCCCTCTGGCAACTGCTGATCTTTTTCCTGTCTCCATAGTTTTGCCTTTTCCGGAATGTTGTAGAGTTGGAATCATACAGCATGTAGTCTTTGCAAATTGGCTTCTTTCATTTAGTAATAGGCACTTATCATTTTAAAAAAAAAACTCTCAAGAGCCAAACACAGTGCTGGGACATACGGTAGGAGCTCAGTTAAAAACCGGTGCTCTGTGTTGGTCACAGCATATCAGTTCTGGCACCTCCAGGTGCCTCTGGACCCCATGGTCTATATCCCCTTAGATGGCATCAATTTATTGGCTATATTTGGAATTAAGTTTCAGGTCTGGGCATGGAAAGTTTGAGATGGTGAATTGTCATTGCAGAGGAAATAGGTCCATTGTTAGGTTTTTATAAAACCTCACTTGACTTTGCTGGTGTCATTTACAAAAAGAAAGAAAGCAAAAGGTCTCATCAATAGAAAGGAAAGAAACCTCGCACTTTCTGAGGTTGACTTCAAAGTCAGTGAGGGAGAAAAAAATCACCTCACCTAAAAATATTCTAGGGCCCAAGTCATTAAAATAGCTGACTCTCTATTTTAGTAGAACCTAGTTACAAGAAAATGCAGCATTTTCTCACCTCCCTGGGTCTGCACAGATCTGAATGGTAACTCAGGATCTCGGTCTGGAAGCACAGGGGACCTGGTGCAGGGATTCTACCTGTGAAGTCTTCGAGGAGACTGTGCATGCTGGCCAGGCCCTTCCAGCTGAAAATGATTCATTTTAATTACCTTCCTGGATGTTCCGTTACCTGAGCATATGGTCCTTAAGAAATCAGCTTCCCCAGACTGTCAGCGAGTGTGGGCAGTGGTCAGGGACCTTGGTTCTGACACCGCTGACCAGGCTTGGAGAGCGGACGCTCAAGAACGTGCTTATTAAAATGCCAGCAGGTGCGGCCAAGGTCCCCCTTCCTGTGACTCCCTCACCCCGCTTGTGCCAGGTGTTCTATAAGAGCCTTTTTCTTCATTAAATGGCATTCATTAAGCACGTCCTTACACCTGGCACAGAAGCTGTGTGTCACAGATGACTTCTTCCCAGTGGTGGTTTGCAGGAATAAAGTGGAATTTCATTTAGCTGTTTGCCGTGTTTCTTTTCCCCTACCCACCTTAGCTCAATCACTGGCTTTTGCATAATACATTCTTCCTCCATCCCTACCCCCATTCTGTGACTGTCTTTTGCACGCGTTGTCTCTGGTCCTTGTCCCCCAGCAGCCACATTAGCACCGAGTGCTGTGCAGGTTGCTTCTGTAGACCCTAGCTCTTGCAGAATTCTCCTATTGTCTGCCATCTTTGTTTTCTGATAAAAAGGAAAATAACTTCTCATTGAAAAAATTAAAATATATGAAAAGCAAGGGGAAGAAATCTTTGCTCTGACCTCAGACGGTGATTTGTGTCATCTACACCATGGGCATAGTCCTGCCGTGAGCCCAGGGCCATCGCTGCCCTGAGCAGGCATGTCCTTCCAGGTCGTTTTCGTCCTGGGGCATGTGTGTATCTGTTGCCTGTAGGAAGATGTCATTCTTGTGGTGGTTTTCATATATGTCATTCTGCAATTTGGTTTTCGTTTTGTTGCCTTTTATTTCAACCTAACAACCATGTCTTTGAGATCTGAGCACGTTAACGTTAGTATGAAAACGTCCAGCTCACTCCTTCCCCTTGGTCTGTCCCGCTGGTATCATATAAACACTTTCCCAGTTCCCTGCTCTTACAGACACCACCCCAAGGATCCAGTTTCTGCCTCTTGCTGTAGCCAAGATCACTCTCCCCACACAACCTCACCCAAGTTCCTCACTTAGCATCATGTCATAAGCACCATCCCCCAGTTCCACCCAGAAAAATCTGGAAACATCATTTTAAGCCTGTAAAGCATTCTGACATCTTACAATGTTATTTCCAGTTTTTGAGTAGAGCGTCATGACTCAGAGCTGAATTTTGCAATTTGCGCCATCAGGGTTCAGATCCAAGCTGTGCCCCCTCAGGCCAGCTGCTGAACCTTTCTGAGACCTTCTGTCCAGTAGAAATGATCTCAGCGCCTGGTCATAGGATTCAAGCAGGATCACATGATGCCTGTGCAGGGTAAGCCCTGCGAAAATGTCAGTGAACGTTACTTTACCGTTTCTATCTTAAGCAAGTCATCTCTCATGTTTCAGATTGTTTCCTCAGGCTAGGTTTCCAGAGGGAGGGAATAAACATTGGTCTTTTTGTCCCATTACTTCTCCATTCTTAGGTCTTAATTTTGAATCACCTGGAGCATGTTTTAATGTATTTCTTTCAGGGAAAGGGACATGATCTTCTTTGTTGTCATGTTCACATATAAAAGACAACCTGGGATTCAGAAATGTTTCCAGCTGTTGAGCATTCTTTCCCTTCCTGACTCTGTGGCTCCCTAGCCTTCAGCGTGTCGTGTAACAGGAAAGGTGTGAGGTCACCGCCAGTGTTTACTGGGATTCATCGTGGGTCTCTGTTTACTGCCCTTTCTGGAATACTGGGAACCCCATTGGCTTCTTTATCTAGGTCTTTTTTTTCTATAGATCAGGAAAGTGTTTTCAGCTTTGCTGAAATACACTAGATGCACAATAAAGTGCACATATTTAAAGTGTAACCTGATGAGCTTTGACATAGGTAGGTACACACCCGTGACACCATCACCAAAATCAGGGTCATGAATATATCCACCATGCCCAAAAGTTTCTCTGTGCTGCTTAGTAATAGATCCTCTCTCCTCAGCCAGCAACAGATCTTCTTTCTAACCCTCTAGGTTAGTTTGCATTTTCTAGAATTTTATACAAATGGAATCATACCACGTGGATTCTTTTTTGTCTTATGTTACTTAGCATCATCATCCTGAGATTATCCATCTTACAGGAATCACCAGTTCCTTTTTGATTGCTGAGTAGTATCCATCATATGGCTGGACCACAACATGTTTATCCGGTCACTTGTGACTGGACATGGGGCTTGTTCTTAGGTTTCCACCTTTACATACAAAGCTGCCCAGTACCTGTGTATGGGAATCTTTGTAAAGACGTATGCTTTTGCTTCTCTTGAGTGAAAATCTATCCATGTAATGGCTGTCTTGTACCAAGGGTATGTTGAAGCTTTTAAGAAACTGCAAACTGTTTTCTGAAGTGGTAGTACTATTATACATTCCTACCAACAGCACATAGGAGTTATAATTGTTCTTTGTCTTCATCTACAGTTGATATTGTTGGTCTGTTTTTGTCATTCTGAAAGATGTGTAGTAACGTCTCATTGTGGTTTCAATCTGCATTTTCCTCATAACTCACTGGTGATACTGAACATTTTTCCATGTACTGATTAACCATTTGTGTACTTTTTTTAGTGAAATGTCTGTTTAAATCATATGGTCTTTTTAGAACTGGCTTGTGAGTCTCCTGTTAGGCTGTAAGAGCTATGCATGTATCCTAGTTATAAGTCAGATGCATGTTCGCAAATATTTTCTTTAGGTCTTTAGCTTGCCTTTCAATTTCTGTAATAGTGCTTTCTGAATAACAAGAGATTTAAGTATTGATGAAGTCCTGTATATCAACTGAAAATAGTTTGTGCTTTTTTGTGTCCTGTGTAAGACATCTTTGCCAAACCTAAGTTCACAATGATTTTCTCCTGTCTTTTCTTTGACAAGAGGCCACTCTACATCTGGCCAGTCAGATGCATTTAAATAAAAAGTATCAAATCCTGGGCCTGGACTTAATAATTTATACCTTCCTCTTTTCTGGAATGGTTCTATGAATCTCTTGGGTTATTTTATGTATGTGTGTGGTGTGAGGTAAGTGTCAAGGTTCTTTTTTTTTCTTTGCATATGGCTATCCAATTGTTCTAGTACCATTTGCTAAAAAGATTTGTTTCCCCACTGAATTGTCTTGGCACCTTTGTTGAAAATCAGTTGATCATGTATGTGTAGGTCTATTTTTGGACTCCCCATCTGTTCTATTGATCTGTATGTCTGTGTTAATGCCAGTACCACACTGTCTTGATTACTGTAGCTTTACACTAAGTCTTGAAGTGACGTAGTCTTGAAATCGGGATTTTTTTTAGCTCTGAGTCTCTCTATGGATTTTGCTTAGAATCTTGGAGGCCCTGTTGGCTTCTATATTTTGTTGTTTGTGGGTTGGTTGGTTTTTAATCAGGCAAGCTTTCAGCATTTTTTTTGTTGTTGTTGTTTTCACTTTTAATTGTTCTGATTTCTTTCTAATACCTGGAATGTTTAGGTTGGTCTTTGTTCTCCGTATTTATCATATTTTTCCTCATCATGATCATCTTTGTTTTCTTTCTTTCTCTGCATTCTGGAAACTCGGGCGGGGGTTTATCCATGATGCTGCTAATTTAGTTTTGAGAGATTTTATTTCTGCATTATTTCTAATGCAGATAGCTTTTTCTATATCCTGCAGGAAATTTTTTTCCCAGAGGTAATGTTCTTTTCCTCTTGTTGTGTGACACTTTTTTTACAGGCCCTCACAAGGAGATGTATTTGTAGACTGGGTATTGGCCAAAGGGCAGGCTGTGTGCAAGCCTCCTCCCCTCATCTCTCCTGGGCACTCATTATTTGAATGATTCATCTTCCGAATCTTCATTACCTTTCTCTATTCTCGTTCGCTTTTGTAGACCCTTGGTGATCGGAGGCTAGCTGGAGCTATCACTGGCCCTACAAGTCATGTAGTCCTGGTATGTTTTAAAGACATGTATCATTTCACCCTCCTAGTTTGAATTTTTTTTCATTCTTTTTAAGTATTTTCAACTAACGATTCTTTATACCAGTGAGAGTAAAGCGAATGATGTTTCTCATCATGGAGGGGATTGTTGTTCAGTCACTCCGTTGTGTCCAGCTCTTTGCTACCCCGTGGACTGCAGCACGCCAGGCTTCCCATCCCTCTCTATCACCTAGAGTTTGCTCAAACTTATGTCCTTTGGGGGAAATGCTGTTTAAAAGTCTAGAGTAGCCTTGTCATTCTGACTCAGGAGGCTTATGTCTGGGGAACATTCTGACCCAGAGGTTGTACAACCAGACATCTGCCTCCGCCCCACTGGCCCGATGTTGAGTCTTCTGTAGAGTTATGGTTAACACATTATCCCCTATTAGTAGTTTTCAAACCTTTTGGTCTAGGACTTTTGTTTGTTTTGATTTGGACCATTTTTAAAGCTTGTTGAATTTGTTATAGTATTGCATCTGTTGTTTATGTTCTGGGTTTTTTTTTTCTTGTGGCCTTGAGGCATGTGGAATCTTGGCTCCCTGATGAGGGATCAAACCTGTACCCCCTGCATTGGAAGGCGAAGTCTTAACCATTGGACTGCCAAGGAAGTCCCAAGGTCTTAAAAACTGAGGACTCCCTCTTGCTGGGGAAAAACAAATGACAGTTAAGACTAACTTTTGTTTATGTAGGTTATATTTATCTGTAATTATTGTTGTCATTATTTAGTTGCTATATCATGTCCGATTCTTACGACCCCAGGCACTGTAGCCCGCCAGGCTCCTCTATCCATGGGATTCTCCAGGCTAGAATACTGGAATGGGTTGCTATTTCCTTCTCCAGGGATCTTCCCAACCCAGGGATCGACCCTGCATCCACTGCATTGCGGGCAGAGTCTTCACCACTGAGTCACCAGAGAAGACTTGTCTATATTTACCTTATAAAAATTAAAATTCATGAAAATGTAAAACATGAGACTACCTATGCAAACATCAGAGTGATGACAGCCTCACGATTCACACAGCTTCTGGAAATTTTTTCTGCCTACTTGTGAGGCTGGAGAAGGAAATGGCAACCCACTCCAGTATTCTTGCCTGGAAAATCCCACGGATGGAGAAGCCTGGTAGGCTACAGTCCATGGGGTTGCAAAGAGTTGGACACGACTGAGCGACTTCACTTTCACTTTCACTTTTTGAGGATAAGCGGGGAAAAGACCAGTGATGTCATATTATTATGAAAGTAGCAGTGACGTGGTGGACTCCCTGAGTCTGAGGAGCCCCTGGAGATCCCCAGAGCACACTCGGAAAACTGCTGCCAGAAGGTGGTCTTAGTTTAAAATACAGCAGAAAACAATGGCAATTGTGATTTTAACACCACAGAGTGCGTTGGTTGCAAGGGTGCGTGTAGGGGGTGGGACAGAAAAGTAGCATCCATCTCTAACCTCCAGGCGCCTCTGCTGTTCCAGCAGCCACTGGCCCCTCGGTGCTGCCCTCTGATGGTCTGAGAGGAGAGCGGGCATTGTGGCTGCCTGGGCAGGGCCATCTTCATTACATGTGGCCACTGGGTTCAGAAGATTAATAGCAACATTTTAAAAATTCACACAGACCTGGAATCAGCACGAGAAAATACAGATTTAAATTAACAAGGAAAAAGCAGAATCCCATCAAAGGAAATAAATCGTACTGGCAACTATTGTCACATAATAAAATGTATTCTATAACTGAAGGGCTTTTATATGGAGCTGTCTGCGGCTTAGTGGCCATGTTAATTGAATAAGGTGCCAAAGACTGACTTGGGGGAGAAAAATGAAATTTCCTTCAGCTTCTATTTAGCAGGAGCTGTTGTCGGCAGCACGTGCGATGCTGACCTATTTGTTACAGAACAGCCAGGGCCCCTGCAGACAGACATGATGGCTCTCAGGGTGTGCCTGGTCTCCTCTGGGCTGTCCTGGGGGCAGGGGCCAGGGCGGAGAGCTTGGTAAAGCTCCCCCAGGATTCAAGGGATGTTCTAGTTGGAATTCTCCAGTGACCGAACAGATTTTGGAATCATGATCCGTCATTTGAGTCAAGAGGCAGAAATTGTTGGCCTCTAATGGTGAGTGCCCTGTGCCAGTGGTCCAGAACCTACTGGGGATGATAGCCGAGGGTCTTCATCTCTAGGTGACCCCCAAGATAGAGCCAGTTTCGTGAGTTCTAGGGTTTACTTCTCCTTGGTCTGCTGGTAATCTTTATGAACACGCTTAAAATCTAAAATATACTCTTCTAGATCAGTAGAGAGTAGTCTGGAGGGATCACAAAGTGATCAATAGCTTGGGGTCCGTTGAAACGACTCCAGTGAAACTGCTGTCTGTGGGAACCCCAGCCAGCATCGTGTGCACAGACTTCTCAGCCTTGATGCCGTCAGGTACCAACTCTTGTAACTCCCCTAGGCTTAGGTACTTTGGAACACCTGAGCATTTGGTGCCATGATCTACTGAAGTGCCTGGCTCTTTCTTTCCTCCTCCAGGAACCCCCAGTGTCATGAGTCGGGCATTCCTTCAATCTCATTAGACAATCAGGTTATGGGAAATAAGCCACAGAGTGTTGAGTTAACTGATTACAATTCCAAGTATAAAAATAAGGATTTTATATATTTTTTCTCAGTAGATGGCTATGGTAATGGACATGGGCCCAGGCTATTAGTCTTCTAAAATATTTCAAATGACTAAAACATTTTATCAGATGGCTGTACAATAATTTTTTAAGTAGTCCCCTATTTGATCTCTAATTTGACTCAAGTTTTTTGGCTTTGTAAGCAGTAGCATGATGAATGTAATTCTTGTTTGCATAAAAATATTCATGAATCAGAAATAGTCACATTTTCCAAACTGTTACCCAGCCCAGCCCCAGGGATGAAAAGACAGTGGGAAGCCCTCCCCACTGATCTCTCATTGCAGGTCAGAGTCAGACCCATTCATTTTTTCAGCAGCATCGGGTGATCTTGTAGGGTTCTCCCTAAATGTTTTCTTAAATGCCCCCTGTGTGCCGGCCACTGTTGTAGACACTGCGGATGTGGTAGAAAGCGCCGCGAAGATCATATTCTGGTGGCGTGTAAACAGATCGACAGTCCTACAGAGCTAGAAGGGCTGTGCAGAAATGGGGAGGTGATGAGGGAGAGCCACGAGGGGAGGTGGATGCCTCACACAGGAGGAAATAGCAAGTGCAAAGCCCCAAAGCAGGAGTGAGAGTGGGGAGGGGAGAACCAAAGGCAGGGGGGTGAGGCTGCAGGGTGTGAGTGCTGGGACCGCCACCAAGACCAGAGCAGAGAGGAGGGATGGGCCAGAACCGGAGAACTGGCAGGGCCTGGCAACCATGGGCGGAGCGGGGCTCAGATTTCCTTCTAGTGCAGAGGGAAGGTACAGATACACTGTGGTAGTCCTGTACTGAGGCCCTCGTGAAACTGTTAGTCGCTCAGTCATGTCTGACTCTTTGCGACACCATGGACTGTAGCCCCTCAGGCTCCTCTATCCATGGGATTCTCCAGGCAAGAATACTGGAGTGGGTAGCCATGCCCTTCTCCAAGGGATCTTCCCATCCAGGGATTGAACCCAGGTCTCCCGTATTGCAGGCAGATTCTTTACCCTCTGAGCCACCAAGGGAGACCCAAGGCCCTCATGAGTGGAACTTAACACCAGGGAAGCAGGAAGGGGAAGAAATCAAGATAGGAGTCACGCTCCCACGCACTCAGCGCATCCTGGTTCTATGCTGTCGGCTCTGCCTGCATCTGTGCACTGGGAGGCAGCTCGCCCATGATGAAGGGCACCCAGCTCCTGCTGCTGGCACTGGGATTTGAACCTGTGTCGGCTGGATGTTGGGGTCGGTAGTCTTCACCACCGCACCTGCTCTGCCTTCCCAGGTAGATGCTTGGGCCGTTGGTTGTCCACGTCTGTATGTAGCTCTTCCCTTGTTACCAAGTTAGATTGACTGTGACCAGTAGTCAGGGTCACTGAGCTAGCAAGTGGCAGAGAGGTTGGGACCCCGGCACCATCGCTTTCCCAGGTGGACCCCAGTTTCCTGGTTGAGTGATCTCAGCCTGTGTAAGGACGGTGAAGATGGTTCATTAGGGTGACTTCTGAGATGCTGGTGGTGACCCCCAGGGGACTCGTGGACCCACCTTTTCATGAATTCTGGCTCACTCTCTGTCAACCTTGCCTTGGAGGACCTATAAGTGATTTTTCCTACCTAAAAAGCTTGCTGAGAGGATCAGGCAGGTGATGTCCATGGAGGAACCAAGCCCAGTGCCTGGCAGGTGGGCTCCCACCAGACGCTGAGGAATTAAGACTCTTGTTGCGCTCCAGGGTTCAGCTGACCACTGAGCCAGTCCTTCCCATCCCTCACTTCCAGACTGATCTGACACCAAGCCCCTGGGTCACGCCTCCTTCGTTGGATTTAAACCACGGGTGCTCTGTCCCCTCAGCCCGAACTGCCCACTCTCATTAACAGGAGGCCTTGATGTGTCTTTGTGGCCTCCTGTCCCCATGCCCCTTCCTCCCCGTGTCCAGTAACCAGAGAAGTGACAATGCCAAAGCAGCTGTTTGTTGTGTGGGTCTCCTCCCTTCAGCCCTCTCTGGCCAGGGGTCTTCTTGCTGCTTAGATTGCTGCCTTAAACCCCCCTCCCCACCTGGTGGCTATCAGCCACCAGAGCTGAAGCTTTTGGTGACTTGATTTCAGTTGGATGGATTCCTGTTTAGCAATTAGCCTCTAAAAGAGTCAAGCCTGTGACTTGAATTCTCTTGGAATTTCCCACTTAACTGCATCAGCCCCACATTGTCTACCTGTTGTATAGTGATCAGAACCTTTTCTTTCGTTTTTCCCATGTGAATTCCTGGTCACTGCCACCACTGACTTCTTACACCTGACCTGTTTTCCTCTGTAGTGTTGGGGAGTGGGGTGTGTGGTATCGTGGGTCTCCTAGAGACCCCTGAGTCTAATTGAGCAACGCATGGGCAGAAATGCAATAGTAGAGGCAATAGCAGTTCCTGTCCAAAAAGACCCAGGGGTTTTAGTGGAGTCGGTTCAGCACTCTTAATTGTTCAGTGATCGTCTGCCCTGGGGAAGAACCTGTCATAGAAAATGGGGTACCAACTTGATGAGAGTTGGCCCTTGAGGTGTCTTGGGACAACCAGAGTGAGGGAGGACATCCAGGCACCCAGTTCCCCCTGGGACAAGCCCAGGAAGGGTTTTTACCGAACGAGGATGCTCAGACGGAGTCTCGAAGGACCAGCAGGAGTTTGGAGAGGAGGTAAGGAGGAAGTGGAGACCGCAGGAGGAGGGAGCAGGCCGGGCGAAGATCAGGCCGGGGCAGACCCAGAGAATCACAAGACTTTCTTGCTTCCCGGTGGAGGCAGGAGTGACAGGAGTGTCTGGAGAGGTGGCTGGTGTGTGAGGACGGCTCAAACCAGGGCACAGGTGCCGGTTAGGCTGCCCAGGGAAAGTGCGTGGAGTGAGGAGAGAGCTAAACCGGAACCCTTGCCAACAGCAGGCCCCGCAAAGTAGAAGAGGAGCCAGGAGGGGCCCTCTGCGAGGGGGAAAGAGAACCAGGTCCCAGGGTGAGGGCAGAGGGGAGGGGTTTGCGATCTGCAGGATGGGGTCAGCCAAGCAAAATCTGTTGCCCCTGAAAGGCAGGCAAGCTTGGATGGAGAAGTCCTTGTGGATGGGGCAGCTGTGGAGCCAGGCAGCTTGATTCTCGTGATCTACACTTCTTAAGTTCTCTGGGCCATAGAATCCCCCTGGAACTGTCTGTTTAGAGGATCACAGCAGGAGATTTGGGTGGGAAGCCTTGAGTCTGCACACAGTAGGTGCTGCATAACTGCTTGCAGTTCCATGATAACCCTCATAAAGATTGGCTGCTCTCTTCCCATATGCAGCACATCTCAATTTTTCCCCTTCACTTTCCCACAGGGAGGTAATCTTCTAAAGTTGTTAATTGGAGCTTATCCCTTCTCAGCTTAAAAAACTCTTCAGGGTAAAGTCAGAACTTGTGCAGGGCCCTGTGTGCAGTGACCCCACGTGCAGTGACCCCAAAGCGCTCTCTTCAGCCAGGTCCCCCACCCTCCCCCAGGCCTTCAGGCCCTAGCCACCCCCACCTCCTTCCAAGCCCCGCCCCCCTGCCAGCCAGACCTCCTACCGCTTAGGAGTTACCCCAGAGCCCCTCCTTGCCCCTCATCCCCAGCTCCCAAGGGAAACAGCACTTCCTGGGGGAGCGCAGAGAGTCTTCCCACTCGCCCCACATCAGCCATGGCTCCTGTAACCTGGTGGTGTGGGTTCAGTTCAGTTCAGTCGCTCAGTCGTGTCCAACTCTTTGCGACCCCATGGACTGCAGCACACCAGGCCTCCCTGTCCATCACCAACTCCCAGAGTTTACTCAAACTCATGTCCATTGAGTTGGTGATGCCATCCAACCATCTGATCCTCTGTCGTCCCCTTCTCCTCCCACCTTCAATCTTTCCAAGCATCAGGGTCTTTTCAAATGAGTCAGCTCTTCACATCAGGTGGCTGAAGCACTGGAATTTCAGCTTCAACATCACTCCTTCCAACGAATACATAGGACTGATTTCCTTTAGAATGGACTGGTTGGATCTCCTTGCAGTCCAAGGGGCTCTCAAGAGTCTTCTCCAACACCACAGTTCAAAAGCATCAATTCTCTGGTGCTCAGCTTTCTTTATAGTCCAACTCTCACATCCATACATGACTACTGAAAAAACCATAGCCTTGACTAGACAGACCTTTGTTGGCAAAGTAACGTCTCTGCTTTTTAATACGCTGTCTAGGTTGATCATAACTTTCCTTCCAAGGAGTAAGCATCTTTTAATTTCATAGCGGCAGTCACCATCTGCAGTAGGGGAGCTCTGCAAAAGCAGGACCCTGCTTGTCCTGCCACCCTGAGTCCCCCCTCCCTAGGTCTGGGTTGACTGGACCAGGGTTCCCTTGGCCATCTCTGATGGCCATCTAGCTGGTCTGGCTCTGTCTTCTCAGCCAAGGAGGAGGCCCCCCGTGCTGTCACCCAGGTTGGCCTGTCATCTGAGGTTCTGCCAATACCCTGCCTCCTCTGTGAGGGTCCTGGAGCGCTGCCACACCATGCCAGCGGCGTGGTGTGTCCTTAGGTGTGGCATACCTTCTTAGGGCTTTCAGGGCTCAGCGGTCTCAGGGCATGGCAGTGCTGAAGCTCAGTTCTTCCCCGGCTCCTGGAAAAGCCCTTGGGGTACAGTGGGTGCAGTGCCGGTACGTGGGGCACACCAGCTGCACAAGTGTGTGGCCAGTGCATCGCACAGGCCCCTGTTCTGGAGGGCCCCACACTGGGTTCAAGGCTCTGCTGTCGCCATCTTGAAATGCTTAAAGATATTCAACCCAGGTCCCCACGTTTTCACTCTGCACCAGGCTGGGTTCCTGCCTTGCAGGGCCGGTATGCAGAGCCAGAAGAGAACCCGGGGGTCTGCTGACCCCGGGGCCCCCGCTCAGGGCCAGCCGACCCTCTCCGCAGGGCCGCCTGTCGTTGTTTTAGCTCTGCTCAACCACAACCACAGTCAGTAATTTATTCTTCTGTTTGCTCAGCTCCGCTGAGTGCTGCGGTCAGAGGCATCGATCACCTGCTTCAACCCTCTGCAGCTCTCCTCCCCCTCCCAGGGTTCCCAAACCAGCCCATCCTCAGAGTCACTGCTGGCCTGGTTCCAGGGATTTCTGGGGTGCACCCCCCAGGCCTCTGAACAGACTCCCCAGGTCGGGGAGCTGAGTCTGTGTTGTTAGCGAGCTCCCAGGTGCCCCGAGCACTGCCTCTGCACTCTGACAAGCAGAACAGAGTTCGAGAACTTTCATCCAAGCGGATAGATCCCAAAACCCATAGTGTGGCTTCTGGCATCCTTTCCAGTGTGGCTGTGGCTTTGTTTCCCACTCTAGCCCTGCAGCAGAGTGGCTCCCTGACCGCCCGTATGTAGGTCCTGTCCCCTCCTGTAACCCACATCCAACTCGGAGGGGCTGTCACCAGAAGCCCTGCACCCCCGCTTTCATGCTGAGTGCACAGATTTTATCCTCCTTGGAGCACATCTCCTGGTGCACCCCAGTTTGTTCCAGCCCTTCTGTCCCCTGTAGTTCCTTGTGGAAAGAGCTCGCCTCGGCGTCCCCCTCTCATCAGGAAGGAGCCAGCAGTGAGAGTTCACAGCACATGCATCCCAGTGCCCTGTGGATACTCCCCTCATGTGAAGTGTCACCGCCCACCCCGCGCCCAGCAAGGCCCTGCCGCCTGCTCGAGCAGCCAGCCGGATGGCACTGGTGTTCACCTTCAGGGCTTGCCCCACAGCTCAGCCACCTCACTTAGAGCCCTCGGCTCTCGTCTCAGCCCTGGGAGGGCCTCTGCTCCTCCTGGCCCTGTGAGAACAAGCCCCGCCTCCCTCCCAGAGCCGGTCTAGAAGACTATGCATTTGTTGTATGAAAAGGGAAGCATGCGGAACATCAGCTTCCTTTACGTTATCAGTACCCTCCATCCCAGCCTCTCCTGTTTTGGGAATGACTGTGTGACTGGAGCTCAGGCTGCTGAGCGACTTTGAACAGCCCCAGTTGTACCACGAAGGGGTGACTGTGCCCCCCAAACCTATTGGGTTTTAAATGGCTTTCCTATTATCGTCTTTTCTTCTCAGCATTCACTAAAAGGCAGCTGATAACCACACCAAATGGATTGTGTGCTTTGAACGAGGATGCACTTACGCTCTGGGCGTTGAGCCTTAATGGCCAGCACCTGCGCCATAAAAGACGCACTGGGTCAATGGAACGTGCTCTCTGAGCATCTACTGTGTGCTGCCACCTGAGGCAGACATGTGCCGCTCACAGCATTTCAGAGGAATATGCCATTCTGATTCTCAGTGGGCCTCATTTCCTGGGCTCACCTGGTAATAACCCCTAACATCTTCCTTCACCAAGTGCTTCCTGGGACAGGCATGGAAGCCACTGGGTGGGTAGTGGGACCAAGACGACGGGACAAACCGAGGCTTGTGTTCGGAGCTGAGCATCCTGGTCCCCTTCGTGTGCCTTGCCCAGTGAGCAGAGATCAGGGTTAAGTCACCCACCTCCTCCAGGCACCTGGGACAACACGTAAGGCTTGGGAAACCCTTTCTTCCTCTTGGATGTCCTTCCCTGTATGGAAAAGGTAGCCGCTGATGTCCAGAAACGTCTCGATTCCTTGGGGAACTCAAGCTGCTTGGGTAGATGGAGGCCTGCTGCGCTGTGGGCTAATGGTGGCGCCTGTGCTTTCTGAGCCTTGGGGGCTGCTCCATGCTCCCTGTAACCTCCTTTTCTCTCCTCTGTCTTCCTCAGGCACATCTCTCTCACGCTCCCCGCTACCTTCCGAGGCAGGAACAGCACTCGGGCTGACTATGAATACCAGCACTCCAATCTCTATGCCATCTCAGGTAGGTGGGCCACCGCCAAGGGCCAGCGAGCATGCCTGTGTCCCGGGCACCACCTCCCTCTGCGTGTCTCGCTTCTAACGGCACCTGTGCGTCTCGTTGCTCTTTCTTCCCCTGCAAGGGGCCTGCTCCCCGCAGGGTCCAGGCCTCCCCTTTCCTCCGTGTCACCGCAGCACTTAGTGAAGGGCCAGATCCTCAGCATGTTTTGAAACTAATGATGAAAAACAGCGTGTGGGTTTCCCAAGCTTTAAGGGAGGTTTCAGAGAATAGTGACCACATTGTTCACCTGCCAGGTCCAAGCCAGGTTCCCCGCAGGGACCGGGGACCACGCAGACCCAAGGCCCGGTGCCGCCTGCCCTCCTGTCCACATCTGTCCTCGCCTCTCGTTTCTCAAGACCAGGTTTGCGACCAGAGGGTACACAGGGGGCCTCCCTCTCCGCCCCGCTCCGCTCCGCACCCCCAACCCCTGTCATCTGAGTCTGTGATTTCTGAACTCGGCCTTGAAATGGATAGTGTTACCTTGGCAGGAACTTCATCACAGTTTTCTTTTTCACCTTCACCCAGAGAGGGAAAAACTTACAAAGCCTTATTACGGAATTGAGATTCATTAGGTGACGGGCAGTGCAGGGGAGTTGCTAAGAGTTGAGGAAACCCACGAACTTGACTCCGATTATACAGGGGCCTCCAGTTGGAGGCCTTGGTGTATCAGGGGGAAATGGCACATCGGTGCCACTTACCAGCGCACACCCCTAATGGTGAGTGACGTTTTGAACACGGGAACATGACATTCATTCATGTACCATAATGAACCGGTTATTTGAAAGGTAATCTTTTTTTCTAAAAATTGCAACTTCAGGGTACTAAACAGATGAAATAGAACAATGGTGTAATTCGTGTCAGTATTCGTTTTTCTTTGTTATGATTGCTCCCTAATAGGTTTGGAAGGATAAGCAAAGGCCAGTTGTTCCATTTCTGGGTGGCACTCCTGCTGGGAAAGGGGAGCGACAGGGAGGTCCCCACAGCCCTCGTCCTAGCCCCACGCCAGGAGCCAGGTCCCCAAGGGGAGCGGGCGCATGTTGTCTGAGAGCAGTGTCTCCAGGGAGAATTTCTTCTGTGCTCTGGCTATTTCAGCAGAGTCGACAAGGAGCATAACAAGTGTGGAAAGATGACCTATTTTGTAGAAAAGCTGAATATTTCCCCAGATGCTTAGTGGCAGAGTGGTGCAAAACAGGCCTGTGAAATCCAGCAGGGTGAAATCCCGCTCCGAATGCACATACAGGCAGCTCAACCAAAGCAGATGCCTTTTCCCCCTCCAGCTTGCAAATCTTTTTCCAGCCACAGGGTCCAGCTGCCCCCACCTCACCTGGGTTCTCTGATGGCTTTCCCAGCTGTTGACATTTCTGCAGAGAAGGGCCCACGGAGTGAAATCTCCTCTGGTTTGGCAGGAATGTTCCTGTCTGCCCCTGGACCACTGCTTCCTCGCCCCGCAGCTTTGATGAGGTGTTGTCTGGGTTCATTTCAGCTGTTAGTTTAGCAGTACCGAGGTAACAGCCTCAAGACACAGGGGAAGCCATTCAGGAACTTCCTGTTACATTTATGTAAGTGGCAGTCAATTGGATTTTATCTTCCAAACAGAGGTAGTTGAGGCCGCAGCCCATGACAGCAGGCAGCTCAGGCCTCCTCGGCGGCTGCAGGCCCCAAATTGCTCTGCCAGGGTCCAGGACTGCTTCATTGTGAGGCTGCCAGGTGTGCCCTGCAGGGCCCGCTGGCTCCGTAAGGCCTGCAAGCTCAGCACTGGGCAACCATGGTGCAGCTGGGAAGCCTGCCCGCCTGCCCGCCCACCAGCAGCCTGCCTGCAAGCCGATCTGGCTAGACGGAAGCAGAGACACCCTCCCCACTGTACCCCCCGTTCCAACAGTGCTTGGCACCGAATGGCACGTCTCAGTTTGGTGTTGCGAAGTTAAGGTTTCAAAGGTTTATTCCAGAAACAGTCAAGGCAGCGGGTGCCCCAGGCCCAGCCCGGGCCCAGTGCCTGCTGCCGTAATGGCTAGTGCTCTGCTGGTGATGGATTGAGCCACCACACTGTTCTCCTTCTAAACCAACCCTGCACACGTTCGCTGCAGACCTCAGGCCCTGAGTCTTTGGTTCAAACTCCTGGTCTGCTCTGGTTCATTCCTGAAAACACTTGATTACCGCTCCCTTCATTTGCGGTCCCTTCCTAAGATAAGTAGATTTCCAAACAAGGTAATTAGAAATTTGAAAAGCAGCCCACATTTCATTTGTACATATGGTTATTAAAGTGATATTGACTTTTGCATATTTTCCCAAGGGCATACCTGTTACGATTTCCCCTCTGTACTTTCACTGAGACAGTTCATCTGTGTCCTGCCTGCAAACAGAGTGACACTGCTGGGGAATCGGGTGCGGACCACGTGTAGCTCTATCCCCAGCACACAGAGGTGCTCCTGAAACAGCTGTGGGAGGAAGGGAGGGAGGAAGAAAAGCTTTTAGCCCATGTCTACCTTGCCCAGGAATACCTTTATGACATCTCAGGGAGGCGATCATTCTAAATGCTATTTGAGCCTCTGGCAGCTGGGGCCACCACCTCCAAGCAGCCCAGCCCATCTCCGCAAGGTCCTCCTGTGTTGTTCAGCTGTGCTCTCTCGCTGTACATTCATATCCGCCCAGCCATTTGGGGTACCACGCATCCCATCAGCGATGCGTGCCAACTATTCTCAACCACCCAGCCTGTGGGTAGCTCTCTCCTGCCCACACAATTGGGGTGAGGAACTTCTAAGCCTCTGTGCCAAAATCCTGAGATGCTTACTCCCTTCTCTGCCAGCTATTACCCTTATCAGAATGGCCATGAAGCACAACTTTGATCCTCACACTTCCTCTTCCAGGAATTTCCTCTGGAAAATGCCTACGAATGTGCTAAAAAAGATTTATCCGCAAGGGCGAGCACTGCTGCTTTTTAAATGTAATAACTCAAAAAAAGAGGTGGGGAGGCGGGGTGGATATCCTAAATGTCTAAAACAAAGGCAAGTCGGTTAAATTATGAAACCTCCATACAGTGGCCTTCTCAAGCATCAAACAAATTTTTTATTTAGATAAAAAGGTGTGCATGAATACTGCTAAGTAACAACTGGAGTGTGCAGTGTGATCTCATTTTAAGATATATCCACAGACCTGGAAACGTACACACCAAGACATTCACAATGATTTTTACTGGGTTTTCCAGCTCTTCTTTTTGTTTCTTTACAGTGTCTCACTTTTCCATGATAGCACATGTTACTCCTGTAATAAAAAACACAGGCTGGTGGTTAATTCAGCGCACTCTTGGGAAGCTTCCCAAGCGGCCACCGTCTTTTCTGAGGGCTCACAAGCCTTCCTCCGAGTGCTTCACAAGGACTTCCCTGTGGCTCAGATGGTAAAGAAAGTGAAAAGTGAAGTCGCTCAGTCGTGTCCGACTCTTTGCGACCCCGTGGACCGTAGCCCACCAGGCTCCTCCGCCCACGGGATTCTCCAGGCAAGATATACTGGAGTGGGTTGCCATTTCCTTCTCCAGGGGATCAAGAATCTGCCTGCAATTCAGGAGAACCTGGGTTCGATCCTTGGGTCGGGAAGATCCCGTGGAGAAGAGAATGGTGATGCATTCCAGTTTTCTGCCCTGGAGAATCCCATGCACAGAGGAGCCTGGTGGGCTACAGTCCATGGGGTCACAGAGTCAGACACGACTGAGCAACTAACACTCTCACAGACTCATACTGTGCTTTCAAATTCTAATGGAAATCACTTCCAGACCACAGATCAATAGCTTCTTATTGTCCCTTTTTGTGGACATGATTGTCTTCTGTTGTCCCATCCCCTGGACCCTCCTGTCCACTAATATTCCTTAGGGATCACTGACCATCTTCTGCGTCTGCTGGCCCTCCAGTCCTCAGCTGAGCCCGAAAGCACCTGGACGTACTTGCTGCCACCTCACCTTTCTTGCCCCTCAAATCCCCCGTCACCACGTTATTCACTTTCTAGGGTTTGAGGGTAGTTTTCCTTGAAAGAGTAGATGAAGTAAAACAGTGGGTGCCTGGTGTGGCCCACTCTGTAACCCGCGTATATTAGGGTCAGCAAACCACTTTTTAAACTGGTCTCACTTGTGATCAGTGGCAGCTGGCAAGCGCATGCTTTCCCAGTCGTGTTCTCACCGCTGTGTCTCCCTTGGTTAGATGCCCTTAAGGTCTTATCCCCCGGGAGGACTCTCTTCAAGGCCGTGTGATTTCTCTAGATTCTGTCCCAGAGCCCTAGCTCCTAAGTTTCCTTGTCAGAACTTCTAGTGACTGTCAGTTTTCTTTTAAAGAATGTCTTCTTGCTCCTGAAAGTCTTCTACTTTGGTCCCAGGTGGTTGTGTCCCTTTTTTTTTTTCTTACCATTTTTTTTTTTTTAGGTGCTTAGATGTCTGAGCATTTATTCATTTCTCTTCCACTTATCCCAGAAAGATTTAAGGTAGCTCTGAAAATGCATGTAGCAAAGTGAAAATGGAAGGGACAGAGCAGGAGTGAATGAAAATACAGGATAGCAGAGGAAGGTGCAGGCTTGGGTGAGGTTTTGCATGAAGGGGAGATTCCAGGTTTGGTCCAGAGTCAAGTCTTTTTATAGACAACATAGAAACAAGCCAGTTGTTTGGGAAGAATGTAACTATTCCTTTTAGGAATTCTTCCTCATAGAGAGGGCCCTGTAAGGTGTTGGAAGCAACAGAAGAGCTGCTTTTCAGTGAGCTTAATAAGAATAGACTGTGACCTACTCATGTTTGAAACTCTAAATGTTTGGAAGTTGAATGCAGTGATTTTTCTTTTTTTTTTTTTACTGCACTGAGTCGTCATTGCTGCACACGGGCTTTCTCTAGCTGAGTGGGGGCTGCTCTAGTTGCCATGCACAGGCTTCTCATTGCAGTGGCTTCTCTTGTTGCGGAGGAGGGGCTCTAGGGCACACAGGCTTTAGTCATTGTGGCGCAAGTGCCCAGGGGCTCTGAGGCACGTGGGATCGTCCCCAACCAGGGATCGAACCAGAGTCCCCTGCATTGGCAGGTGAGTTCATAACCACTGGACCACCAGGGAAGCCCAAGTGAGATGTTTCTTAAGAAATGTCCTTGTGCTGGGCGTCAGACCAGGGGCTGGAGACCTGGGGGACATCAGGAAAGAGGAGCTCCCTGACGTCCTGTCCACCTTGAGGGCTTCCTGTGCCGAGGGTCCCTGTAACGAGCAGCTCAGTTCAGAGACCCCAGGGTTGATTTTTCCAACCTCGGAACGTCCCGTCAGTCTCATGGCAGGTTTCACTTCATGAACAGGGAAACAACACTGTAACGTTCTTTTGTTTTTGTGGTGGTTATAAACTGATTCATAGCTCCACATGAAGAATTTCTTCACAAAGAACTTATTTTTCTTGCTTTTGAAAAAAATCAACATAGTTGTGTAAAATAGTAAAATAAAGCAGGTGCATATTAAAACCAGCACATAATAAAGCCAAAACTCTCAAACTCCAACAGCCCACAGTTTTAGGGTGAGCCACACGCAGAAATGCATGGAGGCCACACGGTGCGGGGAAGCACTTTTTAGCGCCTGACATCTTCATCTGTCCATCAGTACCAGGCCGACCACTTAATATATTTTCCACGTCGTCACTTTTGAGAGTGAAAGGGGCGTGGAGTGGCCCCAGACAGAGCCAGAGAACCCGGAGCCGACCTGGCCAACTGGGGGTGCGGTCACCCTGTCTTGAGCTCTTCTGGGTTTTTCAGGTTTTTGGTTTCCCCCCCTTTTTGGTTTTCTTTTTGATTGCTGGAAAAGCCAGCTTATTGCCCTCCACAGCTGTTCCCTCTTAAAAACCAGTCCGTTTTCAAGATGTTTGACATCAGGAAGCATGTGAGCATGGACAAGCCGGAGTCCATCAGCAGGCAGTGTAGCCATGACCCTCATTCAGAGAGAAGGGGGATTTCATCTGAAACACAGAACCCTGTGCCAGCTGTGTGACTCTGACATCAGACCAGGAAAGCGCAAAGCAATTAAAAATAATTAATGATTTCTGAATATCAGCCTTCTCCATGCAGTTTTAATCTAGTCCTCATTTAAATTGGAAGATGGACATTTAATTATCAGTATTATGAAATTCATGATTTATATATTTCATCCAACTGGATAAAATTTCTGCCACCGGCTCTTCACCTTATTCTGAAAAGAAAAAGAATCTATGTATTTTACAGTGTGATCCTTTAGAAACTCATCTATAACATACCAAACAATTACGAATGTATTTTCCTTTCATTTTTAGTGATTGTATTATTTCTGTCTTTCAATTGGGAGAAGAAAATCTCTCCAGGAAAGTCAGAAATAAACTTGATACTTTAATGACCATAAAGCAATGCCAGGTGGGAAAACGACCAAAAGACTGAAACCATCGGGCACGTGAGAAATGAGAAACGCCCTTCTTTTCTGTGTGAGGTGTTCTCACCGACAGCCATCCACACGCCATGTTTATGCTGCAGAGTGTGCATGTGGGGGGTGTGTGTGTGTGTGTGTGTGTGTGTGGTTCCGCTTTCCCCACGTGTGTGGGTGAGTGCCAACCTGCGGGTGGGTTCACAGCCTCAAAGCTGGGGAAGGGCGGCCAGCTTCCAGCGGGAGCCCCAGAGTAAACGTCAGTCACCCTCTGCACTCACAGGTACCTCTGCAGCCTGAGAATTAATGGACATGTTCTTGCGGCTTCTGTGGCCTTGAACTTCAGACCTCCCCCCGCCCACCTCTTTTCCTCATCCTCCACTGAGGGTTTCAGACTCACCTAGGACTGCTCAGCGGTGCGGGGTGAGCTGGAGGGAGGGGAGGCAGGGAACCAAGGGAGGAACGTGGGTTTGACGGGCCCCAGATGATAGCATACGGGGAAGATTTCTCAGTGGAGTGAAAAAATATATATATTCATAATAATGGTGCTCGAATCAAGAAGGAAATAAGTCATTTTAAAGGCATATAAATTTTTATCATCCCCTCTAACAGCCATGGCGTCCCTCGTCTATCCATCTCTTCCTGCCCTAACAACAAAACTGAGCACAAAGGAAACCAAGAGAAGAGCAGGCAGCACCGAGCGGGCGCGGGTGGGGACTTGCTCGAGTAGTAGATCTGTACATCCTGATGCAAAGGTGCGGGTGACAGGTGGCCAGGTTTGCTCTGTACACAACCATGTGTGTGCTGTCAGGCGCTCACACGCCGCCTTGTTGCGATTGATGAATTGCCTGCTTTCTTGATTAAACCTTCCGTCACTTAAGAAACAAAAAGCCTGTGTTTAGATGGCAGAGTGGGACACGTCAAAAAAATCTGTCTCCTTTACCTTTGTGCAGATGTTGGGCACAGACTGTAACATGTATTATTAAAATGAATGTGGCATTTACTGTGCATTATTCCTTTCCTGGGAGAAAGGACTGTAAATTATATGCTAATAATAAGCTTTAACCCTTTCGAAATGCAAAAGATTTAAGAGTGCAAATATTCATGTAGGCCCGGCTAATTGGACGTGCTTTCATACACCCAACCGTGGTTGCCGTGTCACCGGAGTTAATGAACAGCGTGTGCGGGCAGACACGCAGGGCGCTTGGGGAGCTCTCGCCTCCTGGAGGGGCTCCGCTCTGCAGGTGCCTCTGCTAGGATTTTGCAGAGAGAGACCCCGAAACCCCTAGGCTGGGCTCTGGGTCACCCTCTGACAGATGAGGGCCAGAGCCTCGTCCAGTTCCCCTGGCCCATCTTCTGGACCCGAGCGTCAGGCGTGGTCCTCTGTGCTCTGTGTCCTTGCCTCAGGGGCCGGCTGGGCTCGGGCCTGGCAGGTACCTTGTTGGCACTCACACTTCCTTGACCTGGCTTATCAGTCCCCAGTCCAGTTGCCCAGGTGGCAGACTCACGTCGCCAAAGCACACCTCGTCAGATCACGTTCACGCCAGCCCCAGCCCACTGCCGACCGTGCTCACGCGTACCTCACCTGCCCAGAGTGGGGGCTGTCGATGGCCAGTCTCTCCCTGTGTGGTGTCTCTTCCTCCAGGCCCCCCAGCCCAGGTGGCTCCCCATGTCCTCTCTCCATTGTGTCTTTCTGTGCACCTGTCCCTGCCGGTCCTGTGGCCTGATGGCCCCAGCGTCTCCTCTGCTGACCCATCCTTGAAGGCCTGCTTCCACACTGCCTCTGTCTCATTCCCTCCCACTTGGGGTGCTGGTTTCGTCCCCCTCAGTTTTGTGTTGGAGCCGTTTCACCTGTGAGCACGCTCAGACAACAGAGAGGACGGAGGCTGTCTTCACTCCTTTTTGAGTTGTTGAGGATTTATTAAAGGCAGAGAGAAGAACGACTGTTCAATTCTCTCTTCATTCAGCAGACAGCGCTGCTGTGTGCCAGGCCCCGTGTTCCCACTTCCAGGGCAGCGGGAAGGTTCAGCATGTGACTGACGGGACATTTGGGGTCAGAAGCACATGCGGCCATCACACAGAGCTGCCGTGAATGACCGCACAGGTTGTGCGCTGAATAACCCACACAAATGGTTCCCAGGTAGAGCTGTGCAAGGGCCCTGTGTTACGTGACCCTGGGCAAGTCCCTTGATGCCAGTTATTCACCCCTCCCTGGTGGCTCAGATGGTAAAGAATCTGCCCGCAACGCGGGAGACCTGGGTTCGATCTCTCGGTCAGGAAGCTTCCCCTGGAGAAGGGAATGGCACCCCACTCCAGCATTCTTGCCTGGAGAATCCCCATGGACAGAGAAGCCTGACAGTTACAGTCCATGGGGTCACAGAGAGCCAGACATGACTGAGTGACTAACACTTTCACTTTCGAGATAATGCAGTAATTGCCTGTTGCCTTCCCGGTTCAGGGTCCAGGACGTGTGAGAGTATTTCATTAATCGGGAAGCACCTCCCCTGCCGGAGCCCAGAGGTTTGTTGAGAATTATCACCCAGGGCACCCTAGCTCATCTTCTCAGTCCTGCGCTCCATTGTATGATTGTGTGTGTAAGATTTCTTCTCAGCAGTCGGAGTGCTCTGAGTGCTCAGGGAAGACGTCTTCCTGGGGCCGGAGAAACTTGCAGTAAAGGATCTGGCGCAGCTCTGCTGGGCACCACCCAGAAAGGAGACGTCCTGCCACGCGTTGTCACTTAGACGTGGGCTGTTCTGAGTGGCCAGCGGCCCACAAGCCCTTTCTCGGGAAGGTGACAGGATGCTGGTGTGGGGGCAGGAAGGGAAGACGCGCTTGGCAGAGTGAGCCGGCGACCTCCATAAAATCTTGCAACGCACCTTTGGTTTTTCGGAGGAAAAGTGCTCGCGGCGGGGGGCTGGGTGTGCTGCTTTCGTCTCCAGGTTTTCATTTCTGCTTTTCCTGTGCTCCCCCGGCAGGAGAAAGTTAAGACCTTTTCCAGTTTCGTCATGGTGAAAAATAAAAATATAATGAGGTGACAGATACTTGAGTGTTCTTAAAAGATGGCCACCCCCTGCTGTGCCCTCATTCTCCATATTTTTCTTTCAAGTGCTGCAGAGAGTAGGCGGCATTGGTTTAATGGGCCACGTCCCCCTCCCTCCTAAATCCTTGAGTGAGGCAGCTGAGAGGTGGTGGGAAGATTCTGGGCAGGAGCCAAAAGGGTAGGTGCAGCGAAGTTTCTGCCACGGACCTGCCCGGTGACGTCAGGCACAGCACCAAGCCTTTCTGGTCCTGATGCCCCCATCTCTCGACATCAGTAATTGCAATAATAATGTTAATCGTTCGAGTGTAGCCATAGTTCAGCTCATGTTTTTTGGAAGCATCCTCTGTGTCGGCCATTGTCTTGCATCTAGGGGAGCAGCGATAACACCTCCAGGGCCTGGGGCCATGTGGGAAGGAGCTTGTGTGGTTTTCACACTGGGATACCTGAGACGTTACCAGCAAATGCAAACTTACTGCCCCGACACTTCAGAGAAATGCCATCCGAACGCTGCCTTGACCGTAAAGATCCCACACATGGACAGAGAAAAGCCATCTCTCTGACACTTTTCTCTCTGCATGTGTATCTTCTTTGTCTAGTTTTTAAGCAGAAATATGTCTCTGTTTCCCCATCATAGTTCGCTTCCTGGCAGGCAGCGTGACTGTGGTCCTTTCTGAAGGCCTAGCCAGAGAAAGGGCTACCCAGGTGGCGCTAGTGTTAAAGAACCCTCCCATCCAAGCAGGAAAATGCAAGAGACCCAGGTTCCATCCATGGCTCAGGAAGATCCCCTGGAGAAGGACATAGCAACCCACTCCAGTATTCTTGCCTGGAGAGTCCCATGGACAGAGGAGCCTGTGGTCCATAGGGTTGCAAAGAGTCGGACACAACTGAAGCAACTTGGCACGCAGCCAGAGAAATGCTGAAAACAAACGGAAGACACTCAGTCTCAGCTCTTCATCTGCTCTTAGCACTTTTTCAGAGGTTTTCTCTGGGGAGAGTGAAGTCATTGGGGTTACCAAACACTCCTGCCTAGGAGCAGCTTGTATCAAACTAGCCTTTGGTTTCTCTTTATACCTGTGTCTCTGTCTTGCAGTAACAGACTATCAGCTGAGAGGGAAACAGTGATATAATTAAGGTAACTTCTTTAAGCACGTTTTGGGAGCTGAAGTTGTTTTTGCTTTTATTAAAATGGATCACTTTAATTTATTTTAATAAATCTAACCTTCCTCTAGACTTACCATGTACAAAACTCTGTTGTAAGCCCTTTCCATGCATTTTATTATTTAATCCCAGCAAATCCTTATCAATAACCTTATAGAAAACCTCTCAGGGTTTGTACCATTACTGCTGTGATCTCTGTTTTACAGATAGAGCTGCCAGTGTTGCTGAGTCCCCATGTTCAAGCCTTGTTCAAAGCCTTAGAGAATGAATACCTGTAATAATAATGAAAGTGCAAGCCACTCGGTCATGTCTGACTGAGTACAGTCCATGGAATTCTCCAGGCCAGAATACTGGCGTGGGTAGCCTTTGCCTTCTCCAAGGGACCTTCCCAACCCAGGGATTGAAGCCAGGTCTTCTGCATTGCAGGCAGATTCTATACATTAATATGACAATAATAATAATAAATATTGTGCAGGTGGAGAAACTGAGGTTTGAGAGTGATTTACCCATAGTTAGCAGTGCCAGTCAGCAGAAGGGCTGACATTCAAGCCCAACCAGCCCCTCAGCTCCCCGCCACTACCCTGGGGACAGCTCCTTGTAGCTGGGGACCCTGTCCCTCCCTGTGTCAAGCGACGCTGGAAGGACACACACACTAGAGTCGCTCACATGAGGACTCATCGGTTTATTAGGTCTCAATGTAGTTTAACCTCAAGTGGCCCCTGGACCATCGTCTCTAGGACCTCATCAGAGTGAGGCCTTCCATGCTTGACTGAAGATGACCTCCCTGACCCCCGCATCCTCAGGGCACCTCCAGGGGTAAGTGTGGGTCCTGCTGGGCAGAACAGTGCGGAGCTGAGCACAGGCCCTCTCGTAAAGCTGAGCGGCCTTAGGTAAGGGCCTTCACCTTTCTGGGCCTCAGTTTCCTCATCTGTCAAACGGGACAGCGGTGGTTTGCAGTGAGGATTAGAACCGAGCCTGGCACATAGGAGGTGCTGTGGGGGTGTCCTTATGATTGTAATTATCCCACAGCTCCTCGCTCCGCCCCATCTCAGATCCTTCCCAGACCAGCAAGGGCAATACTCTGGATGCTTCAAGGAACCTCCCTGCCATTAGCAGGCAAGGCTGCTGCTGGTCCTACTGTTGAAAACCTCTGTCTGGGGGTAGTGGGGAGCTCTGGGCACCTGGGTGTCCCCTTGCCATGGTCTTCCCTCAGCCCTGAGGTGACAGTGGCCAGCCCAGACACACCTTCTCACGTCTTGGGACTGAACTGTAGGCGTGTCCCCCAACTCCAGCTCTCTGAACCCTGCCCACAGCAGGGCTCCTACATGAACTGACAGTTACCGTAGTGCCACCTGCTCTGAAGCTTCACCCTCTAGGTTGGGCTTCCTAAGGTGCCAGCCTCTACCGAGGTGACCGAGTTGTTCCAGACCCTGTGCAACCCCGTGTGCTCCTGGTCCCAGGTCCCCTCCTGCCGGCTCCACTGCCCAAGTTCTGCTGCCGCCTGTGTGTCCCTGCTTCCAGGCTCCAGCCTGGCTGACCTACTTCAGTAGCCCTTGGGGATCAGCTGCCAGGTGGGCATCTGTAGACTCCTGATGACTTAGTGAGTAATGATGGGGGAGTTGGTAGAACTCGGGGAGCAGCTGGACGGCTACACAGGATCCAATGATGAGACGGGAAGTTTTCTCTGTCCCCACACAGGGACAGGTTTCGGTGCATTTAACTTCTGGCCTCAGGACCAAAGAGTTCTGATCTGTTCTATAGCAACAAAGCCACCTTTCCCATGGACGGAATACCTGCATCCATCCGTTGCTGTGCGTTTGGCGTCCGTGTCTTGAATACCCAGTACTTTTTTTCCCCATCTGTTTATAAATGGCCAGTGACAGTCTTAACCTGTTTATGTTTAAAGAACAGACTTCATTGCTCCAGCCTAGAGTTGGGATGGGGTGTATTTATCACATGTCCCAGAGAACGCGGGGCCCTCAGTCCTCAGATTTGTCTTTCGATTGTCTCCGAGACAATGAGTGATGCAGAGCTCTCAGCCAAGGTTGAGATCCTTTGTTAGCGCGCAGTTTCTCGCGCCTGGCTTGTTTTATAGCGTGAACGATCTGATGATCCACCGGCGAGGCGACATCCATAATTTTGAATGAGAGAGCAAAGCTTGTCTCGTCGGCCCTAAGCATTGCTCCTGGTGACACGCTTAGAAGTACTTAATCGCTTGCTACCTGGAGGCAATAAACGCACCCATCTTTCTGTTCCATTGCCTCCTGTGTTTACCTTAAATATGCCCTGGGCTAACAGAATGCCGGTGACACTCCTGTCAGAGGGTCCATTGGCATGTGAATTACACAGCCGCCTCTCACCCTTCTTCCAACCAAAGGTGGTTGGGCCTCCCATAGGCCCAGCGTGGGCGCCTTCTGTGGCCAGAAGCCTCTTGGCTGTTGATGCTGCTTGTGAACTTTGCCATCTGATTAGTTTTCCCAGTTCTGAGAAGGGTGACTTGTTCTGGGTTGTAACGTCTCGTTCTGTGCTCAGTTCTCCGCTGGAGTCCAGGGTCTGTCCCGGGAGGTTAGGACCACAAGTCTTACACCCAGGCAGCCCAGCCTGTAGGAGGTGCTGAGATCCTCATTGTTGGACTGATTCTTGAGACCCACCCTTTGTATCCACTCTCCCCGGCTGCATGACTTTGGACAGTTTATGTAACCTTTCAGTCATTTCCTCTTCTAAAACTTGAGGATTAGGGATAATGTATGTGAAGTGCCTTGTACTGAGCGGGCCCCCCAGAAATGGTAGCTCGAATGACTGTCATAGACCCTGGCATTCCAGGGAGCATGGGTCTTATTTCCCCCTGAAGTAGGACCCCAGCCCCACCCCACCTAAAATGCAGTCTGGAGGGGGGCTTAGGTCCACTAAGGCAGGGCCGGAGGGGGACTCATGGGTTGGAGCCTGCCCAGGTCAGGATCCAACCCTCCACCCTAGTTCAGAAATCTATAATTGCTTGAGATGCAAGTTTGTTAGTGGGTGAAACAGTTTTGAAGAGAACTTCTCAGCGTTTAAATCAGCCTCCAATTCTCCCCTCCCTTGTCCTCGAATCAGCTCTGGACTGAGAAAGGAACATTACCTGTTCTCAGCACTCGAAACATTTGACTCCTTTCTTCTTTGTCTGTTGGCTCTTTCTTTCCTGCCCCTTCCATCCCAGGACCCTTGCCCCAGAGTCCTTACAGACCTGTGAGCCGAGGCTTGGTCTGAGGATATGTCGAGAGTCCCACCAGCCACTGGGCACATCCTGAAGGCTCCCTCATGCTCCAGAGTGGTCACTGGGCCAGTGGGGCTCCAAGGCCTGTGCCAAAGGCTGGCTTGGCAGCCATGGGACACACCGTGCACTGAAGACCATCTTTCTTGGGGTTTGGGAGAGTAGTTTAAGCAACTTCCTGAGACATTCCCATCTTAAGAAAGGATGCCAGACTATCTGTCGATGCTGAGGGATTGCTCCTTTCTTCAGACTACCTTTTAAAAAAAGATATTGTACCTTTTATTTGGATTTAATGAGGGCAGACATTTTAATCAGAGGTTAGTCATTTATTTTTGCAAACTATTGTTTTGATTCATCATTTATGCAGATAATTAAATGGTTCAGTTGGCACAGTGTGTCTACTTTATTAAAACAGGTAATTCTGGTAGGGGGGAGAGAGATGCTGTTTTTTGGATCACTGCACCAGAATTGCTTTTATCTTCATCTCTGTGCATAGTTTCTGGTTGTGTTGCCAGAAGGCTCTCTCACCTTCAAGCGTTTGGTGTCCTCTCTGGTCTGGGGGGTGCTTGCCCTGGGATGATTGGGGTGTAAGCCATTGTGCCCTTTGAACTGGGAGATGAAGAAATCCTGTGCTGTTACCTTTCAGAAAGGCTCCCAAGGTTTTAATTGGATTGGGGGAGAAGAGCCTACAAGTTATGAACTTTGCAGAGCAGCAGTTCTTATGCTAAAAACAGATTAATTGTAGCCCTCGCAGGGGGTGGAGTTTAAAAGTCAATTACTACTTGTCCTATTATAATTTATACACCTAGGATTTGAAAAAGTCTGTCACTTGGTGCAAAAATGAAAAGGTTACGTGTACTAGTGTGAGTACTCCCGTGACTTTTCATTTGTAAATGCTTTAGCTACACGCATCTGTATGTATGCAGCTTGTAGGTGCAGAGCTCCGATACTATTGCAGCTTAGAGCAGGGTTCCTCAGGAAGAGTAACCTTTAAGATTTCATTCTTTAAATCCACAATGGCTTGAAACTTAGTCCTTTGTCTGGCAGTTCAGTCCATTTGTAGGCACCCTGGCAGCCCCAGCTAGGGCCTTGGGGACACTCCACTCCCAGGTCACAAGCCAGTAAGAGATGGCCCTTTAGGGGTCAATTTTTTAAAAACAACAAATTGCTTGCGAGGTTTGCTCTCCTTGATTTTTCCATGTTTGCATCCTGAATCAGTTCGTTCACTCATTAAAAGGATTTATTTTAGTCAGACCAATTAGAACTTTGGAAGCTAATTTTTTGCTGAGCAGCGCGCAGACCTCAGGAAGCACGATTTATAACAGGGCTTCCGCCCTTTTCCACCAAGAGCTGTCTGCTGGCGCTGCGATCCCCCGCGCTCAGAGCACAGAACGTGGGTCCTTTGCGGGTGGGTGGCTCCTGGCCTCCATTGTTTCCTGGGGAACCCGCAAGTCTGAGAAGCCCAGCCCAGCCCGGGAGTGGCTCGCAGGATTTGTTTGCTTGCACAAACCCCACAGTTTAATTTTTTTTAATAGGAAGCTGCTGTGTAGTTTGGATATTTAAACAGTTATTAACCGAATGACAATTAACAGATTGCATAGACAGATTTTCTTTTGAAAACCTCTGAAATTGAGTACAGTTTGCAAAACTATCACGGCCTAGTAATGACAATGAATTTTGATTTCCCGGAACTGATATTAGACTCCTTATTAAACTATGTGCATCTGCTTTTAATTTACTCCAAATAATTGGAAAATGCAATGAAGCTTTCCAATTAAAGCACGGCTTTATGCTGTTTAATAATACCCCCATAATATTATAGCTTATGAAGTGACAGGTGAGTTGGTGTATGAATAAAACATAAAGGCAGCAATAAGGGACAGAAAACCGGAGACAGTTGTGGGGATTTTAAATGCTGGATGTAATTTGCATATATTAATCTCTTCTTTTCAGCCTTATCAGGCGTTCTTCAGTATTTGAAGTTAAAATAGCGTTGACAGGCGGGAGTACGCTTAGTTTTTTCAAGGATTTATTACTTGTATAATTTCTGATCTTTAATAAGCAGATATGACTGATCCTCATAGTTCTATAGAAATCGGTTAATTGTTCCAGATGGCGTGTACTGATTATGCAAAATTACTTTTCACACCATTTTTTTTGTGATGGAGTTTGGAGTAAAATTAAATTTTTTATAGCCTTCTTATCATGCTGTTTTACAGTGGTTTTTCCACAGAAGTTGAATTTAATCTACTATATTACATTGACCAGCACAGTTATTCTAATGTAGCATTTTGTGATTTGACAAAGAATAATAGAACATATTGCTCATTGTTCATTACTGTGTCCCTAATAAAAAGGAGCTCCTGTGTATAGAACATAGCTGTTATTTATGAAGAATGCCTAATTCATACAGTTAAAAATGCAAAATTGTACTATGCAGTAGTTCCTTGTAGGGAGAGAGTATCTGAGAAAAGCAAATGGAAATAGGCTTGTTGCTACGGATTTTACATGCTAGGAGAGGGACCTTCTTTTAATGACCAGAGAGTTTAAATTGTGCTGCTGCTGCTTCTGTGAGTGGGGGAAAGAAAAGGCTAGATAATCTCATTCTATTGATATTAAGAGAGGTGTCACCGGTTGACTTGTCTTGATTTACATAATCCCAGAAGCCTTTCGTAACTGAATAGCGTTTATAAAAGGTGGTTATACTTTGGTATAAAGTATCAAAAAAAAAAAAAGCCTAAAAAGCCTCAAAGATAATTAGTCTCTAACGTTTTCCAAAGCGTCAGTTTTTGCAAAGCATCTTGTGCTGGTGTCAGATCCAAGTCCAGGCTGTGCATTTTACCAGGTGACATTAATCTAAGCTTATCCTTGTCCAGGTTCTCGGATAACATTCCCTCTACAGTTCAGCTGGTAGCGGGAGACGACTCAGCAGGCGCATCCCAAAATGGGATTGTAGGCCTGTTACCACGATGCAGGGAGAGATCCCGTTTCTTTCCTTTGGGAGAACTCCTCCCAAAAACAGAGGGAAGGAGGACAGGTTTTTCTGTTGCATGAGAAGACTCCTGTTTGGGTGTGTAGTATTTTAAATACAGTGCAGAAAAAAGTAACCCATTTCTGTGTATATAATCTGAACTTTGACTTGTTTTCAAGGGACCACTGTGTATATGAAACCTTATCAGGATTTTTATAGACTTGGGATGTACATTTCTGTTTCAGGTAGACTTGAATCCCTTGTACAGAGAGACTCACAGATCTTTCTGTGGCCCAACTGTTCCATCCAGGTATTTGGTTTAGTTCTGTGCGTCATCACCCCTTGCCCTTAGCCGTCTTCCCACAGGCCTTGAGAATGCTTCCTTGTTTGAACAGACTTGAGGTGGATTTGGATCTGTTTAAAAGGTTCAATTCCTTTAGCCCTGGGGGAATCACACATCTTTTTTTAAAAATATATTTTTCTGCTAGCAACACTGATTGCTGTTCACAATGCTCCGTGCCCTCTTCCCCACCAATCCTCGAGTAGAAGCAGGACTTCATTGATGCCTCTCTGGCAGGTTCAAGGGGACCAGACACACAGGTTGCAGACTTCAGAGGTCGTCTATCCAGCTGCACCTGCTGAGGGTGGGACTTGGGATGCAGGGCAGGGGTGCTCTCGGGGTGTGAGCTCTCCAGAGGGCCCAGGAGAACAGATTCAGTTAGATGCCCACGCTACCATTGCCAGTATTGTGTAGATTGTACTGTTCTCTAGTCTTCAAAATATTTTCAGTTAAGTTCTCCTTTGTATCTAGTCTGGTCTTGAAAGAAGTTAAATAGGAAGGTAAATATATTTGGCTGCCTGCAGTACTGGAATGACTAATTAGACCAAATATAAAGAAATGTAATTCAGACCCCAGAGCACTTTCAATAACCTGTACGAACTGAATTCTGTATTCTCTTTACCTCCAGAGTACTTAAAAAACCTGAAACCTTTCACCTGCCCTCTTTTGTAAACTCAAGATATATTTTTGTTAAAATGAAAATTATATGAAAAAGAGCATGCATAAATCAGACATGATTAAAAATATTTGTTCTAATGCAGTAATAATGTGGTAGTAATGCTTTCATCAGTATAGCTTAAGGCTACATTAAGTGGACAGACTTTATATGGATTCTCTAATTTTAATCTTCAAAATGCTATCTAATGTCTCATTAAGACTTGCATATAATGTATCTTAAGTACAGTCATTAAATATAGTTTAGGGAGATTTATGTTCAGATATTGCTTAAAGATGTTTTAATAGGCCCATTTACTCTGATGATATTAATGAGCTCTTAATACAGACTAAGCTTCTAAAACTAGTTGTAAAGATTCCAGCCTGAACGCAACAACTTGGGATTAAAGCCCAGTTTGCCCGAGAACCTGCAGGCTTGCCCCACTGACACGCAGGGTCAGGGCCACCCCCCTGTGGAGCCTTGAGCTTTGGAAAAAGAGCCTCCCTTGCCTTGGTCTGGCTGCTGACCCAGACGACTCCTTCCTTCTGCCAGCCCTGAGTACAGTCCCAAACCGTGCGCTGGACACGTGCTAATCTGGCCGAATCGCCCGTCTCCAAGGTCATCTGAGTGGCGTTGACGCCCTTGGCGGTATCACTGGGGCACGGGAGGGTTAAAGGGGCTCTGCTGTGCCTCTCCCATAAGCATCTGCCACGTAAGGTGTGCGCAGTCTGGCGACATCATGTGAACAGCTTCAGCCTGCCATAAGCAACCTGTAAAAGGTCGCACGGGTGTGCTTTCATCACAGACATTCGTAGTGACTGAAATACATGTATTCAAGTGTCCTGCAAATTCAGAATTGGAAAGAAAAGCCCAGACCACCAGGAGTCTCTATGTGTCCACTCTTGTGTATAGTCACTCCACCCCACCCCACCCGACCCCCTGCCACCAGGCCCCACTTTTAAACATGTTGCAAAAAAAAAAAAAAAACTCCATGTTGGTGTTTCCTTTTTTTTTTTTTCCAGAAAGATACTGAAAAGCATTTTTTGTTTGTTTGTTTCAATTATTTTAGGGGAGGGAAAAAAAAAAGAACCTATGAATTCAGAGACTTTTCTAATTACTAAATTGGTTTGTTATAAAAAGATAATAGCAAATTTCTTCTTTTCATAATTGGACATCTCTTCCCTGTAGGCTAATGCGTGCACAGCTCGTGCATGCACAATAAGTTGTGCTTTTGAAAAGCCATAACTAGCTAATAACAGCTACAGTGTCATCAGAGAGTAATGGTGTGCTGATTAGCATAATTAATGACAAATGGTGGTGCGGAATTGGTGGATTGGTTTAGCGGATGATGAATGCGGGCGAGGCCTGGGCTGGGGCCTGCCAACTAGGCCTCGCTGGCTGTCAGCCCTTCTGTTCTCGCCGAGGCAGCCCTCATTAGTCACGATGGGAGGTGCCAGTTCGTATTCTGTTTGGAGCACAGAAAACTTAATAATCCAAGCGAATGTGGCTTCCCCTCTCTCTTGTGTATTTACTCACAAAACTCTCTCCTCTCTCCTTCCCACTGTGGGCTGACCCATGAGGACACAGCTCCTTCGAGAGGCTGCCGTGATCCTAGAAGGAGGAACAAAAGCTGGTGCTGTAGAGACACACGCGTATGGCCTGGTCCTCCCCGACCACAGATGAATTACTCCCGTTTGGAGGACTTCTGCTTGTGACTCGGTTTATCTGGGTCTTTATAAGAGGAAAAGAAATGAACTCAGTAAGCTATACATTTCGTCCTGAAATAAGACTAGCACATTTATCTTTGGCTTGATTAATCAGACCTAATTTGCATTCTCAAATGAGACTGATAAAAATGGATTTACCTTTTAACCTTTAAAGGAGGGAAAAAGTATTTCTCTGCAAGATTTCCAGGGCTATCTTTCCTTAACTGATAAGAAGCAACTCCTTTATCAATAAAGATGAAAATCATTTGCATTAGTGAATGAGACTAATTATTATATAGTTAATTAGCATCTGGAAATGAGGATTATCTTAATTACAAAGCACAATTTCCCTAATAGCTACAAAACTGTAAGTTTGATCCGTGTGGAAATTGGTAACTATTATTATGTAATTAGTGATAACATTAATAGTACAGAGTATTTAGACATCATTTGCATATGCAAATGTAATTTACCTGAGCCAAACAAGTGGACCGTTAATGATTAAAGCATGATAGAGCTGAGTGAAAGTTCTAGATAGCTGAATAGTATCCATTATGCAGAGTATCTAAATAATTGTTGTAGAGTAGATACGGACCTTTTATATTTAGATGGTCAGAATGGTTTTTGATTTAAGAAGAATTAGGACCAGAAAGATTAAACACAAGGCTTCACTGCTTAGGGAAGTAGCTGGCCACATAGTCATCTCCTCGACTCTGCTTGCCCCATGCCTCCCAATGTACCTTGAACTGTAGATGTTCTTTCCCTGTATAGCTTAACATTTCTGAATATTGGTTTTGTCTTTCAATTGATGCGTACTCCTAAAGCAGTTTTACACACACATGAGCGTGAACTGTGAAGTTGATGGTGCAGCTTACAGTTCTTAGGGGAGTATTCAGAGCTCTCTGAATTTTATCTGTGTGGCCCCAGAGTCTCCTCGGTTCAGAGCTGCTGCTTTATCTGCATCTCCTCTGGTGCCCAGTCGCTCCCTCTTTCAGGCTGTAGCAGTGTTTGCCAGAAGATGGGGTGTGTGCCCGTGAGGGAGTGTGAGATGTGGATGGCCGTTAAGATGTTTTTATTTCAACTCTAATAGCATATCAGCAGAGAGTATTGTTGAGAATAAGATTAAAGCAGGCGCAGTCAGCAAACAACCCCCCAAACCACCGTGGCTTCCCATACCACCATTTGGTATGCCACTCAGGTTCCAAGTTGGGGAGTGCAGGTTGATGGGGGTCCTGCTTCATATGTCATCTCTCCCTGGGACCTGGGCTGAAGGAGCAGCTCCCATCTTCCGAGACATGCTTTTCTTGGAGCAGAGGGCAAGGGCAGGAGACCTGGAAGAGACACCCAGTGGCTCTGAAGCCTCTGGTCTGACATCAGAAGCCCCTGGACAAGGCATCCAGACCAGCTGGGTCCAGGTGTGGGGTGCCTGCTCTTCCCCAGGAGACCCTGACCTCCCACCTCTCACAGGGAAGTAGGATCATACACCCAGGAATGGTGACTTTGTGGGGTTTTAAAAAAGTAGTTCAGAAAAAAAAATTTTTAATGAAATAACATTTAATTTTAAAAAATTTGGAGTGTTCAGATCTAAAGGAAAATATAAAGTCAGTAATTATATATGGAAAAAAAAAACAAGTGAATCTGAGACACGGGATAGTTTCCTGACGTGTGGGAAACGTTGGCCTAGAGTGTCTGTTGCTTATCTTCAGCTTGGCAGGAGCTTGAATTCTCCTGGGAAGGCTGGGGAGTCACTCAGGGATTTGCACAGCTGTTCCAGTGTAGTGGAAATAGCAGTGCCCTCTGGGATTTAAGGCTCATTTTGACCGCTTCCAAACCTGAGAAAGCAGCTTCCTTTGCCTGGGTTTCACTTTTCCCAGCTGCAGAATGAGGCTTTGGGGTCAGGTGGTCCCTGTTGCTGCTCAGCCCTCCCACTACCCCTTTGGAGCACCTGTTGAGAGCCTGCTCCTTGCAGGGGCTAGATCAGAGGTGCTCCAGAAAGTTCTGCCTCAGGGCTGATGGGACTCAGCGGTTCCTGTAAGAATCTAAAAAACAGTTTGTTGCTAGCCAGAACAATTTATGATAAATGTTCTGGTATCCATGTCTGATTTTTTTTTTTTTAATCAAAAACAGATACAAACTTTTCTGATTTATAAAAGTAGAAAAATGGGAAAATATATAAGCACATACGGAAAAGCATACGGAAGAAGATAAAGATCATTCATAATCCCATTATCCAGAGAAACAATTATTTTAAGGTATACACCATGTATTTGTTCTTGATTATTAGTTGCTAAGTGTTTCTGACTCTTTGCTACCCCGTGGACTGTAGCCCGCCAGGCTCTGCTGTCCGTGGGATTTCCCAGGCAAGAATATTGGAGTGGGTTGCCATTTCTTTCTCCAGGGCCTCTTCCCAACCCAGGGATCAAACCCAAGTCTCCTGCCTTAGCAGACAGATTCTTTACCACTGAGCCTCCAGGGAAGCCCCTATACACCATATATATTTATATATAAAAGTATATTTCTACCTAATTGTCCATTATGGGGTTTTTTTGGTTAGATTTATTGAGGTATAATTTACATACAGTAAAATTCACCCTTAACTTTATCGTGTATTTCTTAAAATTATAATGTGTACAGTTAGTGAATTTTGACAAATACCAAATCACATGATAAATGTCATGTATCTACCACCAGAAGTAAGGTCGGGAATTTCCCCATTACCCCCAAGTTCTCTTGTTCCTGTTTCCAGTCATGGCGTGCACCACCCCCAAGTCCCTGGCAGTCACGTGTGTGCTTCGTGTACGGTCATGGAATCGTACAGTACTGTAGTTCCGTGTGACACCTGGTGTAATGTTTGTGAGATTCGTCCACGTTGCTGAATGTATCAGCAGCTCCTCTTTATTCCTGAGAATGTCCACTCCTTTTGACTCCTCATCTCCAGAGCCTTCCTCAGGGCTCATTGAACAGATACACAACTTTCCTCCTGAATCCAACGCACATTTTCTGACCAGTCCTCGGGGGCTGGATACTTCCGTCGTCTTCGCTTCTCAGAGTAGTACTTTGGTGAGCGTTGCTGTAGACAAACCTTTGTTCCTTAGGGCACGTATGCATTTTTAAACATTTCGATGTGCAATGGCAGATTGCTCACCAAAACGGTTGAATCCCTCTACAAGTCCATGTCAGCCAAAGAGGCTGTCTTGCCCTGAAACCTAACTAACTGGCTGCTGTCTCCCAAACTCCTTATCAGTCTGAACGTTGGGGTAGTGAGGGGCGGTTCCCTCGAGCTCTTTCCTGGGCCAGCCATCCCTCTTTTCTGTCGAAGTCCAGTTTTTGCTTATTGAGCTGCAGCATCTCCTTAAGGAACACAGTCTTTTTCTGACTCTCACCTTACTACTGCCTCTTTTCAGTTTGTGATCTGACCTTTAATTCTCCTTTTCCTTTTCTCATTGTGCTTTTGCCATCACATTTTTGAAACGCCTTTTCCATCTTATCATATATTCTGGTACCTTCCTTTTTTTAACATTTAAATCTAAATTTCTTCTAGAAATTGTTCTGATATATGGTATAAGGATCTAGTTATGTTATCCTAAAATTATTTGCCTTTGTCCCAGCTCTAATACCCTGGGTCAGGAAGATCCCCTAGAGAAGGGAATGGCTACCCACTCCAGTATACTTGCCTGGAGAATCCCAAGGACAGAGGAGCCTGGCGGGTACAGCGCATAGGTTCACAAAGATTTGGACATAACTGAGTGACTAACATTTAACAGCCCTACTTATTAAATCTTTTTTTTACCAACTCATTTGAAAACAATCTTATATTAACTTCCTGTTATCTACTATGATAGATTTTGTGGCTTATATCCTGTTTCATTGGCCTGGATGCATATTCTAATGAGTAGATCACACCACTAAGTATTATTCATGTGTGTGCTTTGATATCTTGTCTTATTACTCTTTGTAGTTGATTTTAAGAATGTTTCTGGTAATTCTACCTCAATTTTTTAAGCTCAATTTTTTATCCAGTTGAAATTTGGAATCACTCTACAGTCCAATGAAAATACTTTCAAGGTTTTAATTAAGAAAATATAAAAATTAGAACTTAATGTTGGGAGAATGATCATCTTTAAAGTACTTGATCGTTCCTTCTAGAAATGTAACATGAGTCTCCATCCATTCAAATGTTCTTTTATATCACACAGTAAAGTATTATAGTTTTTTTCCCGATGATCTAATTCCTAGGTTTTATATTTGTTGTTATTATTGCTTTGCCCATGCTGTTTTAACTGAGGATTGCTTATATGTATTTTAAAAACTACTGTTGGTTACTTTGTTTAGATTTTTTTTTACTTTTTAAAATGTATGTATTTATTTTGGCTGTGCTGGTCTCCGTTGCTGCTCGCAGGCTTTCTTGAGTCTCAGCGAGCAGGGGCTACTCTCTCTTGCAGTTCACGGGCTCTAGAGCGTGGGCTCCGTCGTTACAGTGCATGGGTTTAGTTGTTATTTGGCATGTGGGACCTGCCCAAATCAGGGATCGAACCCGAGCCCGGGTCCCCTGCATCAGCTTGCAGCTTCCTAACCTCAGGACCATCAGGGAAGTCCCTACTGTTGGTTTTTGAATATTCATCTTGTGACTGGCCGCCTCTCTGTTTGCTTATTTCCAATCCATCACCTGGGTTTTCTTGGTAGACAGCAGTGCCATCTGCAAATATGATTTCGTCTCTTTGATAACATTGATACCACATTTCTTTTTCTTGGGTTATATTATTGGCCAGAACATCAAGAACAGCAAATGATAATGGCAGTAGCTTACATTCTTATTTGGTTCCAGCCTCAGAGAAGATGTTTCTAGTGTCCTATAGTCAAGGCTAAGGTAGGCTAGTAATTTAGGAGAGAGAGTTTGATTATGCTAAAGGAATAATTCTTCCCTTTCTATATTCCTGAGTTGTTTTTTTTTAAATTCAGACACTAATTTCAATTTCTTATTTTAAACTTAAGAAACTATCAATGTATTATTATATTCATTCTCATTTAATTTATTGATATGAATCATTTTATTTTGATGATTATCATTTAGAAAATTATCACTGGATTTCATATTAAATCTTATTTTAGTACAGTGCATTATTTATGGTACTAGGTTTGAGCTGCTGTTATTTAAGTTAGGATTTTGATATGTTTTGTATATGCAAAGTTGGATTTAATGCTTATTAAGATATTGTTTTTATGTGACCTAAAAATTGTGTTTTTTTCATATATATTTTAATTTCTTTTCTTGGGGGGAAATAAAATGAAAAAAAAAATCCCTGTAAAAACTAAATGGACTTGGAAGCATTTGGGGGAGCTAAGGATGCTTTGGGGAAAAGGACACAATTTCAGTTTCTTTCACAAATGATAGATTTTTTTCAATTTTATCATTTATATTTTCTTTGGGAAAAATCAGTGCTTTTCACATAAGTGTTAAAGTTTAGTAGTACAAAATTGTGCCGAAGAGTTTATTTTGATTTTAAAAGTAGTATACCCATGGTCATATATATCACTATTGGGCTTTTTTTTTTTTTTTTTTTTTTGCCTTTTTTCTTAGTTATCCTTACTAAGGGCTTGTTTTATTTATCTTTCAAGCAGCCAGTTTTTTATTTTTTTAATAAAGGCATTAGGCTTTTGCTTTACCTTTCATTGTTTACTTTTATTTTTATTAGTTCCTTTTCCTACTTTCTTTTGGCTCATTCTGGGATTTTTGTAGCTTCTTGGGTTGGACCATCACCTTATTTGTTTTCAGTTCTTAATGATTTTCAGTGAAAAGTGTTCAAAGCTATATAAATATTCTTGTGTGTTACTTTGATGGCAGTCTCATATGTAGTACTCATATTTATAAATACATAATAATTTTAGTTTCGATTGCCTCTTTGACCCAAGTGGTTAGAAAACTTTTTTTTTCTGAGTGATTGGGATTTTGTTGAATTAGTTTCTAATTTTATCGCATGGTGGTCAGAGAATGTGACAGCTGTAATTTTTTTCATGTAATTGGATCTTTCTCTGTCTTCTGGCACATGATCAGTTTTAGTAAATGTTCTGTTGACACTTGAGCTGTGTCTCCTTTCTGGGAGGCACCGTGTCTCACACACACTCTGCCATTCTTTGATCAACTAGGAGGAAAGGGCCCATATCCACGTGCACATGCACATTTGTCCATCATATTTGACCCAAGATGGTAACCCTCATTGTTTTTTAAATTTCTTCTTGTGTCGTTATCATTTTAATCATTGGTTTTGTTTGTTTCAATATAATATTATTTGGGTCACAAAGGTTCAGTCACTAAGTGGCGTCCGACTCTTTGCGACCCCATGAACTGCAGCACGCCAGGCTTCCCTGTCCTTCACCGTCTCTCAGAGTTTGCTCAAACTCTTGTCCATTGAGCCAGTGATGCCATCCAACCGTCTCATCCTATCTCACCCCCTTCTCCTCTTGCCCCCAATCTTTCCCAGCATCAGGGTCTTTTCCAGTGAGGAGACTCTTTACATCAGGTGGCTAAAGTATTGGAGCTTCAGCTTCAGAATCAGTCCTTCCAGTGAATATTCAGGGTTGATTTCCTTTAGGATTGACTGGTTGGATCTCCTGGCAGTCCAAGGGATTCTCAAGAGTCTTCTCCAGCACCACAGTTTGAAACCATCAGTTCTTTGGCACTTAGCCTTCTTTATGGTCCAAATCTCACATCTGCACATGACTATTGGAAAAACCATAGCTTTAACTATACAGACCTTTGTTGGCAGAGATATCTCTGCTTTTTAATATGCTAAGTTTGTCATAACTTTTCTTCCAAGGAGCAAGTGTCTTTTAATTTCATGGCTGCAGTCACCACCCACAGTGATTTTGGAGCCCAAGAAAATGAAATCTGTCACTGTGTCCATTGTTTCCCCACCTATTTTCCATGAAGTGATGGGACCAAATTCCATTATCTTCGTCTCTTGAATGTTTAGTTTTAAGCCAGCTTTTTCACTCTCCCCTTCCACCTTCATCAGAGGCTCTTTAGTTCCTCTTCACTTTCTGCCCTTAATGTTATATCATCTGCATATCTGAGGTTGTTGGTATTTGGGCACTCTTGATTCCAGCTTGTGCTTCATCCAGCCCTGCATTTCGCGTGATGTGTGTTTTACCTTTCATCAAAATAAAATTCCACCTTTTTTGTTCCATTTGTGTTTAGGGCCTCAAGTTCTACAATATTCTTGTCCCATATTGGCTCTCAAGTGATTTGCAGGGGCCCTGTAGCTGTGGGCTCTGTCACCCCTCCCTGTGCTCTGGCTGAGTGAGGCCTCTCGGGGTGCTGCCCACACGGGCCTTGCTTGGGGCTTCCTCCTGCCCCAGAGAGCCTTCCTGTCCCCTCCACATCTTCACCAGCCCCCGTCCTGCACTCCAGCCCCAGTTGTTCCCAGAGACTATTCATCCTTGGTGATCCCTGCTGCCCTCTGGTTCCTTCTTCAAGTGCATCCAGCCCACCTTTGTACCTGTATGTGAGCACAGTCTCTCAATTGCCCTTAACATGCATGTCAGCTGCCCTGCATAGGCTTGGCCCACTCCCTGAGGACAGGAGCTCTGCTCTGTGAGTCTCCCAACCCTGGTACGTGGTACCCAGTCCATCCATACTCAATCTGTCTTTTCGACATAGTTCCCTTATTACCACAGGAGTTGATTGCTGCTACTGGACTGTTTTGTTCTTAAGAGTGTATCATGAAACACCAGCTATTTCACCTTTCAGAAATTACTCCAAGGCCCTTGCTCTGAAACTTTGATCATTGGCAGTGCTGTGTGAGCCATGCACATTCCATTTCAGTACTCCAGTGACATACACACAAGAACACTAGGCAGGGGGGCGTAAGGGGAGCAGTGGCTTTGGAAACCCCCGCCGTCCAGTATCTTGCAGCCGCTCTCACTTAGATTCACAAGGCTCCCTGCACCCATGTCAGACTCAGGCCACTCAGGCCATTCATGAAGCCACGTGCTTGTTCAACAAGCAGTTGCTCAGAAACTCCTAGCTGGGGTAGAGGGCGGGCGGTGACATTCAGCCTGGGGGCCAGGCATGGTTGATGAGACGTACAGTGCCCGGCAGAGCCTGGCGCCAGTGGGTAGGTACTCAGAGTGTGGCCACCCACACAGACATTGCTGTATCCTAGCTCCAGAAATGTTCAAATCAGACTGTAGGTGCATTAGCTCGTGGGAATGTCACTGAGGAAGGCCCATTGCACTGCGTCCACAGAGCGAGCCTTGTGGGCGGGGACAGCCCCAGAGAGCAGGGTCCCACTCCCTCAGGTCATGAGGCTGATGGACTTAAGCCAGGAGTACTCACAAGGCCCTGTGCTCATTCAACAAGCAGTTACTCAGAAACCCCTGGCTGGGGCGGGGTGGGGGGGCACATTCAGCCTGGGGGCCAGGTGTGGTTGATGAGAGCATGGCCTCCCTGGCTTCTTGTCACTAGCGTGGTTTCAGATGAGAGTAGACGTGCCCAGGTGCCTCCTGGCTAAGGCTTATCACCACAGGAAGGCAGAGACTCATCCTTCATGGCTAAGAGTAAGGACAGCCTATAATTGGGGCAGATTTAGGCACTTGCTACCTTTCCTGCCCAGAGATCCCAGAAATCCCTGACCCTGGAAGGGCTGACGTAGGCCCAGGAAACCCTGAGCCCCAGGGACAGCTATACCCAGGCTGAGATGGCTGCTGTATCGTCATTCATACGGAGAAGGGTTGGCCCTTGTTCTCCCTGGACCTGCCTTCCCACAGAGGAGCGTGTGGCATGCTTTTGCTTGGTTTTAGGAAAAATAATGTGCACTGAGTGAAATTGCTTTCACCACAGGGATTTATTAAACTGTTATTCCCATTTTATACATGAGGAACAGAGATTCAGACAGGTTAGCGGGTTTTCCCCAAGGTCACACAGAAAACCATGACCACGCACCTGAGTGTGTCCATGGCGCCTTCCACGGAATTCTGTCACGGCTTTTGACCATCTCCTCTTGGTTTCAAGTTTCTTTTTTGTTTCCTGGACTGGATGCTCCATGGGGAAGTGCTTGGCCTCGTCAGTCTTTGTACGGCCTCCTGATGTGTACAGCGACTGAGTTGACTGTGAAGGCTCTGCGGTCAAGTTCATAATGCCGCTGGGCACCCCCTTCCCACTCCGGCCCCACAGCACAGCAGGGGCAGAGCGGCATGGGCAGGACAGTCACCAGGTGACGAGCACTCCGGGTTACCGCCTCGTGCAGCACCAGGACCCCAACCCTCCCTGGGAAGGAAGGCCTGGCTCCCAGGGAGCGGCTGGGGAAATTCCATCTCCTCTCATTAGGCAGCGTAACTGATGGCCTGCTGAGCTTGCAGTTCTGTCCAGGGACTGGTGGGCCCTCCCGTGGGCTCCCAGAGCAGCCTGGGAAGCCGGCCCCGTCGGGGTAGCACAGATGGCAAGCCCAAACAACAAAGTAAACTCCAATATGTCTTGGAGACGTTGTCAGCCTGCAGCTTATTTGTCATGTCACGGCAGCCTCGTGGAGCAGGGACCCCCACCCCTCCACCACGTCCAGCTCCCTTCCTGTGTGGGGATTATTTACAGGAAACTGATTTTTGGTAGGGTTGGGGGGAAAGCAGGGAGACAGAGTGTTTCCACAACAGACGTAGGTCGTTTTCCTCCATGTTTAGGAGGTGACTAATAACAGCAAGAGCAAATACTTGGCCTCGATGAAGTGCTGGCCTCTGTTCTGGGTGCTTTAAGCCCTAAGGGGCACAGGTATCCTTAATCCCAGCTTACAGATGCAGAAATGTAAGCTCAGAGAGGTTAGTTAACTTACCCACAGTCACACAGCTCTGGCAAGGTGGGTGCACAGCTACTCTTAACCTCCACACTCTAGCGTCCAGCATGTGGTGGAGGGTCAGAGGTCCCTGGCCCCTTACTGAGGGCTGGGACTGCTGGTCACTGCTGCAGGATCCCAGGGACACCCTGGGGGCCTGTGGGTGCGGACTAGCTGCTCCCCTCAGCCTGAGACCAGAGACAGTAAGGCAGGGTGTCCGGGCCATCAGGTCCTCCTCCCCCAGTGACAAGGCCCCAGGGTGACAAGCCATGGCAGGGCAGGGTGGAGATGTCTGCTCCAGCCCAGGTTGTGACCCGACTCCTCAGTGGTGACATCTTTGCATCACTGGAAGGGCGGGAGTCAGAGGAGGAGCGGGGGCCCTGGGGCCCAAGCCTCCACCAGCTCCGCCCTTCACCCCAACCCACAGGCCCCGCAGTACTCTGAGGAGGAGCCCTGGGTACCAGGCCCTGACAGGACTCTCAGAGGGGGGTTCAGTCAAGCCACATCCCCAGCCCCACAGGCAGCAGGAGTTCACACCTTCTGGGGGAGCAGGGAAAAGAGTGAGAGGGGACCAGTGTAGCTCCAGGTCTGATTGCCCTCGTCCCTGCCTTACAGAGGCGGAAAGAGAAAACCCTCAGGGCCAGGCTGGGTACCCAGAATGCGTATCCCTCGAAAGGATTTATTTATCTTTCCGATTGAACTTTAAAGATGCCCGGAACTCACAGCCTCTGGTCACAGGTGAGCCATGAAAAGCCAGGTAGAATGTAAAGAGCCGATTTGGTGAACCGTGATGGGTCGAGAGCTGTGTGCCCTGTCTCTGTGTAAATTCCAGGCTGGTTGGCTGACGAGGACCACCTGGAATGTCCCAGGCTTGGCAGCGATGAGTCACACGCTTTACCCTCTTACTGCGCAGGTGACGCTTGTAGGAAAAGCCTGTTCCCAGCAGCCCAAGTGCACACAGAAGCAGGGGCAGCTGGTGAAAGCCTTCTTCAGGCATTCAGAATGAGGTGTCTTTTCTCCCCTTTGGAAGATGGAGGAAGGAGAGAGGCTCCCAAGTACCCTGTAGGGTCTTCACACTGCGTGTGCCCTTACAGTGTACAGGATATGCACTAGCACGTCCTTGTGGCCTCACACACACACACACAGGTGCGCACCAACACACACCCAGGGCTCTCAGGTGGAGTTTGCATTATGCCTGCTGTTGGGTGTTGGCCTTTCAGCCAGTGGTTTATCAAGCCCAGAAGGGCTGCTCCGCAGCAGTCATTCTGCTCAATTCTGGGCTGTAAACGGCGGAGAAGGCCGCCCAGGCAGGGGCTCTCCTCCAGGGACATGTGTGCCCGGTCCCGTCTCCTGCCCGTGTCATCAGCATCACCAGTCCTGCCACGATCCAGACCTGGGCTGAGGGTTCTCCACGCCCCAAGAGGGCAAAGTAAGAGAGAGAAAACCAATGTCTTTTGTGCCATCAGGGAAACTCTAAGCCAGGAGGCGACACTGTCAAACCAGGGGTCAGAGGCAGACGTGCGGGCCCGTACCTCTGATCTGGTGCCACCCGCCGCCCGTTAGCACCTTGCCTCAGTCCCTCGGCAGTTTGAAACCATCTCTCTATACCAAGGCCTTGCCCTTCTGCTTTTACTTTCAGACTTCAAAGATTCCTTTTGAAAGTTTTTCCAGTGAAATTCCAGAGGTTTTACACATGTGTGAAAGGAGGAGTTTGGCTGTTAAAACGCGTTTGCTCTGCCCTCGGTCCTCTTAACTACAAAGGTTCCGCGACTGCCCCCACTTTGTTCCCTTAAATGTTAAACCAGCTACCTCGCCGCCGCCACGTGGGGCTTTGCCCCAGCCTCTTCCTGATGTCCCCAGACTGGTTTCTATTCAGCTAGAGCCTCACAGGGCAAAATTGATCATTTTCTTTTTTTTTTTTAATTAGTGGAAGAATTATTTTGTGTTTGGGCGCTGTTCACAGCTCACTGCCATGAACCCCAGTCTGTGTAACTGAGACAGCTCTGGGGTCCAGTGCTGGGCAGAACGGGTGGTGGCCCTGGCTGCAGCGCACAGCACTTCCCATCTGAGAGTGGGAGTAAGTTTTCGGTGGGTGGAGTGTGAGCATGGTTGATTTTAACCCCTGCATGTCTTTAGCCCCACAGAGACCCAGCTAAATAATTGGGGTGAGGGTGGATTTCTGTGTCCCTGACGCCCCCACCTTGTGTTTTTGGTGTCATGGGTGATTCCGGAACAGTAAACTTTGATAGGCCATCTTAAACATCTCTTCCGAATACAGTAATCAGACCACAGATGTTTTCAGGGAATGGCTCCCTGAAAGATATTCCCCAGATTTGAAAACAGCTCTTTAGCCCATAATTTCTCCCACAAAAGCCTGGCAACGTAAAAGTGAAACGTTTTGTTGAGCCTGCAGAACTAACGATTCTATAAATAAAAGTTGACATCATTTATAAAGATTTTAAAATAAATTTTGTCATTTAAATAAATTCCTCCGTATATTACATCACCGTTCGTAATAATTTTAACTGTGGGTTTTATTTATGTAAAAAAGAATTGGGCCAAGACCCAGGCTTTTGCTGATCAGACTGTTGGTGATCAGGCCCAGGTTCCCGTTTCGCCCCTTCCCACGCCCCAGATCAGGACGTTCAAAGCAGTGGTGTGAATCCAAAGACAGCCACAGAGGCACTTCTGCGGCAGTCCAGTGGATAGGACTCAGTGCTTTTGCTGCGGGGGCCAGAGTTCTGTCCTTGGCTGGGGAACTAAGATCCGGCAAGCCGCACAGTACGGCCAGAGAAATAAAGACGGCTGTGGAGCCCCAGGAGCTGCTGTTGTGAAGCCTCCTCAGACTAGGAAGCTTCCTCTGCTCCAGGATATTAGGTCAGGGGTGGTATTTTCTTACAACAGAGGCCAGTTTTGTCTGCACTGACTCCTCGGCCCTCAGGCCTGGTAATGAGGCTTCACCAACAGCCGCGCCTGCCCGGAGCCCCCTCTCTGACACCCGCTTGTAAAACGCAGAAGAGACAGAAAGGCCTCTGAAAATTCTCAAGCTGCCTTTAGTCTTGGAGGTGTTCCCAGGTCCCTGCTTTCTCCGGAACCACCTCGAGAATCTGTACTTTCTGTGAACGTCCTCACACCGCAGGGCAGTTAGGTCTTCGCTGTCACCCAGGATCGCCCTCCGTCCCTTGGTGAGCTGTCCCCATGTGCTCAGTGCCCCGCCACGCCCCAGGCCAGCAGTGCTCCTGCCCCACCTCCCATCCCGTTCTGTGATTGACCCCGCACTCTGCCTCTCACCCCAGCGACGCCCCCTTCACTGTCTTAGCCCTTTTTGACTCCCCTTTCCCTTCCAGCACCAGCAGTTGGCTCTTGGTTGGGGTCAGTTTTTTAACGTAAAGAAAGTTACTGCTTTTGCAGGAGAGAAGCTTGGAGTAGCCCAGTTGGGCTGCAATTCAGGTGCGGAGTATCTGATGGGCTTCCTTGCTGACCAGATGCCCCTACTCATGAAATCCCAGTGGTGTCTTAGCAAAATGACCAGTTGCTTCACATCACGGCCTGCAGGGTTTCCGCCAATAGCAGATACCATGAGTCTGAGCCTTGAGTACCAAGTACTGAAGGGGAGGCTGTTTGAGGGGCAAGGACAGCTCCCTCTCTGCTTCCGGTCATACCACAGATGACCTCGGAAACAGGGTGGTGTTGCCTCTCCCTCCAGAGGGAAGAGGTGTGCTGGAGGGGCGCCCCTCGCCCTGGCCTCCCCAGGGCCTTTACAAGCAAAACCGGTGACGCCACCTGGTGTTTTCACAACCCTCTGTGTAAATGAAGTCACAGCTTGGTGCTCCTCCAACAGCCCAGACGAGCGGCAAGCTGTGAGCCCCAACCGGCAGACACCACTTCGCTCTCCGCCAAAAACTAAACAATAAAAACAAGCAAAAAGGTGTGCTTTCAAAGTGCATCTCTCAGAAGACAATTTGGGAACTCTTTCACTATAAGAACTGAAGTCTGAAAGTGAAAGTCGCTCAGTCGTGTCCAACTCTCTGCAACCCGCATGGAGTGTTTAGCCGTTCTGGCCATGGAATTCTCCAGGCCAGAATACTGGAGTGGGTAGCCTTTTCCCTTCTCCAGGGGATCTTCCCAACTCAGGGATCAAACCCAGGTCTCCTGCCTTGCAGGCGGATTCTTTACCAGCTGAGCCACCAGGGAAGCCAGCCCCTCACCCCTCCCCATGCAGACTGTTAATGATTTGTGTCTTTGGAGTCCCCAGGGCCCTGAATTTTCTCTCGCTGAAAGGCGGCCTTTGATTTTGGATTCAGGGTCTCTTCCAAGCCTCTGGTCAAACGGTTCTTCCACTGACCCAATAAATGATTACGTAGCAGTCAGGAGACCTGTATCCAACACTCGACTTTGTTACCAGCCTGCTGGTCACACTGAGCAAGCCAGTAACCCTCTCTGAGCCCCGTGTCATCCTGGTGAAACTGGGCCAGGGTCAGCCTCACGGGAACAGAGACTTAAAGGAAATCCTGGGTATGGGGCCCAGAGGCCAGTTACGAGGCCCTGCGGGTGTCCACCTGGAGCTGCTCAGACTCCAGTGAGTGCTCCCTGGCCCAGCCCGGCTGTCCCTCCCCACTGGCCTAGAGCTGTGCCCACCTGCAGGGTTCTGTTCCCCTGTGGGGTCTGTTTTTTGTTTTTTTTTTTAAAGTTCATGTATTACCCCTTCCCTGGGACTTGAAAGAAATATATTTTTAAGAACAGGTCCCTGGTTTCCTACTGACCTGCCTTTCTTCATTTTCTTTTCTTTTTTTAAAATTTTATTTAGTTATGTATTTTGGGCTGTGGTGGGTCTTTGTTGCTACACAGGTGTTTTCTCTGGTTGCGGAGAGCAGGAGGTCCTCTCTCGTTGCCGTGTGCGGGCTTCTCGTTGCATTGGCTTCTCTTGTCGAGGAGCACGGGCTCTAGGGCGTGAGAGCCACAGTACTTGTGGCCTGTGGGCTCAATCGTTGCAGCTCCCGGCCTCTCGAGCACAGGCTCAATCGTTGTGGCGCACGGGCTTAGCTGCTCTGCAGCGTGGGGGGTCTTCCTGGACCAGCGATGGAAGCCGTGCCTCCTGCGCTGGCAGGCAGATGCCTTTACCACTTAGTTGCCGGGGAAGCCCTGACCTGCGTTTCCTGAAGATTTCCTGCTCCTGGCCTGCAGGTTTTCCTCCCCCATTATTACCTCCACAGCCCTGACGTTCTCCCAGTGGAGACATCACTTAGGTGTGTCTTTTTGAGCCCTTTGTTCCTAGAGTAGTGTGGGCTTTCACACTTTGTCCTGACAAAAAGATTCCTTTAAAAAGTCCAGGGCAGATTTTCAAGCTTCTGGAAGTCCTCACTCAAGAGAAGCCCAGAGGGGTTTAAGGAGGAAGCTTCAGTCTCAATTGAACAAGTGAGAGCTGAGTTCCTCGACTTAAGAGTGTGCCGAGTTCACTTTGAGTGAGGTAGATAGAGAAAAGCCTTCAGTCTGGAATCCAGAAAGACAGCCACAAGTGACGTGAATCTCTTTTTCCTGATATTGAAAGTAAAAGCCGTGGAAACCCTGAGTACTCAGAAATCTGAGTACAGAGAGATACAGAGACAGAGAAACCAAGGACCGTCCTGGGTTCCTTCTCGTTTGTGAGGTTTAGAGGCTCAGTCTACAGAGGGTCTAGACCAAAGAGACTCCCAGAGTTAGATTACAGCATAACAAATAATCTCCCTTATGGATCACAGCCTTATCGTGGCAAAGGGACCGGGGTAACCCAGTGAAGCTATGAGCCATCCTAAAGGAAATCAACCCTGAATATTCATTGGAAGAACTGATGCTGAAGCTCCAGTACTTTGGCCACCTGATGCAAACAGCTGAGTCACTGGAAAAGACCCTGCTGCTGGGAAAGACTGAAGGCAAAAGGAGAACAGGGCGGCAGAGAATGAGATGGTTACATACAATCACTGACTCAACGGACATGAGTTTGAGCAGACTCTAGGAGCTGGTAAAAGACAGAGAAGTCTGGCGTGCGGCAGTCCATGGGGTGGCAAAGTGGGACACGACTCAACTACTGAACAACATAGTGAATAATCCACTAGTGAACAGAGTCTATGATTGCACTTTGGCACTGGTGTTACTTGACACCAAATTTTACAGGAGTGTCAAGAGGCCGGTCTTCTGAGCTAAATGTGGGTGACGGTGCTGCCTTCCCCTTTCAACTGGAAGCAGGGCTCCCTTGCTTCTCGCAGACATAGGACAGAGTGATGCCATCTGCCTCGCAGGGTTGTGACAGCTTTCTCCAAGTGACTGCTGTGGCCAGTGCTGCCCCCACCCCCGCCCCCTGACAGCGTTAGTCCTTATGGATAACGGAGAGCCTTGCACGTGCAGAAAAGCTTCACGGAGCTACACCCATGAGACCCTCAGCAAAGCACTCTCTGGATCCAAGCCCAGAGAGGAGTCGCTCCTGTTGCCATTGTTTCTAGGTTCCTGAGCCTGTCTCTGGAGGTTTGGGGCTAGGAAGCTGCAGTTTTAATGAGCACCCCAGGCCATTCCTGACATACCTGGAAGTCTGAGAACATGCTGTTGGAGAGTCCGGGGCCAGCTCTGAAGACACTGTCTTTAAAGCCCACCCACCCTGCTTTCCCCCCATCACCAGTCTGGACCAGTACGTTGCCCATGAGGGTGCCCTTTGTCTTCCCGCAGGATGTGGTTTGCTCTTTAGAGAGAGGGCATGTGTGGCCAAGAGCATGAGCTGGTGCCCTGGGTGAGCAGCAGTGTCCCCGGCAGTCGGGATCATCTGCCTGGACTCTCCATCAGGGCTGCTATGAAATCCACTTGAGTTTCCTGCCTGGGACGTCTGCCATCTCTTGGAGCTCAGTCAGCTGCTTGGAGGTTGCCTGCCTGTGTCCCTGAGGACCCCCGGCACTCCCCCACATAAATCTGTGGTACCCCTCGCAGCCTCTAAGCCTGGGTGAGTTCCATCAAGCCATGTTTGCTTGTGTGACTCTGCTCCGAAACTGCCCTGACGGGGCAAAAAGAAGCCCTGCTCGCCGGGCGGGACAAGCGCTTACTGCAAAACAAGGCAGGATGTGGGAGGAGGTGCCCTGGGGTCTTAGGCAACCTGGACCTGCGCTCTGGCTCTGTGGCCACCTTGCTGTGAAAATCATGAGATCCTGGCCCACGTATCTTCACCTGAAAAAGTAGGCCTTTCCACAGACAGGCCACCAGCCTGCCGGCTTGGACCTTTCCCATGTGTCCTTTGACTTTACCCTCAGAGTCCTAACACCCGTTTCAGCTCCCGCCAGCCGTGTTTTCAGCTGTTCCGCTAGGTGCCCTGGATAGTCCACTACACTTCCTGTGATTTAATAATAATAATACATAACCTCGTGGGATTGTCGTGAGAAATCAGTCGACACACGGAAAGCACCCAGACCAGGGCCTGGCACAGGGCAGTTCACTTGAGATTGAACCGCCACCACCACCCTCTTTGGATTTAAAGGACTTTGGACTCAAGGTGCGTAAGGACAGTGGAATTTAAAAGTATGAGAGAAGGCGCGGGGTCCTGTGGCTCTAGGTGACCCCCAGGTGGGGGTGAGGGGTGGGAGTGGTAGAGCCTTTCCCCAGGATTTGGAAAATGAAGCAGGAAGCTCTCTCTAGGCAAGACGGAACCAGATCCACCCTTGCTTGCTTCTCTCTCGGAGGAGGGCAGGACAGTGCCCGTGGCCTCCACTGTGGTCCCTTCGTGGGCTCAGCCACGTGTAGCGAGTGATTCCCGCCCACAGGCAGCACCGCAGCTCTTCAGGGATTGCTGTCTCCTATCTGTGAATCGCACTGCTGGGGAGTAGTTTGCATAGATTCCCAAGTTTGTAATTAAAACAACTGAAAAACAGTTTTCACTATATATTAAAAAAAAAAAAAAAGCATAGCTGAACAGGAAATGTCTTTTAAGCAGATGTTGTGCTATGAGCCCCATAGAAATATTATCTTCTCATCAGCCCAGCATGGTTCTCTCAAGGCTCAAAAGAAACTAAGGGAGCATCTTTTCTCCTAACCTAGCATTTCTTTAGCACCTGATATCATTTCACATTTAAAGGTGACAGCAATATCTTTAACATTTTTCTATTGGATTAATAACATTTAATGTACAAAGCAATAAAGCGAAATGTTTTTGTGAGGGTTCCTTATATCACTAGCAGAAAATTCAAGTTTAAAAAAAAAAAAAAAAAGACCACACACATTAAAGTACAACAGACGTCGAGAGCCATAAACTCAAAAGGGAGCACGGACGAGGAGGTGGTTTCGCAGAGTCGGTGGGTGTGGGTGTGCAAGGCCTGCCCTGCCTGGTGCCTGGAGGGACGTGTGCACTTCGCGGGGAGCGCTCGGCGCCCTCGCCCACTCCCCCAGCCATTCATCTCCCCCCACCCGGCAGCGGAATATGACAATGTTAGCATTTTTCATTTCCCTGACGTTACCATTAATAAAGCAATGATCCAAAAGGGGCTTTGCTGACTCTGTTCTTTATGCTTCCATCACTCACGACTAGATAATTTCACACAGGATCGTTTTAAAATTAAATGACGATAAAAACGCTCTGCTGTTCTGTGTTCACCAGTTCATAGAAGTCTATCAAGTCATTAATGTGTCATGACAAACTGCTCGATGGATACAAGAGTAATTAATTATTTGAATAAATAACAAGTTGAACTTGGGGCTTTGAACCACAATGACACCACGCATCCCATTAAGGGCGTCTTGGAACCTTTTCAGGGCGCCGGTCTGAAGAGTTAAAACACAGGCCAGGGTATTTGGAAACGATGAAAAACAATTTCATAAACACAGGGTAACATGTTAACAGGGAGAAAGCCAAAAATGTCACGTTGCCATGCCCACATGGAGTTTGTTCGGTGTTAAAAAAGTTCTCCGCTGCAGCCGTTTCAAGATAACCACTTCATCAGTGATGATTTCAGAGAACAATTATACAGATTTTCATAATCACCATTAATCTCTGCATGTTTTTCAAGATAATTACAGCAATTATTATTTAGATTTCTCTTTCTATGTGCCCATTGTAAAAAGGAACAAGTGCTTATTATACCGGATAGTTCAAAGAACCTTGGATTAAAATTCTTTGTCATCTCTGCACTCATTATTTCAACTCGTGTTGCCTCTGAAAGTTCATCAGCTCTAGAAATGAGCGCAGTATGAGCAGGGCTCTATTATTAAACCTTAAGGTTGAGCTCAAACCGTGGTGAATTGTTCGTCTGTGGGACTGCTGGGTTCGGTTAGAATTGCTGTCAGGTAGAGGGAGACGCCCCTGACAGATGCAGTCGGAGACGGGTGGCAGCCTCACACCCAGCTTCTGTGATCCACTTACAAAGTGAGCTCACAACTAGTATTCAGAGAGTACGTTTCTGTGACATGCCCTTTAAAGGTTAATATTAAATCTGAAATCTGAGCACTTGGTGGCATTGTACTTCAGAGACACTCCCCAGTATTCCAGATGAAAGCAGGTGTCAGCCTAGGCATCAGCTTTGTCTCCGGTTTCTCCTTTTTCTGACATCACCGTGGTCCAGGGAGCTTGTCCGCCAGAGCTGAGTTTGGGGCACGTGATGTACGGCTCTGATGAGAAGCCGTTTCCAGGAAGAGCCCCTTGAACGTCCCGCTGGTTGGAAAGGCGCCTCTGGGCAGGTCGATGGGCACGCCTGTGCCCCGTGCCTGCTATGGGGTGCAATTTTGTCATCTCCTGTCATTGCACACTCTCCGTGGGCACCAGCAGCCTGCCCACCTCAACCAGAAGCTGCAAGTCTGGCTACGTGAGGGGGAGGAAGGCCAGGCCTTTGGTTTTTAACTGGGAATTCCAGTATTTGTGAAAAATGCAAGACAGAAAAAATTTTTTTTTTTTCTCTCTTCAAATTAAGTTTTATTATAAAGTTATGACCTGGTTCAAAGGCACACGGCAGTGCAGTCTTACTTAAACAGGCTGGATTTGGATTGCTGCGAGACTTCCCGCGTCATTTGGTCTATGTCTGTCCGTCACTGTGCCTGGGCTTTTGGAATCACCCGGCAGCTTGGGGAGAACGAAACTTGGGGCCATCGGGGGCAGCTGCCCCTTCATGGCTCAGGCCGTGGCTCCAGGGTGCTCATCCTGAGTTCTCCCATGCACTCAGGGGTGCCCAGGCCCTGGTGAATGTGATCCCACTACTCAAGATCAGGAGATCTGTGTGCTGTGGAGCCAGAGGATCACATTTTGTTTTATTTCCCTTTAACCTGTGGGCAGTCTCTTTCCAAATCTTAAAATTTATAACGTATACCTTTCCAGCTGTGTGATGCTCTAGCCTATTGTCTTATCATTAAAGTACTTGGGCAAATAAACAGTTAATTAACAGCTTACTCATTGATTGTGGAATCTGAAGAAAAGGAATTAGAACGTCCCTTTTCGTAGAGACCTACTATAGAGTTCCCTAGAACTCTAATCCTACTAGAGAATTCTTATCTGGAAACACAGCTTCCTTCGGGAACGCCGGCCTTCCCTCGTTTATCCAGGGTTGCCACGTCCTTGCAGGCCCCAGGCTAGCAGGGAGCTCGTGATCTGGGGAAAGGCAGTGGGGTGGGTTACAGGAGCAGAGTAGTACTGGGAGCAGGGCCATTGACTCCAACGAGTGACAGCTCAGGAGGTGACCCAGAGGGGTAACTTTCAGCCATTTTGGGGGTTTGCAGGCAGGAGTGGGCTCTCCAGGCAGAGCACAGAGCAAGGAGACGGGCGTATGGTAAACAGAAGGCCTGGCTTGGTCAGAAGTGGCAAACAGGTTACAGTAATTAGATCTCAAGGTGTACGGTGAGGGAGACTGCAAAGCTAGATTGGGGTCAACTTGCCAGGGCCTGGGCTAAGACCTTTGGATATCAACCTTTAAACTTGAGGAAACAATTGAAGAGTTCATGTAAAGGAATAACACGAGGAGTCCTGCACTGAAGCCAACTCCAAAGATCCCTGGGGTGGATGTGTCTGCCTTGGCCACAAGTGTTGTATCCCTGGGGTGAGTGCTCAGAAGACCCTGTGGGGAACCCCCCACCACCACTGCCCGCCCTGTGCTGGCTGCTTCACAGCTTCCACTCGGCGTGCCTTCCATCCACGTGCTCGCCCTTCCTGATTGCGGCTTTCTGCTCCCATCCTTCCCTGACTGCTTCATGCCACGTAGGGAGGTGTCCCCATTTCTGCACCAGTTTTGTGGCCCTGACCTGGCCCCTCCCTCTTGGGCTCCGGAACCCTTTGCAGAGCCAGGGTGGTGACACTCATGGGGCCGTGCAGAGGCTTAATTCTTGTTCAGTCACCAAGTCGTGTCCGACTCTTTGCCACCCCAGGGACTGCAGCACCCGAGTCCTCCCTGTTCCTCACCACCTCCCGAAGTTTGCCCAAATTCATGTCCATTCAATCGGTGATACCATCCAACTATGGACGTGTGTGTAAGTGTCCCTGACGCTGTCCCCTAGACAGGTACCCCAGGGCAGTGCTCCCCTGAGCATGGGTCAGTGCTGGACAACCTGGACACCTTCTCTCTGCCCTTTAACCCCAGGAGAGGGGAGGCTTCTAGTCCAGAACTTACTATAACCCTTCGTGATTGTTGCTTTTGAGAAAGCTTTTTGTGTAGAATCTAGAGGAGGGGTAGAGAAATCAGCTATTACCTACAGTGGGCCAGCCTGGGTGGATTTCGTCCATTGTTTCTTCTGAAGTTTAAATCCAGGTCTCCAATCACCAATGCATATTTAATACTTAGGGTGATACTTACAGTTTGTGAGACTGAAGAAGGTCAAGACTGGGACAGATTTTTTGTATCATCTCATGGCCCAAGGCTGTGCAGACCCAGCTGTACACCGCAGTCACCTAGGAGCTTTGAAGGCTGACCGATGCCTCAGTCCACCCCCTCAGACCAAGTAAGTCAGAACCTCCCAGGGAGGAGCAGCAGCAGCAGGAGTAATGTTTGAAAGTTGCCAGGTGAGCACCAGCCAGGTGGCTGATGTAGCCCAAGCCATTCACTCACAGATGAGCATGCTGAGACCAGGCCGGCCCCACGTGGGCCCCCTGACTCCATGGCCAGTTCTCTTCACTGTTGTTTATTCTTGGTGTATCGTGTCAGGAGGTTTGTGATGCGGGTGTGACTCGGCCGCGGTGAAGTTTTGCTGGTTGAAGTGCTGTTTGCCAGGTTTCTTCACCGTGAAGTTCCTGTTTTTCCTTTTGTAATTAACACACACGTTGTGGGAAATACTTCATTCTATGTAAACAGCTATTCCAAATCAGATTTTCACCTCCTAGTTTTAGCATCTGTTGATTTTGTCACTCCATCCTTCCTTCAGTGTTTCTTAGTTGGCATTTTACTATAAAGAAGAGTTTTCTCTTATCCCCAGTTTGTGTATATTGATGTGGACTAATGTATTCATATTCATTCTTACCATTACTTATTTTGATGCTCATCACTGTGATGGGAGGCCCGGCCTTCTGCTGCTTTCCCCTCGTTCTTTGAGAAAGTCTTTACTTTCTGGTACAACAAGATGTTGCGTGTTCCTTCCCTGCCCAGCACTCAATCAGCCACTTCTCCAAAGAGCTCCATTTCTTTTAGAGAAGAATCCTGGAAGCCCAGATCGGGGCACTGGGCATTTTCATCACTTTCAAGGCGCCATTGCTTCTCTGGCCCCAGGAGATAGAAGTGTATTACGTGTGTGTGTGTTGGGGCACATACACATACATGTAAATGTATGCATGTATATGCATATACATACCTACATGTGTTCACCTCTGTACCTGATTTTCTTCTTTTGAAGTATAGTTGATTTGCAGTGGTGCTGATTTCTGCTGTACAGCAGAGTGACTCAGTTCAGTCGCTCATTCGTATCCAACTCTTTGCAGCCCTATGGACTGCCGCACGCCTGGCTTCTCTGTTCATCACCAACTCCTGGAGCTTACTCAAAATCATGTCCATCAAGTCAGTGATGCCATCCAACCATCTCGTCCTCTGTCGTCCCCTTCTCCTCCTGCCTTCAATCTTTCTCAGCATCAGGGTCTTTTCCGATGAGTCAGTTCTTCACATCAGGTGGTGAAGGTATTGGAGCTTCAGCTTCAGCATCAGTCCTTCCAATGAATATTCAGGGCTGACTCAGTTATACACATGTATCCATTCTTTTTTTTTTTTTTTTTTTAATATTGTTTCCCACTGTGGTTTATACAAGGAGATTGGATACAGTTCCCGTGCTGTACGGCAGGACCGTGTTGTTTATCCGTTCTAAGCACAGTCGTCTGCATCTAGTAACCCGGAACTCCCAGTCCATCCGTCTTCCCCTCCCTCTCCCGCTCGGCAACCACAAATCTGTTCTGTATACGGTGGAATACCGTGTTCAGTCACTCAGTCGTGTCCAGCTCTTTGTGATAGCAAGGACTGTAGCCCTCCAGGCTCCCCTGTCCATGGAGTTTTCCAGGCAAGACTACTGGAGCGGGTTGCCATTTCCTCCTCCAGGATACCTTCCCAACCCAGGGATCGAACCCATGTCTCTTGCATCTCTTGCATTGGCAGGCAGATTCTTTACCACTGTGCCACCTGGGAAACCCACAATGGAATACCAATCAGCCACAAAAAAGAATGGAATGTTGCCATTTGCAGCAACATGGATGCAACTAGAGATTATCATACCAAGTAAAGTAAGTCAGACAGAGAAAGATAAATACCATATGACCTCACTTATACGTGGAATCTAGAATGTGGCACAGATGAACCTGTCTGCAAAGCCAAAGCGTGCTCACAGACACGCATCTGCTGATTAAAACCAGTGCAAAGCCAAAGCATGCTCACAGACACGCATCTGCTGGTTAAAACCAGTGCAAAGCCAAAGCGTGCTCACAGATACGCATCTGCTGGTTAAAACCAGGCTCCTACTGACACACCTAGTTTCAGAGTACATTCTCATCTTCTTCCCGTCATTTTGCCAACTTCTCTGTCTCAGCCTGCACATTAACAGTCAGCATCCTTCAGCGTTCTGTCCTGGGCCCATCTGTCCTCAGTTATCACAATGCAGGTAACAGCCAAACACTCCCTTAGGTCTCACTCCTGTATTTGTATCCGGGCGGTCCTCACCAACTAGCCTTGCCTTCCTGGCGCTTGTTTTCCCACCAGTGTTGGCCAGTGTCTTCCCTCGGATGTCTCACAAGCCCTTCAGACCTCACACATCCAAAATGGGACCCTCCAGCTCACCCTGCACTTCCCTCCCCCGCCCCCATATCCATGCCCAGCACCCTTTCTCCCAACTGTTTGAACCTCAGAACACCTCAGAAGCACCCTTGACTCCTCTGCCCTTGCTCCTCCATAGCCCATTGCCGCATCTCTTGATTATGCCATCTAAATATCCCTCCTGCTGTCCCCTCCCCTCTGTTCTCACTGTCACAGTCCTTGACATCAAGGGAACCCCCAGCATCCCTTGATTTGCTGTCAGAACCTCCTGCAGGTTGCTCCACCTCCAGCCTTACTCTCATTGCAGCATGGGAGACATCCCTAAAATATAAACATGATAGGTCCTCTCCAGCTCAGAACCCTCCAGTGGTTCCCCAGGGGCCTCACAGGGACATTCAGGCCACTGTAGATGGCAGTCAAGGCTCCTTGTGAGCTTGCCCTCAGTTGTCTCCACCCTTTCTTTGGTGCAGCTGTAACAAAGACTGGGATAGATCTGTAGCCACCCCAACACAAGTTCTGTGATAGGTGGAAAAAACAAACTGCAGAACAGTCAGTTACGCTGTGATGCTATTTTTGTTAAAAACACCAATGAAAAAGGAAAAAGTGAAAGTGTTAGTCACTTCAGTCATGAAGTCTTTCTGTAGCTTGCTAGGCTCCTCTGTCCATGGAGTTCTCCAGGCAAGAACACTGGTGTAGGTAGCCATTCCCTTCTCAGGGGATCTTCCTGACCCAGGGATTAAACCTGAGTCTCCTGCATTAGCAGGCAGATTCTTTACTGTCTGAGCCACCAGGGAAGCCTACATCCAAAAAAATGCTACATTTCTTCTTGACTTGCAAGCTTATAGGTAAACACAGGAAATGCAGGGATTGCAAGGGCCGTGTGCAGACCACTACCCTGGCTGTCCTCAGAGGACAGGGCTCTGCAGTCAAGGGGCACTTTCACATAACTGGACTATTAAAATTGTTTCTTTAGAAAACATTCATTTATTGAGAGGTTGAAAAAAGAAAAAAATATGTATGAGTTGCTTTTGAGACAGTGGAAAGAGCCCTGGAGAACAAAGTTCATCTCCTGCGCTGGGTCTGACCCTGCCAGGTCTGTCCTGTCCCCATCAAGCCTTGGCCTCAGTCACAGGACAGTGGCTGTGGGTTGACCAGCTCGGTTTAGACATCGCCCACCTCTCTGAGCAACGTACTTACCCCTGGTGGCAGTACCCCGGGGCTGGCCCCTCAGTTCTGCCTCTTGTTCTGTGCTCACAGAGGCCCTTGTGTTGCTCTCGAGCTCATGGAGGAGATTTTGTGCATGTGCACTGGGGAAGCAGGTGTGAACACGTGGTGATAGTGACCTGCCCGGGAGCCCCTCAACAAGCCACAGGGGCAAGTGTCGCTTAACTGGATTTTATCTTTACTTTGAGGGAAATGCAGTTGGTCCCTGCCCCAAGTCTTGAAGTACTTTACAGAGATTTATACTTCCTTGGTGGCTCAGATGGTAAAGCGTCTGCCTCCAGTGCGGGAGACCCAGGTTCAATCCCTGGGTCAGGAAGATCTCCTGGAGAATGAAATGGCAACCCACTCCAGTATTCTCGCCTCGAAAATCCCATGGATGGAGGAGCCTGGTAGACTACGGTCCATGGGGTCACAAAGAGTCAGACACGACTGAGCAACTTCACTTTTCACTTTCTGCAGCCGAGTAAGGATGTTCTCCTTCATGTATTTAGAGGGCGTGGTAGGCGTGGCAGCCACCCATGGCCCAGCTGCATGGGCTCCCCCTGCCCAGCAGAGACCCTCGAGGGTCCTCCTGCACAGCCCCTGGGGCCCTCTGGGGTGCTGCTCGGAATGGTGGGGCAGGAGGGCTGGAGGGCCCCCAGACTCCTCCCAGGATGTGGGGATGCAGAAGGGGGAAGCAGGGTACAGGACTGAAGTGACCATTACCGTCAGGTACTGCGCATTTGGAGGGTAGGGGCAGAGATATGGGGGGACTTGCTAATTACCCACACAAAATAGAACCTCAGAGACCATTCATTTGTGGTGTGAAGGCATCTTTATTTGAAAAATGCCGTATTTCTGCCTCAGTTCAGTTCAGTCGCTGTCGTGTCCAACTCTTTGCGACCCCATGAATCGCAGCACACCAGGCCTCCCTGTCCATCACCAACTCCCGAAGTTTACTCAAACTCATGTCCGTCGAGTCGGTGATGCCATCCAGCCATCTCATCCTCTGTCGTCCCCTTCTCCTCCTGCCCCCAACCCCTCCCAGCATCAGGGTCTTTTCCAGTGAGTCAACTCTTCGAATGAGGTGGCCAAAGTACTGGAGTTTCAGCTTTAGCATCAGTCCTTCCAATGAACCCCACGACTGTTCTCCTTTAGGATGGACTGGTTGGATCTCCTTGCAGTCCAAGGGACTCTCAAGAGTCTTCTCCAACACCACAGTTCAGAAGCATCAATTCTTCAGTGCTCAGCCTTCTTCACAGTCCAACTCTCACATCCATACATGACCACTGGAAAAACTATAGCCTTGACTAGACGGACCTTTGTTGGCAAAGTAATATCTCTGCTTTTGAATATGCTATCTAGGTTAGTCATAACTTTTCTTCCAAGGAGTAAGCCTCTTTTAATTTTATGGCTGCAGTCACCATCTGCAGTGATTTTGGAGTCCAGAAAAATAAACTTTGACACTGTTTCCACTGTTTGCCCGTCTATTTCCCCTGAAGTGATGGGACCAGATGCCATGATCTTCATTTTCTGAATGTTGAGCTTTAAGCCAACCTTTTCACTCTCCACTTTCACTTTCATCAAGAGGTTTTTTAGTTCCTCTTCACTTTCTGCCATAAGGGTGGTATCATCTGCATATCTGAGGTTATTGATATTTCTCCCAGCAATCTTGATTCCACCTTGTGCTTCCTCCAGCCCAACGTTTCTCATGATGTACTCTGCATAGAAGTTAAATAAGCAGGGTGACAATATACAGCCTTGATGTACTCCTTTTCCTATTTGGAACCAGTCTGTTGTTTCATGTCCAGTTCTAACTGTTGCTTTCTGACTAACCTGGTAAAATTAGCCTCCTGACACCCAGGGGCAGTTTTGTCCTCTTGGCTTTGGGGGCTCTTTTCCAGGGGGACATTTAGCACCTGGACCAGCATGGGCCTTGCTCTCGCAGGCGAGCTTGACCTGTGACTGTAGGGATGGCAGACGCCAGGAGAGCTGTGGTCGGGGCACCCAGGGAGGCCCTCCCAGGCAGGCTTTGCCTCTGCACCCCCAAAAGCCTCTGGCCTCAGATTACGTAATTGAATGTGGATGCAGTTGTGTTTTTATGTAAAAGCAGAGAGAAAGAAAGGTCTGTCTTAGACGGCTTTTCCATCTAGTGCAGGGGTGATGATAGTTACCAAGGACTTAGTTTGTACCTGGGGCTTTATGCTTTTAACCTCATTTAAACTTTGCAGCCATCCAGGGATGACTTCCTTCCTTCTGCAGTCAAGGAAGCAGGCTCAAAGAGATGACATGCTTGTCCTGAGTCAAAGGTGTGGGCAGGGGGTGCCTGCCACAGGCACAGGCCCCCGGCCTCTTTGCAGCAGTGTACTGCGGACTGGGCATGCCTGTCCCCCTCCACAAGGACAGTTGCCTCCTTCCTCCCACGGAGCTGCCTCATGCGTGGGACTTGGGAGGCTCTGGTTGTGACCGATAAAGCACTGCTTTTGGCTTACAAGTAACGTGGCTAAACTGATTACTATGGGGATCCAGAAGGAAGCTGTTGGCCTTGTGTAAACTCAATTGGAATGTTACCTAGCAGACAGTTCTGGGGCGTCCACAAATATCTTTCAAGGAATTTCCCCAAAGTGAAATCAGAGAAAGCAGAACCGGCTTGGCCGTTTTGGTTTGCAAATGACTTTTGAGAAATGGCCCTGAGATCTTGAGTTGTTGGCATTTTTCCCATCACAGACTGTAAAGGACTTTTGAAACGCCCTAGGAAAGGGGGGAAGAAAGGGCTGGGTTGCTGATTATTTACAGCTCTGAGTCCCAAGCAGGTACACAGAATTAAAGGCCTCTCACCATTCCAACTGCATGTAATTGTATTGTGAAAATGACTGCCTGCCAATAAGTCACGTTGTTCACCCTCATCTCTGCGAGGACTTCTGAGGAAGCAGAACTGAGCTCACTTAACACCACTTGGCAGCCGTAAGCAGATGACAGTTGAGATGCTGGTGATGGAGTCTTTTTAAAAATTTTACATTTTCACCATTGTTGTTCAGTCTCTTAAGTCATGTCCGACTCTTTGCAACCCCCTGGACTGCAGCACGACAGGCTTCCCTGTCATTTACCATCTCCTGGAGTTTGCTCAAATTCATGTCCATAGAGTTGATGATGGCATCCAGCCATCTCATCCTCTGTCGCCCCCTTCTCCGGCCTTCAGTCTTTCCCAGCATGAGGGTCACATTTTCACCATATGACTTTATAAATCTCTGGCTCAAGTGTGCTGGAAGTAACTCATGTGTCGACTGGAGTATTTCCTCTTTGAGGACAGCGTCAGCCAGTCCTGGGCCCGGCGCCTTTGGGAGCTGGTCAGCAGTGGGTTTGTGTTGAGCCTGCAGAAGTCCAAGGGTGTTTGTGTGGAGGTGAAAATGAAGGGAAGGCACCGAGGGATTGCCTTGGCAAGTAAAATTATAGTTCCCATACGCAGGAGCTATGGCCCTCTCCTGTTGCCAGGCAGAGTTCCCGCAGATTCATGGCAGAGGTGTCTGTGCAAACGAATCCAATTTATGTCCAAACAGAAATGACATGCAAATCGGACTTCTTCCCCCAAGGAAAGCAAAGGCAGGTAGCACGGTCAGTTGGGGAAAAAATAAATAAATAACCGCCCCCCCCCCCCACCTCCTTTCCTTCTTTAGAAGAGGGAGTGGTATTAATATAGTAGCAGATTAGAGCTTTATTTGTTTAAACCTTGCAGATTCTGTAAGCATTCACAATCCTCTTGACTTGTAGTGCCTGATTGTAAAAAGAACAGTTGAATGAGCTCATTGTTTCCTGGTTTTTTTTCTGTAATGTATTTTACAAACACTCCGGTGACAGGCCTGACACGCTGATTTCTATGTAGTCGCACTTCAGTTTGGGATTACAGCATTAATAACAGAGTTCCATGCATCATGCCATTTTTAAGCATGATCGTTATGATAAAGGGCATATACTTAATTACAGGCCTGCTTAATTACAGCTCTGTTGAAGCTCGTTTGTTTAGGAGAATGCTAATTGCGCTACGGAGCCCACGGCACATCCTTGCTTTCATCTGCTATGTGCCGCTCGGTGCCGAGGATCAGTGTTTTGTTAAAACTGCCACCAAAAGTAAAATTGAAAAAGAGAAAAAGTGGGGGAGGAGGAAGAAGATGAAGAAAGCACTCGTCCTAGTCCTGAAAGGCGGCCTGCCTGGTGTGGGGCTGTGGGCCTCCATGGAAGCCCCTCCCGGGGCAGATGCCGTGTGGTCCCCACTTTACAGGTAGGGCAGCCACGGCCCAGAGAGGTGAGATGGCCACACGTCTGCTGCACATCCTCCCTGCCACAGCCACGGCATTGCCACCGCCAGCTGGGCACCTGGGCTCAAATCCTGGCCCCATCAAACTCCCTAACTCCTCAGCCTCGGGTTCCTTAAACGTTAACTTGCCCATGACCATCGTGGAGGACGTTAATCGGTGCATGTTGGCTCTCTCGGGTGTGGTCAGTAAATGTGTGGTCAGTTTCCTTTCCTTCACACTCTCTCTGGCCTAGAGTTGGGCAGGGGAGAAGTTCTGCTACATCCAAGGTTTCAGGGGGTCAAGGGACCGGGACAATGGACTGCTCTGGGCCCTGGAGGCTCCACCTTCCATGCCATTGAGGAAAGGACAGACCGCTGTGTCCTGCCTCTGGGTTGTGCCCATGGATCAGTCAGGCTGTGTCCATGTGAGAGCCCTGTGCAAGCCCAGGCTGCCTGGGAGGCCTGGTGGTGGGGGACGAACATGTACCCCCTAAGTGGTGGCTCTCTGGGGGCTGCCCCTGCTCACGGCTCCCCCTCAGCCCCTCCACTGCGTGTGGGACTTGGCAGTGGTTGAAGGCTGGGGGAGGAGTGGGATGAGGACAGAGCACCAGAGCACGGTGAGGAAGACACGTGCTCCCCCATGAGGAGCACAGACGATGATTTATGAGATCTTTTGGAACATGTAAAAAATGAGCGCCATTGATTTTAAGAATTATGTCTCACAAACCTCTAGATATCTTAAAATGTGGAAAAGCTGCCCAGATAGGGAGAATAGAAATGGATGTCCTGGAATTAGAAAGGGATTTAACAGTCCCACAGATCAGCTTTTCTACCGACACACAACATCCCTGTCTAACCCCCTGACAAGTGGCTGTGTGTCTGCAACTTTTTCAGCCAGTGCTGTGTCCTTCCTTCTGGCCTCTCTAGAGGAGGACAAGGTCTCCCCTGGAAATCGTGCCCTGACGCCAGCCCCTCTTCTTGTGACAGCTCTCAGGACACATGCAGACACTTGACCATGTTCACCTCCAAGGCTTCTCTTATCTGGTGATGGCGGTTGTTCAGTCACTCAGTCGTATCCAACTCTGTGAGACCCTATAGACTGTAGCCCACCAGGCTCCTCTGCCCATGTGATTTCCCGGGCAAGAATACTGGAATGGGTTGCCATTTCCTTCTCCAGGGCATCTTCCCGACCCAGGAATCAAACCTGCGTCTCCTGCATTGCCAGGCGGGTTCTTCACTGCTGAGCCACCAGGGAAGCCCCTCTTCTGTCTGGACCAGAACCCATCTAGCTGCACTTCTTCTCACACGTGGGACACTGGGCTCCTGGGTGCGGGGTATGGTCAGGCCTCCCTAGAGCAGCAGATGTGATGACTTCCTCTCCTTCCCTCCTGTGGGCTGGCCTCAGGTCCCTCACCAAGCTGTCCAGGACAATGCTCTTGAGAGTGCAGTCCCAGCACAGAGCCCCTCCCTTGAGCCCAGAACAGACCAAGGTGGTGATTCCCCCACCCTGGCATGGGGACGGCTGTGCTGTCGCTTACAATGGCAGCTCCCAGCTTCTAAACAGCCAGGTCACGTTGTTGACTTGTTCCACCATGGACAAGTCTTTTTTGCGTGTCTTCTGCTGTTATTCCAGCGTGAACATCTCTTTCATTCCATCTGACGCAGTTGGCATTTTGGACCCAAGGTACAGGACTTAACACTGACCTTTAACAAATTCCATCTATTAAATTTAGCCCATGACCCTGACTTTTTGAGATCTCTATTGGATTTCTCTCCCTTATCCAGTCTGTGGGCTGTCCCCATCGGCCGCATATCGTATATGCCTACTCTGCGTGCCTTCACTGAAGTAATTGATAACGCCCTGGGCACCCTCCAGAGAGGTTGCTTGAGGTCAGTGTCAATCTATTAATCAGCTTCTTGAACATCTAGTCCAACCAGTTATGGATTCTCCTACCCTTAACATTGTCCAGCCGTACTTATCTGTCTTGTCCGTTCGGATAACGTGAGAAATTTGTCAAATGCTTTGCTCAAATCTGCCTTCTTTCAGCCTACCATAATCTTGGCTATGCTAGATTTTTTTTTTTTTTTAATAAATGAAACTTGGTTGGCAGATCATCTGTTTAGCAGACTCTCAGCGGCTCCTGGGGACCTGGCTCCCCTTTTCAGGGAGTCCGAGCGTGTCACCCCAGAGGCTGTTCCTCTCGAGGCAGCACCTGCCCATTCAGCAGTTTCTGCCCCCAGGACCCCGTGGATTCACTTTCTTTTCCTCCAAGACTGTTAGAGTCTATTCTCTAGAAGAATGCAAGGGGTGTCTGGCTGTGCCCATCTTCCCATCCTGAACTCTTAAGATGAAGTGGAAACTTATCCCCAGACTCTCATCTCTCTCTCCCTCCCCAGACGGCTCCCCTCAAGGCAGGATTAGGTCCACATGGTTCTCCACAGCAGCCCCTCTGCTGCTCAGCCCCGTCAGGAGGCCATCACCCCACTGGGCTGAGGGCCACCCCCACACTCCTCAGTCTTGGGAATGCATCCTCCCTTCTCCCCAGAGGTATCCCAGGCTGGAGCCCCGTTACAGGGGATGCTGAGCTCCCCAGGCACCCCCTGTGCTGGGACAGGAATGCAGAGCTGACTCAGATGTGGACAGTCGGAAGCCCATGGGCAGCAGAGGAGACGCAGCCCTAGCCGGGCACCCAGCAGGGCAGGCAGGACTTCGGGGACAGCGTTCTGCAAGAGGGCACGCTGAGCTGACCCCAGAGGGATGGCAGAGGGTCGGGGGTGGCCATAGGGTGAAGGGGGGAGCAGGGAGCACCCCTCCTTGGCAATCCCTGTGCCTTCCCTTTGGGTGCAGCTGTGACTCCAGCCTCGTGTCTCTCACTCCTGCCCAGTGCTCCCTGGGACTCTCATTTGCTGTAGTAATCCGGCCCTTGCAGGTCAGCGTACCACATTTTCAGAACACAAGTTCACAGAACAGACATTGACATTTTGATGGAAACAGATGTCACCAGTGAGAAGGGCAGTCTTCACCATATCTTTCCAGAACCCCCAGACACTGTGATGGGCAGAAAGCCCAGTGAATGACCAAACAGGGTTCCCAGCCCAGGAATGCAGCCAGGGCAGGTGACCACAGGGGCTTTGAGAGTTTTAAGGACAGGTAAAGTAGGCTGTGGTTCCCAGCGTCTGACATGGGGTGGGCAGGATGTGGGCGGTGGCTTCATGATGAGGGGACTGACTATGGAGGGAAGTGTGGGTCCAGAGGACAGTGGTGGGTGTGACTCGGAGCTGTTGGCACACATAGTCACCCCCTGGCCCGTAGGTCTGATGGAAAAGAGCTGGCCAAAGGCCAGCTAGACACTTGGCAAGCATGTGGTATTGTCAAAACCACGAACGGCCCTGGTATGGAAGAAGCAGGTTTGCCGTCAGAAATAGCAAGTATCCCTCATAGGAGGGCCAGAGATGAGAGTCACTGCTCCCACCTATGTGGCCCCCGACCGCCTGTCTGCAAGTGATCAGAAATGCTGCCAGTGCTGCGTGCCCACCGGCCTGCATCAGGAAGCAGCCGGGGTCAGAGTGCCACATGAGGTGAGCCTTGACTTCCAGCCACAGTGGGTGGACGGTGGCAACTGCGGGGAAGGGAGCTTGGCCCTTCCCTTAGGTTCTGGGTGGGCCTTGTCCTGTCTCTTCTAGAAGGCATCGCAGCCTTCCAGGGATCATCTGCTAAGGGCTATGTTTTCCCAGCTGTGAATGCGCATGCATGGCTGTGTCCTTCAGTCATGTCCGGCTCTTTGTGACCCCATGGACTGTAGCCCACCAGGCTCCTCCGTCCATGGGATTCTCTAGGCAAGAGTCCTGGAGTGGGTTGCCATTTCCTTCTCCATGCATGTAGAATGCGTGTGAGTGCTCAGATTTCCTTAGTATATTTGTGTACATGACATACTGCGTAAGGTGATGGTGGGCCCTGCTCCTTCCTGGGGAGGTGTCACTGTCCCCAGTGCTTAGCTGGGTCCCCAGGCAGGGAGGGCAGGTCCGCGGGGCCTCTGTGATGCAAGGTCTCTGACCAGATGTCTCTGTCTGAGCCCCGTGGCCCATGCAGCCCTCCCAGGAAAGGAGAGGGTGTCCCGTGCTATAGTGGGGCCGGCCATGCTAGTTCCTTTTCATACTTCTCAGAGAAGGTCCATTTTTTTCCTCCCCAGAAATGATGAGCTTAAAATGAGACGTTTGGCTCATCTTGTTGATCAGAGAGGATTTGTCCCAGAATTCTTTTCTTACTTCCTTTTCTTCTTTCTGCTTGTGTGACTCTCTATTTCTTAGGACTAAAAAAAAGAAAAACCACTGTCCACCACCAGTGTCCCAGAGAAGGCCCCCCACCCCGAGATGACAGGGAAAGTGGAGACCTTCATTCCCAAGGAACTAACTCATCACTCCACATCTTTCCATGACCACAACTCACCAGAAAACCATGAGGCCCCCCAGACCGTGCCTGTGGCTGGGACTAGCGAGGCCAGTTTGGCCTCTGCTCGGGGCTGATGGGAACGCTGGACCCCAGAAGAAGCCCCTGCCCATCTCCCCAGCCTGTGGCCGCCTAGCTTTCACGCTAGGAGCACCTGTGTCACGCTCTGTCCAGGGTGGCCTGTTTCCTGGGTGCCAGGGTTTCCACATGGACGTAGGAATCCCTCATCCCAGGAGAAGACAGCCCCAGGTCGTGACTTGGCGGCGATGATGACCTGGGGGCACGGTGGATGCAGGGCCACGGGAAAGGACCTGAACCCCTGACCCCTGCCTTCCCTGTTTTCCCTTCCGGGGGCCAGTTCCCACCGCTTCTGTGTCCTCTGAACACTGAGCAGACAGTTGAGCCTCCATCCAGCCCAGAAAGACCAGGAGCCAGCAGTGGTGGCCGCGTAGGCCCGCCTGCTGAGCTCACATGGACAGCTCACACCAACTCCTACACAGGACACACTGCCCTCCTTTTAAACCCAAGCACACCCAAGGTCGTGGCCAGGGTTCAACCCAGTCTTTTTGACTCCAGAACCACTCTTTCCCCCGAACCTGGACCTTTCCTGTGAGCCTGACAGCCTGGCTGTGATCAGGACTTGGCCAGGAGGGCACCTCATGGACACAGTCACTGCCCACCTCCACCCGAGCCCCCAGCCTTGTCCCATCCACCCCGTGCGCCTCTGTCCTGCCCCCAGCCCCTCAGTGGCTTCCCCCACTCACAGCTGGGACCCTGTCCCTGCTCTCACAGCTCCTGTCTGCTCTTTGCGCTGGGTGTCTGCCTCGCTCACCAGACGTGTGTCCTGGGAGCACGGACGGCACCTGGGCACACGCCGCCCTTGGCCCCACTCACCTGTGCACGAGTCAGCCGGCTCAGCCCCTGACCGGCCTATGCTGTCCGTGTCAGTAGCCCAAGTTACTGAACGTCAGTGGATCTGCAACGCCATTTATTTTCACATTTTTTTTCCCCTCTTCTTTTGCAGCCATGGATGGTGTGCCTTTTATGATTTCAGAGAAGTTTTCTTGTGTTCCAGAAAGTGTGAGTTTCTTGCATGATTACCGTCCCCCTCGGCTCCCTCCACCCCTAGCCTAAGCCCTTCTCTTCACAGCCTGCAGGGCCATCCTGGCAGCCCCCAAACCCCTCCCCTGCCAGAATCATCCATCCATGCCCTTGTGCCCCACCCCCCACCACCGGAAGCTCAAGAGCAGGACTCTGAAGCTGTGCCTAGAAGGTTCTTGATAAGTGAGAGAAAAGAAGGGATAAGGATGGGGAGGGAGCAAGACAGATGAACAGACACACTCGGACGCAACCACAGCCGAGGCTTCTTGATTCAGATGTGATGGTGAATTGTTCTGAACCTCGCTGGCTGAAAACGTTCCTGGTTTCCAAGCTCACCTTGTTGATTTCTGCTCTTTTTTATTTAACATTGACAACGTTCAGCAGAAAGCAAGCTGCTAACCCTCTCCCATTGTCATTGCCGCATCCTGTGACGACCACATTCTCTGCTCTGAGTCGCAGGCGTCTGAACGGCAGGGCTGGGTCTGCTCACGCAGGCTGCTGCCCGGCACCTGTGGGTCCTCTGCCCACAGCCGGCCAGCACGGACCCCACGGTAGACGAGAGAGAACCGAGGCCAGGCCGGGCCCCCACGCCGTCTTTAGTGCCAGAGGGACTGCGTGAACTAGCCAGGCCTGAAGGCCGGACCCCACACCTTGAGAGGCATGCACGGCCTTGCGGGGCCCATCTGGCACCCCTGTGCCCTGTCTCCGGTGGTGCCTGCACCCCTCAGCGGTGCAGGCCTGGTCTGTGGGCTCAGTAGACTTGTTTCTGGATTTTTTTCAAATCCTTGCTGCCGAAGTTTGCTCTTGAGTAGTTAATAAACATGACAGCCCTGGTTTGGGCACCAGCTCAGAGTCCTTCAAGCAAAAGTGTTTTTCTTGGATCCAGCTTAAAACCACCCAGCTTGCGATCTGACCTGCCCTGGAGTTTCCATTTTCATGAAATATAATAGGCCTCCTCTGAACCCTTCTGGTAAGCAGCTTAATCTTGAAAAAAAAAAAAAAAAAAACACGCCCGTGATGTTGACACGCGGAGCCTGTGTAACTTCAGCCGACCACTCACTCCACTTGGCTGTGTTGCCATGGAGACGCTGGCGCCTCTCCCGCCCGCGCCTTTGGAGAGGCCATTCTGTCCTGCGCTGTGGCTCCAAGCCGGCAAGTTTAGTGGGGCAGTTAGAGCCTAATGATACAACAGCTGGACCACCGCTGGATCCCGGGCCGCGCGGGTAGGCGGCCCCATGCTCACGCCGCGCGGACTGGCAGCAGGAGAAAGCCAAACTGTTTTGTGGCCGCGGGCAGCGCAGCTCCAGGAGCCGAGAGCCTAATTCAGTGGCCCCGTCCCAAGTCTGGGCTCTGCCGACTCAGCGAGTGCTCAGGCAGGTGGCCACGCGCCAAGTCCAGCGCTTCCCCTCGCTTTTCTCTCTCATCTCCTGGCAGCCCGGCCTTGCCGGGAGGGGCCCGCCCGCTGATGCTTTGTAACCATAACCAGAAAGGAGGTTGATGGAGGATTAACCTGTCCTGCTACATCCCACCTAGAAGCAGGTGGAGGCGCTGAGTCCCATCAGAATCCAGGTCCTGGGGCTCAGAGCCGGCCTTCAGGGAATCCCCCCGGCCTGACTCAGACTCCAGCTCTTGCCCGCTGCCTCTGGGCTGCAGTTCAAAACCACAAAGGCCTCTGGGGGTTTTTTCCGACTCTCAGGTTTCACCTGTTCACCCCCAGCTGCTAGCCCCGGGGGGCTGCCTTGGGAATACAGACCATGGGCATCCCAGAGGGGACCCGGGCCAGGGACCTCGGAGACAGGGTTCCCTCTGCCCTCACGGGCGCTTCAGCCCAGGCCTCCCTGGGCCTCCAGCTGACTCTCATCGCCCTGGGGTTTAATTTTCCATGCTGGCTGTGGAAAAGCCAGTGTTTTCAAAGAAGAAAGGTCCCCATCTCTATGAAGTTTTAGAAACAAACACCCCATTAAAATGGTGTTATTATTTTCCACCACTGTTGATTTCTCAAACAACGCTGATGAGCAGTTGGTTAGTTCGTTCACCTGGCATTTTAAATGACCTAGAATTTCCTCCACCCCCTTCCCTGCTGCTAAGGAGTCCCAGGAAAGAGATGGGCTGCCTGCCTCCCCAGAGTTCCTCAGACCTGTTCCAACACACAGGCGGGGGTGGTCAGGGCAGTGTAGTGAAGCCGTGGGCACCTGCATCCCCCTGGCTGCAGAAAGAGCATACTGGCCTTTCTGGGGCCAGGGGAGGGGGGCAGTCAGAGAGAGACAAGAGGCAGAAGTTACTGTTGACAGTGACAGTCTTTCAGGAGAGCTGTGACTGCCCCCGACCCCCGACCTGGGTGCCTAAGCAGGAGTCCCCACCAGAAGGGACCTGGTGGCAGCCAGGTTTCCTGAGTCTGCTCCCGCAGCACTGTGGAGTCACACTGATGGTTTCTGTGGGAAAGGAGTGGAGAAAACACCAGATTGCAGTGGGGTTTGAAGCATCTCAGGTGGGAAGAAAAGCAAATGTGAAGCAGCACTTTTTCCAGCCACGTAAAAGGATGACTTGATGTATTTTCAGATGCAGCCCTTTGATCTCCTGGGGATCACCATCAAATCTCTGGCAGAAATTGAAAAAGAGGTAAGCAAGCTCCCCAGGATGGGGCAGGTGGGGCCCGGCTCCTCACTGGCCAGCCCGGCGTCTCCCTTCCATATTAAGGGTGTGTTCCAGGCACAAGAAGGGACCTCAGGGTGGGGCAGCCCTCTGAGAAAGACGCTTTCACTCAAGTTTACTGCTTAGAAAAAGAAGCTCACTTTTTAATGTGTGTATTAAAGTAATAAGACAGAAGGTTTTACATGATAACACGGAACAGTCAATGCTGCTTCATTTTGTTTAAAAAAAAGTCTTGGCTTAAAGAAGGCAGAGGTTGGGGCCAGGGCGCAGAGTGGGCTCTTTATCCTTTAGCTTTATTATTTGTCTCCAGTAGGGGTTTGAGGAAATGTCCGAGCCGTTTCATGATTTAGAGGAAGGATCAGGACACATTCCATTGTGCTTGATAAAGCCAAACCTCACTTGGCAGCCTGGTTAGAGTTTGGATGTTTTCCTAATAAAAAGAGATCCCAGGATTTGGAAGCACATATGACGCCTCTGAGGACAGAGAGTGGTGATAACAGAACGAAACCGGGGGTCAGCTCTCCCAGTGGTCTCCCCACTTCCGTCAGACAGTGCCGGCGTGCATGTCGTCTTCCGCGTGGAGACGGCTGTTATGCGGTCACATGCTTGCAGCCGGCTCTCCTCGGAGAGGGACATCCGTCTCAGAGATGGAAATGGAAGAACCATTTCAATATTCTCAGCTCCTCTGGGTGTTCTCTTGTGTACCCGGCTAGCAGAAGCAGGTTGCATTATTGAAAGATGGCTGAAATCAAGGAAAATTGAATCAATATAGTACAACAAATTTCTAAACCTGTCACAGCAGAAACAAGACAAAAAAGTCCCCCTTTGTCTTGGATTTTCAGTAAATCGTAAAACCCCAAGCTGACTGTCATCTGTAGATTTTAAGAAGCGTAGAGCAGTGACCGGCTGCCACATCAGAAAAACACGGCTGGGTGGAGCCCCCGGTCAGCCCTGGCTGAAAGTGAGGTGACGCGCCCCCCCCCCCCCCCCCCCACCAGACTGCCTTTGTGTGGGGTCCCCACAGGGTGGCGCCGGCGAGCATGTCCGGATGGCCTTTTGCAGAGACCTGCTCTGGCCGCAGGCTGTGAAGCGGGGAGCGGCCTGCCTGTGACCTTTCAGGATAGAAAAGGCCGCACAGACTTTAAGGGGTCGAGGGGGCCAGGGGTCCGCCCCTTCTCTGCTTAAAGCTTGGATAACAGGAAAACCTGTCTCATGAACACTAAAGGGACAGATGTGAAAACACCATAGACAGCAAGTGACCATCACCGTGGGTTGGTGGGGGTAGGTGGCCAGTGCCAGAGACGGGGCAGCTGTGAACGTCACCCCTTCTCTCCCCACCCGTCCTCCGGGGCTGTAGCCAGAGGCCCGTTTATTTAAGCACCTGCCATGTGCTTAAAGTCCAGGCTCTGGGCCTGGACTTTACCTCCATCATCACCAGTTCTCACCCTGGGCTGACCAGGTGACAACATTCTTCCCCATCTTGTGGATCAGAACTTGAGGCTCAGAGAGGCGAAGTCATCTGCCCAAGACAAGATGGAGACCTAGCGCGTCGTACCCTGAATGCCCTCCGTTATGATGTAAAGTCCATGGCCCCCTGTCCTCAGGCTGGTGGGGACAGTGGTACCAGGGAGGCCCGTCAACCTGGGTCCTGACCCCACCGGGCCTTCGGGTGACCAGGACAGGGTGAAATAGGAGAGAGCCCAGTGGTAGAGCCAGTGCCCGTGGTGGAAACCACCATCAATTCTCTTAACTCTCTTCCCACTGAAGGGCCAAAAACGTGTCTGTTTTTGTACAGTGTGCTGATGTCGGGCACTCTGAGCAGAGCTTGGCGGGGGTAGCATCTTCAGATTTTCCACGTAACCTTTCTGAGCCTCAGTTTCCTCTTCTGTAAAACCAGGAGAGTATTAATAATGAAAACGCTCTGTAGCATTTATGGGTGTCACTGAGACAGTCCTGGAAATGGCTCAGAACAGCACTTGCTGTGGCAGCTGCCCGGTTAGGTATCAGCTCAGCTCAGTCGCTCAGTCGCGTTCAACTCTCTGCGAGCCCATGGACTGCGGCACGCCAGGCCCCCTGTCCGTCACCAACTCGCAGAGTTTACTCAGTCATGTCTATCGAGTCGGTGATGGACCATCTCATCCTCTGTCGTCCCCTTTTCCTCCCACCTTTAATCTTTCCCAGCATCAGGGTATTTTCAAATGAGTCCATTCTTCCCATCAGGTGACCAAAGTATTGGAGTTTCAGCTTTAGCATCAGTCCTTCCAATGAATATTCAGGACTGATTTCCTTTAGGATGGACTGGTTGGATCTCCTTGCAGTCCAAGGGACTCTCAAGAGCCTTCTCCAACACCACAATTCAAAAGCATCAACTCTTTGGCGCTCAGCTTTCTTTATAGTCCAACTCTCACATCCATACATGACCACTGGAAAAACCATAGTCTTGACTAGACAGATGTTTGTTGGCAAAGTAACGTCTCTGCTTTTTAATATGCTGTCTAGGTTGGTCATAACTTTTCTTCCCAGGAGCAAGTGTCTTAATGAGGTATAGCAAGTGTCATGATTGTGGGCGGTGTATTTTCTGTTTATTTTTGGCTGCACTGGGTCTTCATTGCTGCACATGGGCTTTCTCGAGTTGCGGCGGACCGGGGCTCCTCTCTTGCTGTGGTGCACGGGCTTGTTGTCGTGGTGGCTTCTCTTGTTTCGGAGCTTGGGCTCCAGGGCGCATGGGCTTCAGTAGTTGTGGCACGCAGGCTTAGTTGCCCCGAGGCACGTGGAGCCCTTCAGGACCAGGGATCGAACCCGTGGCCCCTACACTGGTAGGCAGACCACCAGGCAAGTCTAGTCATGCCGTGGTCTTTGTCAGCACCATTCCCCTGGTCCAAGGAAGCGCGGCGAGTTGGTGCAAGTCCTCCCTGTTGCACCTTGACGTGCTGCCCTCTGGCAGAGCAGAGAGCCGGTGGACCACGCCCGGCTCCCTGCCTTGTTTTCAGTGATGGGTTAAAAGCACACACCGTGTTCTCTGTTGAAGGATGCCCGGCTTCCTGCCCTGTTTTCAGTGATGGGTTAAAAGCACATGTCTGTGTGCTCTTGCTGAAGGAGATTAAAGTGGAGTTAGAGAAAATGTAGGGAAATGGGGAGAGGTTAGACATGCTAAATAGGCTGGGAAACCATCACAGACATCCCCACCGTCAGGGAGGCCGTGAGGGTTTTCATTTAATCTGAGGATTTAGAAGTTACTTCCAACCGCCATCCGTGTGCATGTAATGGTGATTAGCATGTTGACATCCACACACTCCTTCCACAACAACGTAGGCGAGCATTCTCCATAAATAAACTGGAGAACTGGCCGCTCTCAGCCTCTGAACTCAGCATAGCTCCTGGAGTTGGCGGCAGAGGAGGAGCTGAGCCCACAGCTCCCTGGCCCCCTGGCCCCACTCTCAGGCTCCGTGGGCTGGCCCTGAACACTTAGGGGTCCCCTTGCTCAGGGTGATTTTGCCCCTTTTCACTGGCACCTAGTCTGGCTGTCCTTCAGGGATGAAGGGCACTGCTTGAGGAGGAGCCTGGGGGCAGCAGGAGCTCGGCTGGGGGCCAAACGCCCTCCCCCAAGAAGTCAGGAGACTGCCTTTGGGTTCAGGGCTGAACGTGCCCTGCACCATCCCCTTGCCCATCCTGAATACCCCCACCCCCCCCACCCCCAGATCTCACAAGCAGCAGGGAGAGCCTGGCATCTGTGGGGGCTGCTTTGTGAGGGGCAGGCTCTCCCCTCCCTTATCCCTGCGTGCCCCCGGCTGGAGGTGGTGTCATCCCAGCACACAGCAGAAATGTGGGCCCCGGGTGGTCCTGGCTGTAGAGGAAGTGGGAGTACTCGCCCCGAAGCAGCCCATCCAGGAGTGGCATGGGCCTGCTTGCTCCCCTGCCGGCTTTATCGTCCCCCACCCTGCCCTGCCTGGGGGATGCTCTGTCACCACCATTTGGCCTCAGGGACAAGTCACCCCTGAACCAGCCCTATCGCTGTGTTGGTCTTGAGCTTGGTGATTTGGGACCAGAGAGGACACCTGTCCCCAGGTGCCCCCCACCAGAGCAGGGACCCACCGGACCCCAGCCTGCCACTTCCAGGAGTAACAAGTGCAGGGAGACTGGATGTCGCCACCCCAGCAGTGGGTGGCAGTGCTCCTCCAGCTCCCCCACCGTGGAATCTGACCACCTCAAGGAGAGGGTGCCACCTGGCCCTGCCAGCAGGAAGGTGGCAAGGCTCGCTGGCAGTGTGGACCAGAGCCATCCGCCAGTGTGTAGACACCAAAGTTTGTGAACTGTGCGGACCGCAGAGGAGACATGCATAGTGGAGGGACACAGTTTTTGAGTCCAGCCCCCCTTCCCCAGATAGCACACCAAATCCACCACCTATGCTGACCCTGGAGCAGGTCCCCTGGCCTCTCCATCCTCAGGGTGGCGTGCAGGCCGGGGGAGCCCACCGTGGCCATGGCGCCCACAGGAGGCCCCCCGCAGGCATGGTGACTGACACCAGGCTGCGTTTCACAAATGGCCCCCAAGGAAGGTCACGATTATAAAGTCCGTGGCCGTGCCACCCGCCATGTTTGAGGGGAATTCTTTAGGTGCTCACAGGTAGTGTGAGCTGTTGGAGTAAACGAAGCCGAGGTGAGTAAACCAGTCCTCACTTTGAAGGCTGTCACTCTCCAGGCTCCAGCAGCCACATCCCATGCCGTCCACGTCTACCCTCGGCTCGGGGCAGGGGCTTTGCCACGTAAATTAACCCTTAAGTCAGGAGAGCATGTTTTTGCTCACCCCCTCTGGGCCACGGGAGGTGACCAGGAAGCAGCCAGCAGCAGCTGTTGGGGTGGGCAGGGGGTGGGGGGGGTTGCAGTGGTCCCTTCTGGCCCTGACCTGGCCCCCCGGTGCCCCAGGCAGCAGTCGTTGGGCTCTGCGAGGGCGGCAGGGGTCCCCGGAGGGCTGCACCAGTGTGAAGCCCTTATCGTCCTCCCTGTTGCCCAGACAAAAGGTTCTCTCCATTCAAGAGTCGGGAAAAGTGTAATTTTGCAGCCGACCCGGTGATGAAGCGTCTTCTCTCAGCGCCAGGAGATGGGCATATAAATATTCTCTGTCTCTGCCGCTCTTTATTTCCCTTGTAAGCAGGCACACCATCCCTCCCTCTGATGGATGCCCCTCGCAGCCAGCCCGGGAGCTCCCCAGCTCCTCAGTTTGGCAGCGATTCTCCGGTCTCTTTGCCTCTCCCGTAGCCTGTTCATCCTACCCCTCCCTAGCCCCACCTCCCTCACCCACGGCGCTGTCCCTTGTCTCCGGAGCAGTGGCCCAGAGACAGTGGCCTCGACCATAGATTCCATGCCGAGTGCACAACACTGCAAACCTCTATAAATAGGAGCCAAGGGTTCCTGTGCCTGAAAGGACAACCCGAGAGCCTCCCAGCCCCATACACAAAGACTTTCCCCACTGTGACTGCCGCCCTCTCCTGGAAAAGACCACAGCATTCACCCCCTTCAGTGGTCACCCCACTCAGAAACGTGGTGAGGAGCGTCATCATTAGCCCAGCACACTCCCTGGTGGAGTAGACGGCCTCCATTTTCACTCGACTTTAAGGCTGAAAGACAAGGGAGAGTCTAATTAGTAAAGGGACGATCTGATATTAATCACTCCCTTAAAATTGACAAGGGAGGCAGTCCATTTAACCACTTAATGGCTACAGGTTTTTATGGGCTGCTGTTTGCAGACGTATTTAATGATGAAGTTATAAATCCAAAGGAGCTTACGATTTTAATTTTATACCTAAATATTTCCCTTGTTCTCCTGTTTGTAGTCGGTCCTCCAGAGTGTAGTCACGTGGAATGTTCCTTAAATGAACATATTTGCTAACTGGCGTGATTTCAGTTTTTAAAACATTGGTTCCAGCCATTAGGCTTTTTTTTTTTTTTTCAGTTCCCAAATGACTAGAGAAATTCGTCTTGATTATAATTGCTCTTAGCCACGCATATCTAATTTGTGTCTTTTTAAGTGTTAATTAGTAAACAGTTTGAGCTGACATCTTTATGTGTTTGTGTGTTGAAAAATGGGGCTTATTGCTTATTTAGCTTGGGGCTGATTCCACTCGCATTTACGTCACGACATTGAGGTGAAATTAATGGAAATACATTTGGCATCACGAGGTAAAAAGAATTTTTGGAACCAGCTTGTGGACGTCCACTTTGCATGGACTTCTGCAGGCACTTCCAATATATAAGATTAGAGTGGATTTGGGAGCTGCATGTGCGGGGAGAAAGTGAGGCAGAAGATTTTTGTATCAGTAATGAAATGGCAGAGTCCCAATTTTATAAAAGCAAAATGTTCATATCCCAGTGCAGTTGTTCATTCTTCCTACTTTTGGAAAGCTTTCATTGTGCATATTAATGTTAGAAGAATTTTGCAGAGGGCGAAGTCACAAAATGTGTGATCACTTTGCACCATCTAGTGGTCAGGTCTCAAACTGCAACAGGAAATGAGGTGTCCTTTATCCGTGAGATTGACCGTTTTCATCCCCCAGCATCTTTTTTTTTTCTTTCGTTTTCAGTCAGGAAGCCGATATGTTTGGGGAAAGAAATTCACCTACTTCATTTATTAAATGAAAGTTAGTTAATTAGATAGACCTTAACCTTTCTTATCTATTGTTCTGCTCCACCTTTTTTTTATATTGTTTTCAAAGACCCCGTTGTTCAGTCATGCCACTGAATTCTTTTTTTGTTTAACTTTACAATATTGTATTGGTTTTGCCATATATCAACATGAATCCGCCACAGGTATACACTGAATTCTTACAGAGCTATCACCCTAAGCTGAGATCATTTCAGCCAAAGACAAAGGAACCTAATGAATTGGTTTAATGGATAGCCATTCCCGAGGCATAAAAGAAGGGCTGTTACTGTCGTTCAGTCGCGAGCTCGAGTCCAGCTCTTTGCCACCCAAAGGACCACAGCAACGCCTGGGCTCCCTGTCCCTCACCATCCCCTGGAGCTTGCCCACGTCACGGCCATTCAATCAGTGATGCCATCCAACCACCTCATTTTCTGCCACCCTCTTCTCCTTCTGCCTTCAATCTTTCCCAGCATCAGGGTCTTTTCCAGTTTGAAATGTGGGAAGTAGCTTGGGGACCTGCCTCTCATGGACCCTTCAGGAGTCTGAGCACAGCTTGGGAACCACTGTTTAATGCCACAGTGGTTCTCTCCCCATAAAGTGTGGCGGCCGTCGTGGCAGTTTATCCTCAGTATCTACCCTTGCCGATCCGAATTTTTTAACATTTAGTGTTTTTTTTTTCCAAGTGCAAAGGTCATACCTGTTTTTTAAAATGCAGACACAACAGAAACATGAAAAAGGTGAGAGTCCCCCCATGGTCCACTCCTGGGAGAGAGACGTGCCCGCATCCAGCAAGCATCACAGGTGCTCAGTACCGGACGTACCGTTCCTGGATCTTGCTCTCGCACCGACTAGTATATCTTGCCCAACCTTCCATGTCATCGCACACAGATCGGCCCCATTCTTCTTAATGACTACATGGGGTTCCCTTTTATGATTGTGTCATAATTTATTTAAGCAATCCACTATTGATCGACTCTTGAGTTGTTTCCGATTATTCACTATTACACTGCTGCGGTATATTTCCTTGTACATGTCTTTGCTCTCCTGGGTCTTTCTTTAGAAGAATGCATGGTATTACCATTTTGCTTTCCAAGAAGAGAGTGCCCTTTTAAACCCCCCTGCCCTCCTGTCCTGTGGTGTGTGGGGGTACCTGTTTCCCACACCCTCACTCTAAGCATCACAGGTATTTAAAGGTGGACATCTTTTCATATATTTATCAGCCATTTGTATACTTCTTTTGTGAATCTATTCTGTGTGCCCTTGGCCCAGTTTTTTCTATTGGCTTATTTAGTTTCTTCATTCATTTTTGAGTTTTTTACGTTCTTTGTAACAGCCTTCTTTCTGTCCTATGTTCACACACACACACACACACACACACACACACACACACACACACTTTAACCAGTGGCTTTTCACCTTGTTAAAGATGTGTTTTGCTATACAATAGTTTTTAATTTTTCATGGGCAATCATAACATTAATGTTTTGTTTTTGGTTTCATGTCATACTTAAGATTATAAAAAATACTATTTGCTCATACCCTTTTGTGTTTTAATATCTTACAGTATTAAACAGTTTTCATCTATTTGATCCATCTGAAGTTTATTAGAAGGTAAAAACTAGAACCAGCTTCGTTTTATCCTAAACCGTGAACCAGTTTTCTTACCATAGTTTGCTTTCTTCAGTAGTTTTAAGTGTTACTCTTATCGTATAGTTCCATCTGTAAGTGGACCAGTAAGCGTTTTTCTTGACACTCATCTCTGTTCTTTTTGTATGATTACCACACTGCCATGACTCTGATAGCTTTATGATAAGCTTTAATATACGATAAGCCTAGGTCTTCCTTCTCCCCCGACCCCAGATTTTTCTAATTATAGTCACTTGATTATTCTTGCAGCTGAACTTTAGACTCTTCAGGGGAGAAACTCCACCCTAGATGTTTATTGTTGACTGCACCGAGCATGTAGGTTAATAGGTGTTTGGTGAAGAGTCCCCACCTGGGGCTTTGTGTCTGTCGCTCAGCAGGGTGGAAGGGTGTTCTCTGCAGAGTCTGCACGCTTCTTTGTAGGTTATTGCTAAGTGTTTGATGTTTTTGTGGTTTTCATGAGTAGGGTCTTTTTTTCCATTATATTTCCTGTCATTTTTTGTATCAAAGAGCCGTTGACATTTGTATTTTATTTTAGGGGCTGGCTCTCTCGCCAACTTCTACTTCTGATGGTTTTCAGTTGCTTTTCTTTGGTTACGCAGGCCGGCGTTAATGTCGTCTGCAAACGCTGACACCGCCCCCTTCCTGAACCTTCAGCCAGCATTGCGGCCAGAACGATCAGGTCACTGGGCCTCCTTGTCTGAACGGAAATTTCTAGTTTCCATACTCACCCATAATGCTGCATTTTGGCTTGCTATATATAGGCATCATTTTTTTTTATCATGTTAAAGAATTAGCCATCTATTTCTATTTTCCTAAGTGTTTTTATCAGGAATGGATAGTAGCTTTTGATAAATGTCTTTTAATCATCCATTGAGATGATCATATTTTTTTCTCTGCGGGCATATTAATATGGTAGATTATATTAATAGAGTTCCTAATTCTGAGAGTCTGAGTCCCCCTCCCCCCACCACCCTCTCTGGTTCTATCAGCAGCAGGGCCGCCAAGCGCCAGCCTCCGCCCAGGTCTCCAGGTTGCTCGCCCAGCAGCCCAGGGCGTTCATCATACAGATGAGGGAGCCAGGCTGAGCCCTTGGAAATGAACCTGAGGCAGAGCCGATGTTTGACAGACAGAATTATCTGCCCTGGATACGGTCGTGAGTTATACCTGGCCCATGTAGAGTAGAGGTCAAGGTGAACTGTTTGGTCTTTGGAAAGTTCATCCTAAAAGGATTTTTCTGTCCTTTTCTTGTGGTTTGGGGAACTCTCATCCCCCCAAGTTTTAAAGTAATACCCTGTGCACCCTGGGGACTTCCCTGGCAGCCCAGTGTTTAAGACTCTGTGCTCCCACTGAAGGGGCGTGGGGCGCAAGTTCAATCCCTGATCAGGGAACTAAGATCCCACATGCTGCAAAACTTGGCCAAAAAAATAGTTAATACCCCCTCCAAAATAGTAACACCCCCCCCCCAAACTGAACTCTTAGAAGGTTGCCTGACGTGTAGGTAAAAAATGAGCATAAAGATGACGAATGGGAGGACATCCTCCTGTAGTGATCACACAGCTTCTTTTTCACTCAGAAATCCATGTCAGAAAGCAGCATTGTTCCAAATATTTTCCACAAATAACCTGGGAGAGGGAAAATACAAATACCCATTTTTTTAGGTGATATTTAGATGAATTCTGAAATGCCGATTCACTGAGGGGGCTAGCCCTGTGGCTGTTTGTTGACGCAGAACCAGTGTTTAGTTGGCCACAAAGGTATCTTCAGCCCCCAGCCTTGCCCAGAGCCCCACGCAGGCGACGCTGGTTGACACACAGGTTCCCGCCAGGCCCCCAGCCCCGCAGCCCGGGAGGGGCCTGGAGAAGCAGAGCTCATTAATACTCACACAGAGATCTAAGTTTCACCGTGGAATGCACGTTCCCCCATTTCCCTTAAAATGGCCTTCTCAGTCTGTATTTTGCTTTCCTACTTTTAAGCATCATGGGCACAAGAAATATTTCTTGCTTACCCTGTCCCTATCAGTCCACACAAAATGCAGTCACGGTGATACAATGGCAGAACACTCTGGTTGTGTGATTCATAGGGAGTGGTGGGGACTGTGCAAATTGGAAAACCCATGTGTTTCTAAAGGAGGCAGCCTCCACCTGTGTGAGGCTCATGGTCGAGGTGCCAGAGTCAAAGTCCGGAATTGCCATAGCCCCCTATTTTTTTTTTTTTTTTTATAAAACATGGAAAATGTTGGCATTTTATGCCAAGTCTCTCAACTTTTCCACGTTTATGACTATTTTAAAACACCACACAGGCCAGCAGGATATGAGCCTCCAGCTTGCACATGTCTGAGATACAAACACAGATCACATCTATACTTACACCTTCACCATTCATGGTGGGGGTGGGGGCAGTGGTGGCAATGTGGATGAACCCTGGGACCAGCACTTTGCCTCCATGAGTTAAACACCCCAGGATAGGGGCCATGACACCATCAGCCCAGAGGCCATGGGAATGCAGAGGACCCAAGGCTGGACCGACACACTGCTGCTTCCACAGAAGACTGGGAACCCAGATGACCTCCCCGTTGTCCGAGAACTGAGTCCCTGCGCCAGCTGTCTGCTCTGCATTGAGCCGCCCCTCACTCACCCGTCCACCCACTCACCTCACATCCTGTACCGTCTGTCCGTCCATCCATCATTCGTTCATTCTTTCATTCTTCTGGGCCACAGCTTCTACCAGACTCTGGAGCTACAGAAAAGGCCGAGCCCCAACCCCAACCTTGCACTTAAGGAGGAAATGGACAGTGATGTGGGGCCCTGGAGGCCAGTAATTAATCGTCTCCAGAGGAGGACTAATGTCCCCGGGGGAGTAGCCTTCCCAAAGGCACCAAGGCATAGGTGGTTGGAAGGAGGGTGGGTGGAGGGGTGGGATCTGAGAAGCCATGCGTGGGGACAGGTCTGTGCAGGAAGCTTCCACACCTCCCTCCTGGGACTGGAGCTCTGCCCCAGGTGGGGACTTGGGAGGCACTTCGCCACTCTGCACTCCATCGGATCCTAGGTGGAGATGCTCCTGAGCAAGGGTGCTCTGCCCTGAGTGGGGGGCTCCCCCAGCACTGAGCCCAGGGCGGCAGGCCGTGAAGGGTGCACGTGAGTGCTGCCATCCCCTCCCGGGGAGCCCCAGGCCTGGGGCAGGAAAGGGAAGGGGGTGCTGACAGGCATTGACGAAGATGACCTGGGTGCCCCGGAGTCAGAAGACGCTGGGGCTGACTCTGCACATGGTCTCAGTCACCCTGCAGCCACGCCGGGCACGGTGCCCAGACAGGCGTGGTCCCTGCCCCTGGAGCAGGGGCGTCTCAGAGGGGAGCTTCTCCAGCCCCTCATTTAGGGTGAGACCGAGCAGCGGGACTGGGTGGGGCTCAGGGTTTCTGATTCTGGGGTTGCTGCTTGTGGGTTAGCACTGGGGAACCTGAGGGGAACGCAGAAGAGGCTTCCCAGAAGGTTCACACCAACCCCGCTATGGGCTTGTCATGGGACCTGCCTGCTTCCCGACCCGGTGGCCTCACTCAGGACAGTCACCCATCATCGGAAGAGCGGTGGTACCAGCTCCACTGGCAGAGAGGATTCTGTCCCCGACCCTGACTGGGGACCCAGCAGCTCCTGCCCCTCCCGTCCCCTTACGAGGGGCCACAGTAGTGGCCAAGGGCTCGTGGGCTGTGATCCAGGAGCCTGAGCTCCAGACCCAGCTGTGGACTCTCAGCAGCTGAGGGGTGAACAAGGCACCGCCCCAGCTCTGGGGTATTCTAGGACCCCCTCCAGCTCCGGGAGTGGGGGCTCGTCTTGGCTGCCCCATGTCCCCTGAGCCCCAGTCTGCCTTTCCCTGGAGCCCTTTTAGAGCCCTTCTATGGGCTTCTCTGGAGAAGGCAACGGCAACTCACTCCAGTCCTCTTGCCTGGAAAATCCCATGGATGGAGGGGCCTGGTGGGCTGCAGTCTGTGGGGTCACTAAGAGTCAGACACGACTGAGCGACTTCACTTTCACTTTTCACTTTCATGCATTGGAGAAGGAAATGACAACCCACTCCAGTGTTCTTGCCTGGAGAATCCCAGGGATGGGGGAGTCTGGTGGGCTGTCGTCTATGGGGTCACACAGAGTTGGACACGACTGAAGTGACTTAGCAGCAGCAGCATGGGCTTCGCAGCCCGGGGCCTTCCCCTTTCACCCAGGCTTTCGGATGTCTCTCTGGAACCGTAATCCAAGTGTGAAACGAGACTCCTTTGGGTAAATGGGGAGACCCGGACTTGTCCCTGGGCCTCTGGGGCTCCCTGGCCCTTTCCACAGCTTGAAGGGGTAGACATGTATTCACATCAGCTGGACGGGCCCTCCCAGCACACAGGCCTGCTCCGTGGGCCGTGGGGGCCCTCAGGGCCCACTGCTCACAGGGGCACCTGCTCCTTCCCTCCCCTGGAGAGGGGGCCGAGATCCAGCAGCCAGGCTTCAGGAAAGAGATGGGAGGACACAAGCCCTTGTGTAGGGAGAGGAAGCTTCCAGAGCTGGAATTCCCGGAGGGTCTGAACCAGACCATGCCATGAACATGCCATCGAGCATGGCAGGTATCGTGTCCTGGCCCCCCGGGCCGGGCAGGTGCCAGGACAGGCTCCGGGAGAGGCAGGCTGGGGGCCGGTGGGGCCATTGCTCAGAACTCACCCACCACTGCGTGCCCCACGCACCCTCACAGCTGTGGCTCCAGCCCCAAACCAGACTTGGTGTTGGCGGGCATCTTGCTCCTTCACTCCCTCAGCCTGTCTTCACCCGGCCAGGCCCCTGAGGCCCAGCCTGGACTCCTTCAGGCCTGCCCCTGCCGCCATCCTTCCAGGCCCTTCTGTGACCCCACCTGCCCCCCCCCCATCTCAGAAGCCCACCCGTGTAAGTGGTGAGTACAGACCCCTGTCCTGAATCCAGGTCCCTGCCCCTGGCGCCCTCGGGGGCCTCATCCAGCCCCCAGGGACCTTGGGAAGTCTGATCCTCCCCTGAAACTCAGCTCCCACGTCTCAAAATTCAGGTGCTAAAAACAGCCCCTCACTTCTGTTTCTGGTCGATGTGATGGTTACGAGACCCAGGGAGGGAAGCGGGGAGGGTACTGCTTGCCTTACTCCTCTGCTGTCCGTTTAATTTAGTAAAAGGTCTCAGGTAGTGGTTCTCTGCCTGCCTAACCATTGAAATCACTTTAGTGCTTTTAAAAAAAGCACCGATGCCTGCCCCGCCCGCCAGTTAAACCGGAACCACCCGCACCCCGCCCGCTGCCAGGCAGGGCCCAGGTTCAAACCCTTGACTCTCTCGGATGCAACCCTTGACTCTGATGGAGGACCGGGTTTTCACTTTCAAGGTGCTTTCACGCCAGTTGTCTCAGGTGATTCTCACGTCTCCGCAAGTGGATGCGGGCTTGCTCCCCCATCCCCGTCCCTTTCTGTCTCGAGGCTGAGGCTAGGGTGCCTTTGGCTCCACGGTGTAGCCTCCCAAGGCCAGGACGTCGGCCTCACTGTGACAAAAACTCAGAATCTGGGAATTGAGCGCCACGGCTTAAGAGTTGTCATGATGGCCCTTGTCCACCAGAGGGCGCTGTGGCTGGGGGCGCTGCTCCGCGGGGGTCTCAGCTCTGTGAACCAAAATGCTTTTTAATTGAAAAATTTTTTTAATTCAAAAAGGATTTGCTGTTTGTCTTGCGAGTGCAGGTCCTCCTTATGCAGGAGACTTAATGTCTTGAGTAAACAGATCCGGGCCCAAATCCACCTTCAAAGGTACTCACTGTTTGCCCAAGGGAGCGAAAGGGCTTCCAGAAGCGGCCTAGTCTCTTGGGCAAACACTCGGGGCCAGCCCGTCCCGGGCAGGGGACAGCGTCTGTGGGAAGGGTTATCCGCGGCCTAAGGGGGATTATGGCGGGGGGACATATGTTGAAATTTCATTTGGGGAGTTAAGAGAAAACAAGAGGTGGGGGAGCAGTGCTTTTCTCCAGCCAAGATGACCTAAAAAGGGAAAAATCTCAAGGGCAGGGGCGGAGCAGCCGTGGGGGTGGGGTACAAGCTGTGCAGCAGGTCCCTGGCCCTGTCTTGGGGAGGGAGGCGGTGGCATACTCGGCCCTGAGTCAGGAGAAGGCGGCTGTGTACCCCTGATTTCCCCCCACAACACATGCCCACACCCCCTCGCCCCAGAGAGTGAAAGAAGCAAAAATTTAGTTTATCCTTGAAGGCTCTTCTACACCACCAGACCGCCCCCTGCCACCCGGGAACCCTGTCCCTTCCTGGCCACAAAGACGGCCTCCCAACCCCCCACAAGGCACTTCGACCCCGGCCCGCCTGCACCCCTTGTCCCCACTGCCCCATGCCCTCAGAAAGTACCCTTTCTGGGCCTACCCCTGGCAGCACCCAGGTCTCTGGGCCTGGCCCCTGGGCCCCTGGCTGTGGACATCTGGGGGCCCGTGCCTCCATCCCCTTTCACGCACCCTCTGTGGCCAGCTGGCCCCCAGCAAACTCAGGCAGCTTCCCTGCCCTGGGCATTCCTGCTACCTGGGAGCCGGGCACAGCAGGCACGGGAGGGTAGAGGTGACCCAGCCCACAGCTGGTGGTGCCACTCCAGCGGCTGACACTGGGCTGGCTCCCTCACTTAAGTGCCTCACCTCGGCTGTGTCCCAAGCAAGGCCTCAGGGCAGCCCAAGTGGAGCCCCACCACCACCAGCCTCCTCCACACCACCCCCCATTCCCTCCTCAGCACCCCCTCAGCCCTAAAGTCTCTGGCCCTTCCTCCCTGCCCCTCCCGTCCACTCCCACATCCCGCTGGTGGGGCCACAGAGCCGACCCGCAGCATCGGGCCACCAGGGAGCTGGCTGACGAGGCAGAATCTCTGGCCCACTCCCCAGACCTACTGAGGCAGGACCTGTGTGTGTTACAGGCTGACCAGCCTGCCGCTTTCAGTCTGGGTGCCACCCTCTGTCCACCCCTGAGGAGAGACCACACTCTGCTGTCCACGTCAGCACCGCCCTGGAGCCTTCGCCCACCCAGCACTGCCCCTGCCGAGGTCACCACGTGTGTTTAGTGACCCCGTCCCACCCCCCTCCGCCCCAGCCTGTGCAGCTCAGGCCAACTGCTGCCCCCGATCCCCGCCCTCCTCCTCCCTGGCCCTGGGTCCATCGCCAGGGCTGGTGTCCTGCCTCCCAGGCCCATCCTCTTTGTCTTTTGATCCTGTGGGCTTTCCTCCAAACATCTCCGCACTGTAACTCCAGATACCCTCTCTCCCAAGGGCTCCCACTTCCATCCCTTCATTCCTGGTTCATCCACATCTCTACAGCTGGGCAGGTGGCACCCCTGAGTACTCCTCAGGGACCACCCTTGGCCATTGGCAGAAATGCCCTCATGTTCTCTCCCCGAGGCTGCTATCTTTCTATTGCCCATTTGGGTTAAAAGCAGTGCCGGCGTCCATCCCCTGCCCTCCTTGTAGGGCTCCCTCCCTGACCCCAGAGCCCAGCACGGGTGGATGCGGGTGGGTGAGTGGGTGATGGAGGCAGGACATGGCATGTCCTGCCATGATGCTCCTGAGCAGCCACCAGGTGGCAGTATTGTCCCAAACTTTGCCTGGTCCTCCTGGTCTGAGGCTGCACCGCTCCTCCAGCTTCCTGGAGCTGGAGTGCCTGGACCATGGCCGGAGCCCGGGTCATTAGCAGGAAAGTGGGGCTGCGTTGATGTCTTCTCTTACATAGCCAACAAATGTACAGTGAGTGCTTGCCTGGTGCCAGGGCACGTGGACCCTTAACCTGCCGCACCTAATCCCACCCTCAAAGAGGGCCCCGGGAGTAGAGATTGTCACCCCCACCTTCTTTATTGAAGTATGAAAGGGCATATTAGCTTCAGGTGTACAACATGTTTCGATAATTGTATAATTGCAAAGCAATTATCATAATAAATAGTTACCATCTTTTATCTTACATAGTAACAACTGTTTTCTTCTGATGAGAATTTTTAAAGTTCAGCAACTACCAGAACATGAGTTGCAGTATTGATATCTATATTCACGACGCTGTACGGTCTGTCTTCAGGACGTCATCACTCTGTAACTGGACGTCTGTGCCTTTTCACCCCCTTGCCCCGTTTCACCCACCCCACGCCGCCTCTGGCATCTGCCCTGCCCAGTGAGCTTGGTCCTGCTGTATTCTGGGCTCCACATATAACTGAGATCACAAAGTGTTTGTCTTTCTGTGTCTGACTGACTTCATTTAGCACAACGCCCTAAAGATCCATCCACGTTGTTACAAATGACAAGATTTCATTCTTTATTCTTTAAATTTTTGTTCTGAGTGTAGTTGGTCTACAGGGTTGTTCGTTTCAGGTGTGCGGCAAAGCAGTTCAGTTTTTGCACAGATACACCCTCGTATATATACACCCTTTCTCAGATTCTCTTCCCTTATAGGCTACTATAAAATATTGAGTATAGTTCTCTATGGTATACAGTAGGTCCTTGTTGGGCGTCTGTTTTATATACAGCAGTGTATGTTTGTTAATCCCCAATCCTAATTTATCCCTACCTCCTGCTTCCCCTTTGGTAACCACATGTCTCTTTTCTGTCTGTGGGTCTATTTCTGTTCTGTATACTAAATTCATTTGTATCCCTTCTTTTAGATTCCACATATAAGTGATACCCATGATGTTTGTTTTTGTCTGATTTACTTCATTTAGTATGATAATGTCTAGATCCATCCATGTTGCTGCAGATGGCATTATTTCTTTTTATAGTTAAGTAGCATTCCGTTGTGTATATATAGGCAAAATTACTGGAGTGGGTTGCCATTCCCTTCTCCAGGGCATCTTCCCAACCCAGGGATTGAACCCAGGTCTCCTGCATTTGCAGGCAGATTCTTTACCATGTGAGCCACCAGGTAAGCATATATATGTGTGTGTGTGTGTGTGTGTGTGTGTGTGTGTATAAAATCACATTTTCTTTATTCATTTCTCTGTTGATGGGCATTTAGGTTGCTTCCATGTCCTGGTTATTATAAAGTGCCGCAGTAAACACTGGGGCACGTGTATTTTTTCAAATGATTTTCTCCAGATATATAGCCAGGAGTGGGGTTGCAGGATCATATGGTAACTCTATTCTTAGTTTTTTTAAGGACCCTTCATACTCTTCTCCACAGTGGCTGCACCAATTTACATTCCCACCAACACTGTAGGAGAGTTCCTTTTCCTTGACACCCTCTCCAGCATTTCTTATTTATAGGCTTTTAGATGATGGTCATTCTGACCAACGTGAGGTGATACCTCATTGTCATTTTGATCAGCATTTCTGTATTAGCAGTGTCGAGCATCTTTCTGTGTGCCTTTTGGCCATCTGTATGTCTTCTTTAGAGGAATGTCTGTTTAGATCTTCTGCCCATTTTTTGATTGGGCTGTTTGTCTTTTTATATTAAGCTGTATGAGCTCTTTGTATTAATATATTTTGGAGATTAATACCTTGTCAGTCGCATCATTTGCACGTATTTTCTCCAATTCAATAGGTTGTTTGTGGTCGTTCTGCTGTGCAAAAGCTTTAGAGTTTAATTAGGTCCCATTTGTTTTTTTGTTTGTTGGTTGGTTGGTTTTTATTTCCATTCCTTTAGGAGACAGATCCAAAAAGAGATTGGTATGATTTATGTCAAAGAGTGTTCTGCCTATGTTTTTCTCTCGGAGTTTTATAGTCTCTTGAGTTCACATTTAGGTCTTTAATCCATTTTATTTTTTGTGTATAATGTTAGAGAATGTTCTAATTGTATTCGTTTACATGTAGCTGTCCAGTTTTCCCAGCACCACTTATTGAAGAGACTGTCTTTTCTCTATTGTATGTTCTTTCTTCCTTTGTTGTTGATTAATTGACCACAATTGTGTGGGTTTGTTTCTGGGCTTCTTATCCTGTTCCATTCATCTGTATTTCTGTTTTTATGCCAGTACCATACTGTTTTAATTACTGTAGCTTTGTAGTGTAGCCTGAAGTCAAGGAGTCTGATTCCTCCAGCTTCATTTTTCTTTTTCAAGGTTGCTTTGGCTATTCAGAGTCTTTGTTTTTCCCTACAAATTAAAAATTTTTTTGTTCTAGTGCTGTGAAAAATGCCATTGGCATTGAATCTGTAGACTTTCTTGGGTAATATAGTCCTTTGACCATATTGATTGTTCCAATCCAAGACTGTGGTATAACTTTTCCATCTCTCTGTGTCATCTTCCAGTTTTCATCAGCATCTTATAGTTTTTGGACTCCAGATCTTTTGTCTCCTTGAAGTGAAGTCGCTCAGTTGTGTCCAACTCTTTGCAACCCTATCAGGCTCCTCTGTCCATGGGATTTACCAGGCAAGAGTGCTGGAATGGACTGCCATTTTTATGCAGTGGTAAAGAGGATTTTCCTTAATTTCTCTTTTTGATATTTCATTTTTTAGTATATAGAAATGCAGCAGATTTCTGCGTGTAAATTTTGTACCCTGCAACTTTACTGAATTCATTAACGAGTAGTCTTCTGTCCGTGTCTCTAGCATTTTTTATTAGTATGTATAGTAACATGTCATGAAAATGGTGACAGCTTTATTCTTTCTTTTTCCAATTTGGATTCCCTTTCTTTTTATTCTCTGATTAATTACCATGCCTCAGGCTTCCAAAACTATGTTGAATAAAAGTGGCAAGAGTGGACATTCCTAATTTTAGAGGAAATGCTTTCAGCTTTTCACCATTGAGTATGATGTTTTAATAACTGTGGGTTTGTCATATATGTCCTTTATTATATTGACAGTAGGTTCCCTTTATGCTCACTTTCTGGAAAATTTTTACCATAAATCAATATCGAATTTTATCAAAAGCTTTTGCCGCATCTATTGAGATGATCATAGGGATTTTACTCTTCAGTTTGTTAGTGTGATGTATCACATTGATTTACAGTTTTTTTGTAAATGGCATTACTTAAAAGATAGTTTGTATTCCCTGAAATAAACCCACTTGATCATGGTATCAGTTCAGTTCAGTCACTCAGTCGTGTCCAACTCTTTGCAACCCCATGAATTGCAGCACACCAGGCCTCCCTGTCCATCACCATCTCCCAGAGTTCACCCAGACTCACGTCCATTGAGTCAGTGATGCCATCCAGCCATCTCATCCTCTGTCGTCCCCTTCTCCTCCTGCCCCCAATCCCTCCCAGCATCAGAGTCTTCTCCAATGAGTCAACTCTTCGCATGAGGTGGCCAAAGTACTGGAGTTTCAGCTTTAACATCATTCCTTCCAAAGAAATCCCAGGGCTGATCTCCTTCAGAATGGACCGGTTGGATCTCCTTGCAGTCCAAGGGACTCTCAAGAGTCTTCTCCAATACCACAGTTCAGAAGCATCAATTCTTCGGTGCTCAGCCTTCTTCACAGTCCAGCTCTCACACCCATACATGACCACAGGAAAGACCATAGCATATGATCCTTTTAATGTATTGTTGGATTCAGTTTACTAGTATTTTGTTGAGGATTTTTGCATCAATGGCCATCAGTGATATTAGCCTGTAATTTTCTTTTTTGTGGTATCTTTGTCTGATATAGGTATAAGGATGATGGTGGCTTCATAGAACGAGTTTGGGAGTGTTCCTTCTTCTGCAATATTTTGGAATAGTTTGAGGACAGGTGTTAACCCTTCCCTCAGTGTGTGACAGAATTCGCCTGTGAAGCCGTCTGATCCTGAACTTCTGTTTGTTGGGAGTTTTATAATCAGAGGTTCAGTTTCAGTGCCTGTAGTTGGTCTGTTCAGATGTTCCTCCCGACTCAGTCTTGGGAGACATACCTTCCTAAGAATTTGTCCTTTTCTTCCAGGCCGTCTGGTTTTATTGGCATAGAGTTGGCTGCAGTGGCCCTCATGGTCCTTTGTATTTCTGTGGTGTCCCCACGTAACCTCTGAGGAATACGCTATGCACACACCACATTTTCTTTATCCATTCATCCATCGCTGGACACTTAGGTCGCTTCTGCACCTTGACTGTTGTGAATGATGCTACAGTGAACACAGGGTTCCCTTTGCTCCACATCCTCACCCACACTTGTTATTTCTTAATAACAAGAAATTATTATTATAAAGGAGGTGAGTTCACTGAGGTTCAGAGGCGCTGCGGTCACCCTGCAGTGTCGAGTCCTTCCCTCCCCACCCCTTCTGTTTGTAGGAAGCACCGTCCTGTCACTGGCGAGCCCTGGCCCCCTTGGCTGCTCACACGGGACGGCGGGGACCGCCCAGACCTCGCCCCCACACCCAGCGCCAGCCGCCCCTCTGTCCTGGGCCAGTCTGTGGGCCGTCGGCAGGTGGCCGAGGACAAAGTGCTGGCTGCCTCGTTCTCCCCACCCTTTCCCCCAGGAGGAATAAACCCCTCCAGCATCCTCTGCTCCCCCTCATTCTCAAGTGACCCCCAAAACCCCTCAGCTGTGCTCCCTCAGCTCATCCCAGCCCCTGGAAGGGCCTCGGGGCTGCAGGCAGCTCACTTTGGGGCTCAGGGACCATGTGGAGCCCACAGCTGCGGCACCTCACTGGGTGGGCACCCAGTGATCACCAGCCCCCACCCACAGCTGCGGCACCTCACTGGGTGGGCACCCAGTGGTCACCAGCCCCCACCCACAGCTGCGGCACCTCACTGGGTGGGCACCCAGTGGTCACCACCCCCACCCTTGCTGGGACGGTTCCATGTCATCCTGCTGGCTCCCCCAGCTGGGTCCCCGAGAGGGCAGCTTCAGGCAGAGGCTGAGTTCAGCCAGGTGATTCAACTCTGTTCTGCTTTAAGGGGAGCCCTTCCTTATGGCAATTCTAGTGCTGAAAAGTTTTTGAAAATATTATTTTAAACGTTTAATGACCACTGATCTAAGCAACTCATTCCTAAGACCTAGGGTCCCACGTGGCTGCCGCCCCTGGTGTCCAGGCCCTTCTCACAGCCCACTCTCAGTCCCGTAGCCTGCACCCTCCTCTTCTTGTCCAGCACACCTGCCCCACATTTGGGTGTAGAAATCCCCGCTGGCCGTCAGGGTGAACCACAGGTGTTTCCCCTCCTCTGAATTTCCACCAGACTCGGAGCCCACCATCTGTCATTTCCGTGACCCGGGTCAGGTGGGTAAGCTTGGGTCTCCGGCGTGAGAACTGAACGCAGGTTCAGGCCTGCAGTGGGGCAGGCTGGGCCCAGGTCCACTCCACTGGTCCCGCCCTGGCCCGGGCTCTCATTGCTTACTACGAACTGGCCCCAGGAGCCCAGGGAGGAAGGCGCTGGGGAAGTGGGGTGCCCGTCCCTGTGGCCTGCACCACCTGAGGCTTGTCTTCAGTTCAGAAAGCACTGAGCAGGCGGCCGGCCTCGGGGCTCCCCAAGCCTGCAGCTGCAGCCCACCTGCCCGGCCAGGTCTTGGGTGGCGTCCAGGGCCGTCCCTCCCCATCCACGAGACTCCTCCCGCAGCAGGAGCAGGGGGACCGTCTGCCGGGAGGCGGGAGGGTGTGCGGCACACCACCTGGCACGCGAGCTGCTGCTGCTGAGGGCTCACACCACCCGGGGAGGGATGTGCAAGGGTCCAGTTGTCACAGATGAGCCAGCCAGCCACCACGCAGCACCAGAGGCGTGCTCCCTTCCCCGTGCACACATGCATACACGTGCACAGCCCACGCTTGCGGTAGGTGTGCATGTGCCAAGGGCAGCCCTCCGGTGTCCTTCGGGCCTCCGCCTGGCTTGTCTGTGGCCGTGGTTGTCTCCGGTGTCCCCTGCCCTGACTGAGCTGCTCTCCCCCTCGACCTCCCACAGTACGAGTACAGCTTCCGCACGGAGCAGAGCGCCGCGGCCAGGCTCCCGCCCAGCCCCACCCGATGCCAGCAGATCCCCCAGTCCTGAGGGGCCGCCTGCCCGCGGGGAGACGACACAGCGCCCGGACTACCGAGCACCCCCTCGCCCGGCCCCTCCTGCCGCCCATCCACACCGCCCTGCTTGGTGCTCCTGGGAGACTCTGGGCAGCTGAGCTGTTGCCTCCTCAGTCATTGGTCATCGGCTTGCCCAACGTGACGCCCTCCGCCTCCCCGGGGATGCTCTTCCTTAACCTCCACTAACCTGTCTGTGCTGTAGTGACCAGCAGCTCCTCCCGTATCTGTGTGATGACCAGTAGTCCTCCGACCAACCCTACCCACCGCGGGAGCCATCTGAGGGCCCTGGACAGTTGTCTGGCCGCCCAGTGATGCCACCGGCTCCCTGCCCTCCTGACTCTGCCACCATGAAGCCATCCCCTCCTCCCAGAAGACCCTGAGGGGCTGGTGGCCTGGCACAGGGCACCCGCACCCCCCCCCCCAGCACTGATGGGTTGTCCCGTGGAACAGATCTCTCACGCCAGGGGCCTCGCGTGCCCAAGAACTTCATGGGGACCCTAAGGAAACACGGAGGATGCGGCCAGTGGTGCCCGAGTGGACCTGGGCCTGGCTCCCCTCTGACTCACCCCTCAGTTCACACACTGGACGCCCTGAGGACGGGGACTGGCCATCCCGCAGCCACTGGCCCAGAGAGGACTTGCCTGCAGGTGAGGCGGCCGAGGGGCTGGGTGCTTGCGTAGACATGAACTTTGCCGCCAGGTCCCCATGCCCAGCCTCCTTACCATCATCCCCACAAAGGGCTCATCTCTTCAGTGCTCACGTGCCAACAACAGCTCCAACTGCCCGGCCCCACGCCCCATCATCACGTGGGTAAAGAGGCTCTGTGAGCCAGTGCCCAAGGACGTGGACATGCAGTCACCAGACTGAAGCCAGAACTGACCTTTCTGCCATGAGTGCCAGAGACCGCACCATCGTTCCCCACGGTGCTGGCCGCCCCAGCCCAGCTCCCCACACGGGCACCATGGGAACGGGGCCACTGTCCTCCCTGAAGGCCCGGTCCTCACCCAGTGGCTGCCTTGTCTGGCGGTTGGACTCTGTCCTAAACTCCCAGAACCTGGTATCTCACACCTTGGAGGTGGGGGCAGGGGTCAGCAGATAGTTGGAGCATTGGACGTGAGCTTTGACACGTGTCTGGCGTAAGCAAGCAGCCCAGGAGAGGCCCTGCCCAGCTGGGAACAGAGCCCCTGCTCCCTGCAGTTCGTCGAATGACACCGGGGTGGCTGGGGTGCAGTCAGGAGGGGCAGCCTCTGGCTGAGACACGGGGCCAGGGCAAGACATACCTCACTCAGCCGGCCTCCGCCCCGCCATCTCCAGGCCCTCCGCCTTCCCCCGCGGCTGCCCCTTGATCTCCCCCTTCCGATACCTCCTGATTCCTGTGTGTCCCCTCTCCCCGCTGTCCCCGAGACCTGAGGACATCCCTGGCAGGGCCGGCCTCCCCTGAAACCCGCCAGGGCCCAGGAGGCACAGGTGGAAATTCCTCAGGCAGACTTTTGGGATGGGTGCTCGCCCAGGACTGAGCCGACGACCTGGCCTCAGACATACCCACTGAAATGAGCTGGTTGTTCCTGGGAGTCGGGGTGGGGAGCCCCGAGGGGCCCAGAGAACCTGCGTCTGCTGCTGCTGCCAGGATGGTGGAGCTGGTCCAAAACCAAGAGCAGGGGTGACCCCTCTGCTCACCTCTGTCCAGCTGTGTTGGCTCCGTCCCTCAGTCTCTCCTCACACCCCGGCCGTGGGGTCGTCCCACCAGGTTACACCCACTGCCTTTCCGCGGCCTTCCTCCGCTGAGAAGCAAGCATTTTGGCTCCATGGGCCCGAGGAGGTCCAGAGACGGTCACGTGAAATTCCCTGCCAGGGAGCAAGAGGGCCATGAGGGTGGCTGTTGGGGAAAGGGTCTCCCCTCCACCCCCCAACCAGGCTACCCCCGGGCCAGGCCGAGAGATGCAGGGTCCAGGGCCGCCAGGAGAGCGCCAGGCCTCCCCCAGCAGGCAGCCTCAGCGCGGGGTCTAGCGAGTGACTGTGGATGGTGCCGGGACGGCAGCTGGAGAGAATGGAGCAGCGATGATGTTGGAGAAGCCCGCGTTCCCGGTGGGTCTTAGGCGGCTCCTGACCTCTGTCTCTTTCCTTCTGAGGGGGTCTACCCACCCGCATGGAGTTGAAGCTCGCTCACCAGGGACCGAGCCCCCTCTTCCCCCTTCCTTTCTGGGACGGTGCTTTTCTCCGCAAACCCTCTGGCCTCGAGGGGCGGGGAGGCAGGGCTTCTCTCAGAAACACGAAGGGCAGTGACCTCCACCCTTCCCAGAAGGACTCCCCAGAGCACAGCGTCCCCCATTGCCTCCTCCTCCGTCCCCCCAAAATTCTAAGCCTGTCTGCACAGGCCTTGGAAATGGCACAAGGGCACTAAGGAGCAAGCAGCCGGCCCAGGTTCACTCGCAAATTTATAACAAAGTTTTCCCCCACCCCCGAGTCCAGGAACTGACTCTGGCCACAACCTCCTCTCGGAGGGAGGGTCAGGACGGCGGGGGGCGGGAGGCTAGGACCAGCACGTCCAGAGCACCTACTCCTTGCCTGGCACGCGGCCGGCACTTGAAGCACATTTTCTTCTGTCACTCCCACCCACCCAACCCCCCAAAAAAACACCAATACCCAGAAGCGGATGCTGGTTCCAGATGAAGATGCTGAGACGCGTCCGCAGGCACAAAGCCGGCGCGTGGCAGAGGCGGCCCAGGCCCCGCTCTGTCCCGTCACAAGCACCTGCCTCCAGCGCAGTAACGGGCCTGCGGGTGTGACGGTGTCTCACGGAGCACGGGGTGAGGGCCGGGTCCAGTCCCCAGGGCTGCGGGCTGCCCCTCACCGTTCACACGGATCCCAGCCCGCAGCTCCCTGGAGCTGGCCGGTGAGCCTGAAGGTGAGCGTGAAAGCCGAGCTCACCTCCCCGGGGCCTGGAGCGGCCAGCGCCGGCTCTCACCGCAGCTGCCCGCCCCCCAAGGGCGGCTGGCCGTCCTCACCTGTTGGACCCTGCCGGCCGGGCCTGTCACCACCAGGAACCGGGCCCTGGGCGGGCGGCTGGCTGCGCTAGGTTAGGAACAACGTTGTACTGCGTGTATTTATTTGAGGTGACTCTAGTACTTGGCAAAGGGAAGTTTCACTGTGTGATTGTCTTAATATAATTTGTTAAATAAACGTTTGTTTTAACCTTTTCCTGACTCGCTGCTGTCTCTGAGGCATGGAGACCGGGGTCCCTCTGGCTCATTCTGGATGCACGCCGGGCGGGCACCATCCTGGCCTTCCAGCCTTCTAGAAAGAGCTGGTGGGTTTTCTTGCTCCGTTTGGATGACCTGGTGACAAGCCAGAAGGATCCAAGAGGAGCGGCAGCCCTCAGGAATGCTCCTGGAGGGAGAAAAATGCCAGTTTCCATAAAAGCATGTGAAGTGCACATGTATTAATGGGTCTCCAGCAAGGAATGCAGAGGGCGCTTTCATCTCCAGCTCGCCCCGAGCCTTGTCTGTGCCGGGGCGGGGCTGTCTGGCTGCTGGAGTGGGGGTCATACAACCACACGGCTTCAGCACCACTGGTTTTGTCCCATCCCCTCGCTCACCTGCTGGCAAGACGCTGCCCCAGATACCCGGGAGGGGCTGCCAGTCCCAGACATGCACACGCTCCTTGTGGGACACGACTGGTCAGGTTACACCATCAGAGCTCTTTGCCTCCTTTATAAAGTGACCTTAGTGGCTCAAAACCTGTCTGCAATGCAGCTCAATCCCTGGGTTTGGGAAAGATCCCCTGAGAAGGGAATGGCAACCCACTCCAGTGTTCTTGCCTAGGAAATCCCATAGAGGAGTCTGATGGGCTACAGTTCATGGTGTCACAAAGAGTCGGACACGACTGAGCAACTAACACTTTCACTTGTGCATTTTGGGGCCAGACACCTGGGTCTGAGCCATCTCCACCTCCAGGCCTATTAACACCAGGCTTGGGTGACCCGTAGCTGTCATCTCACTAGAACCGTGAAAATCCCCCAAAAGATAACGGCACCTCCAGCCCAGGCCCCCATGCCCGGCACCCCTTGGGTCTTTTTCCCATGGTGGGAGAGGGAGAACAGCCCAGAGAATTCTGTGAGAAAGCCACAAACACTGCTCAGCATGGAGTTCGGAGAGCTGACTTCACGTTCTGGCGCTACCGCTTCCTGAGCACGTAGCTCGGAGCACCCCACACCTGTCGAAAGGGGCGGTGCCTCACTCGGCGGCCTCCCCTGGGAGGACATAATGAGGACAGTCTCAGGGCAGTCAACACGGAGACTGAGTGACCTGCCAGAGCTATCTTTGGGGCCTGGTTCTGTGTTGCCACCCACCAGATGTGCCGGGTCCCTCCCGGGGCTGCGTCACCCAGGAAGGTCAAGTGGTGGCCTTTGACACCCAGAACACAGAACCTGTTTCCAGAGGGGCCTTCAGCACTGCTCTGGAGAGCCCCAGGAGAAGGCTCTGGGCAGCAAGAAACTGAAGTCCACACACGACAGCTGGACCAAGGCGGGCTTTGTGGCCAGACCTGGAGACACTCGGAGCCCAGAGCAGGATGCAGCCGAGCCCGAGGGGCCAGAGCCAGGTGGCAGCTCTTTGCCGTCTATCTGGACACCTGCTTGCTTCTCGTCCTCTCACACCCCGGCCCTCCCTCTCACCTGCTTTGTGCACCAGCACACTTGGCACACGCACGCTCACATGGCCCTCCATGTTTCCACATTCTCGGTTCAGCAGACCCAGAGACAAGAGTCCCAGGACAGACTGTGATTGGCTGCCTAGGTCAGGTGACCCCTTCTGCTCCTGGCTGCTCTGGCCCTGGTGGGAGGGGGCTGTGTGACTCCAAAGCACCTGGAACAGGTGTAGGTTTAGACCCTTGAGAAGCATCTGCTACAGAGAGGGGAAGACGAGGCAGAGGGGTGGGACACCTGCCTGGGTGATGGTGGAAGCCCTCCACCACTCTGGGACAAGGCGGGAGGACGGTGAGGCGGGCAGAGCGCCATTCATCCATCCACACATCCGCCCAGCTGTCCAAGCCGTGTTATATATCCACGTGCAGGCCCCAAGCCGGGCACTGCAGGCCCAGCAGTGACTGGCACCGTGGACCTCCCTGTCTTGTGCTGATAGTCGAGCCCGTCCCACTCCACCCACCCGCCACCCCACACGCACACATCCCAGCCGTGTCTGTCCTACTCCCTGCACTGACTGGCTTGTTGCTAAAACCCCGGACACTCCCTGAGCCCAGCTTCACCTCTGTCCCCCGCTGCTGCCCACTCCTGGCAGCTGGGAGGCAGTGGGTCTTTATGCTTAAGTCTGTCATGGCCAGTCTGCTTGAGCTCCAGCCGCATGGCCCCAGCAACAGTCTCCACGTGGACGCTTCACCTCGATCTCAGCACATCCCGAGCCAAGTGTGCCACCTTCCCCCAGCCCCCACACTGCCCACCTTCTGCTAATGTCCCCACCTCTGGAGCAGCCCTACCATCTCTCACCAGAGCCACCCACGCCCCCACCTGGAGCTGCCTGTGATCACCCCATTTCCAGCTGGGCAGTTCTCGCATCTAAACTTGCTTTCAAACTCAGCCCCTATTTTTCTTGCTGCTCCTTTTTAAGTTCCAGCCTCAACACCTTTGGCCTGGATGACAGCATCGACCCCTTGAGTATTCCCCCCACTGCCTCCCCTGTCTTGCCATCTCTTCCATTGTCCTGACAGCCAAGATCCAATAGTACTCCCCCTCTTCCTATGCTTCACCCCTCACCCTGAGAATGAAATCTGAGCCCCCAGGTCTCCTTACCCCACTGTTCTAGGTCTGCCCCCACCTCCCATCCCAGCCTCACCTGCCACTAATCCCCCTGCTGAATTACTCATCCTTCCTCAAACCTTCCTGGTGGCTCAGAGGTAAGGCCTCTGCCTGCAATGCAGGAGACCCAGGTTTGGTCCCTCAGTCAGGAAGATCCCCTGGAGAAGGAAATGGTCAACCCACTCCAGTACTCTTGACTGGAAAATTCCGTGGCTACAATCCATGGGGTCGCAAAGAGTCAGACACAACTGAGCAATTTCGCTTTCACTTTCTTCAAACCTAAGCTCTCCTTTCTTGCCTTTGCATATCCTATTCCCTCTGCCCAGAATGCTTTTCCCGCATTTTCTCCTGCATGGTAAACTCTGTTCATCCTTCAAGACTTGCTCATATATCTCCTCTGTGATGTCCTTTCTTGACCCCCTTCAAACCACTGAACACCTTTCATTTAAAAGCCATTGATCTATTGGTGGTATTGGAGCCATTTGATCCTCTTATTGGGTTATCTGCTCCTGGAGGAAGGGGTATATATCTCATTTATTACACTTCCTCCCCAGGTACACATATACTCAGAGCACCTACTACAAGCCAAGAGGAATAGCAGGCGTGAGCAAATGCTCTTTGAATGAGTTTCCTGAAGTGGGTGCAGAGACAGGTGGACAGAACTCAATTGCTGAGGAGCCCAAGAAGAATGGGCCCCAGTGGCACTTGCTGGGAGGCTTGTGACCACCCCAGGGACCATGATGAACAGCACTGGGCTTCCACAGGCTTCCTATGCTGGCTTCAAAGACACCAGAGACAAGGGTGAGAGCTGGGCCCTCACCTGGCTTGTTTCTGAAGCTACAGCACCTAACATGATCAGTGATGGTGGTGGGGTTGAGGCAGGAAAGTGGACTGCCGTAGGCTGCCGTTCTCTCCCTTGAGCCCAACTCAGGGGGGTGTCAGAGAAAGAGACAGGGAGACTGGTGGATCACAGGACCCAGCACTAAAACTAGGAGGGGCCTGGCGAACACCAGGCCAGAGGGAAAGACAGCCAGTGCTACAGATGCGAGATGGTGCAGGGAGGTGGTTTTCTGGCTTTGCTTGTTCATCTGTCTCCCACCCTCCCACACTGCCCTGGCTGGGTCACTGCCATCCTTTCACTGTCCCTTCGCTATTTCATCCTTTTACCATCAAAACAACAGCTGGGCTAGACACCTCTCTTCTCCCCACACCTTGGGCCAGGTAAATGCAACTAGAGACACAGATCTCAGGAAAGGTGGTTCGGGGCATAGGTCTTAGACACTGAAGATCTGAATCCCCTAATGGGGGAGGACACACGGGCAGAAGTTGGCACAGGCTGGAACCCCCAAGGTACATCAATCCCTCCATAACCCTCTTATCCTTCTCTGGAGGGAGCTCAAGGGTTTACAACCTTGATTGCTCATTAGAATCAACTGGAGAGTTTTTAAACCTTCTTATGCCCAGATCATAGCTGCAGGATACAAAAATCAGTTGTGTTTCAGTGCACTAATAATTAATTATCAGAAAGGAAAATTAAGAAAACAATTCAGCCTATAATTGCATCAAATACAATAAAACATCTAGGAATAAATTTTAACCAAGGAGGTGAAAGGACTGCATGTTTAAAACTGCAAGACACTGGAGAAAGAAATTGAAGACACAAATAAATGGAAAGATACCCCATACTCATGAATTAATAGGATTAATAGTCCTAAAATGTAGATTCTAAAGCAATCTACAGATTCAATACAATCCCTATCAAAATTCCAAGGGAATTTTCACAGAAAGAGAATAATCCTAAAATTTGTATGGAACCACAAAAGATACCAAATAGCCAAAGCATCCTTGAGAAAAAAGAACAAAGCTGGAGGCATCATGCTCCCTGATGTCAAACTATTGATATATTTTAAAGTTTTATTAACCAAATCAGTATGGAATTGGCACAAAAACAGACACATAGATCCATGGAACAGACAGCCCATTAATAAACCCACACACTTGTGGTCAATTAACCTACAACAAAGGAGATAAGAATATACAATGAAGAAAAGACAGTCTCTTCAGTAAGTGGTGCTGAGAAAACTGGGCAGCTACATGTAAAAGAATGAAATTAGAGTATTTCTTCATATCACATACAAAAGTAAACTCAAAATAAATGAGATCTAAAAGACCTGAAACCCTAAAACTCCTAAAAGAGAACCTAGGCAGAACATTCTTTGACATAAATCATAGCAATATTTTTTTTGATCTAAGGTCAAAAAAAGCAAAAATAAACAAATGGGACCTAATTAAACTGAAAAGCTTTTGCACAGCAAATAAAACCATCAACAAAATGAAAAGGCAGTCTGCAGAATGGGAGAAAATATTTGCAAATGATATGACTGACAAGGGATTAATATCCAACATACATGAACCGTTCATACAACTTAATAGCAAAAAACAAACAACCCAATCAAAAAATGGGCAGAAGACCGGAAATTTTTTCCAAAGACATCCACGTGGCCAACAGACATGATGTTGAGCAACATCGTAATCATGCTGCTGTTGCTGCTAAGTCGCTTCAGTCATGTCTGACTCTGTGCAACCCCAGAGACAGCAGCCCACCAGGCTCCCCTGTCCCTGGGATTCTCTAGGCAAGAACACAGGAGTGGGTTGCCATTTTCCTTCTCTAATGCATAAAAAGTGAAAGTGAAGTTGCTCAGTCATGTCCGACTCCTAGCGACCCCATGGACTGTAGCCTACAAGGCTCCTCCATCCATGGGATTTTCCAGGCAAGAGTACTGGAGTGGGGTGCACTTGCCTTCTCCATCATAATCATGAAGGAAATGCAAATCCAAACCACGAGATGTCACCTCACACCTGTCAAAATGGCTATCATCAAAAAGTCTACAAATAACAAACGTTGCTGAGGATGTGGAGAAATCCCACTGTTGGTGGGATTATAGACTGATGCAGCCACTATGGAAAACAGTATAAAGTTTCCTTTGAAAACTAAAAAATAGAGCTGCCGTATGATCCAGCTATTCCACTGCTGGGTATTTACCTGAAGAAAATGAAAAACCTAATTCAAAAAGATAATTTCATCCCAGTGTTTATAGCAGCATTATTTATAATAGCCAAGATATGGAAGCAACCTAAGTGCCCAACAACCGATGAATGGATAAAGAAGATGTAGTATGTGTGCATGTGTGTATACATATATAATGGAATATTACGCCGCCATTAAAAAGAATGAAAGTCTGCCATTTGCCACAATATGGATGGACCTAAGAGTATCATGCTTAGTGAAATAAATCAGATAAGAAATACACTCATGTTATCATTTGTATGTGTAATCTAAAAAAAAAATAAAGCAAAGAAATGGATATAACAAAACAGAAACAGACTTAGAGCAAAGTGGTGTTACCGTGTGCAGAAGGAAACGGAGTCGGGTGATATAAGGTTATGGGATTAAGAGACACAGACTACTTTGGATAAAATGAGCAACAAGGATATACAGTACAGGGACATTCTGCCATTATATTGTAATAACGTTAACTGAGAATAATCTGTAAAAACACTGAATCGCTGTTATACACCTGAAACTAATGTCATATTGTAAATCCACTATGCTTCAATTAAAAAAAAAAAAAAAGATAAAAAGGGCAGCCATCACCATCATTTTACAGATGAAGAAACCCAGTCTTCAAACAGGTTAAAGTGATTGCCTAAGGGCATAAACTGATAAATGGTGGGTTTAAAACGGGAACACAGAGGGCTCCCCTGGTGGTCCAGTGGTTAAGAATCTGCCTTGAAAGGCAAGGGACACCAGTTCAATCCCTGGTCCAGGAAGATCCCATATGCCACAGAGCAACTAAGCCCATGCACCACAACTACTGAGCCCACACACCACAACTACTGAAGCCTGTGTGTCTAGAGCCTGTGTTCCGCAGCAAGAGAAGCCACCAAGATAAGAAGCCTGTGCACAACAATAAAGAGCAGCCCCCCTCGCCACTAGTAAAAGCCTGTGTACAGCAGTGAAGACCCACCAGTCCAAAAGCCAATTAATTAATTTTAAAAATAAATAAAATGGGGACACGAAGCTAATTTTTTAAATACATTCTCTGATTTGTAAGCACTTTGCAGTGTATTACTGATAAATAAGTAAATAAACACCACCACCACCACCACCACAATGAACCTAATGCATATTATAGAGAACGGTAATTGCCAGAGACAGGGTGGGAGATGGGCAAAATGGGTGAAGGGGGTCAAGACATACAAACTTCCAGTTATAAGTTCTAGGGATGTAAATAACAGCATGGTAACTGCAGTTATTAATATTGTATTGCACATCTGAAAGGTGTTAAAAGAGTAGGTCATAAAAGTTCTCATTATGAGAAAAAAAGTTTAACTGTATGATGACAGATGACTTCCCAGGTGGCACAGTGGTGAAGAATCCGCCTGCAAAGCAGGAGGCACAGGAGACGCGGGCTTGATCCCAGATTTGGAAAGATCCCCTGGAGGAGGAAATGGTAACCCATTCCAGTACTCTTGCCTGAAAAATTCCAGGGACAGAGGAGCCTGGTGGGCTAGTCCATGGGGCAACAAAGAGTTAGATATGACTGAGCATGCATGCACCATAGGATATATAATAACAGATGTTAAACAGATTTGTTATGGTCATTTTGCAATATATACAAATATTGAATTGTTATATTGTACACCTGAAATTAATATATGTCAATTACTGAAATCAGATCGATTTTATTCTTTGCAGCTGAAGATGGAGAAGCTCTATACAGTCTGCAAAAACAAGACTGGGAGCTGACTGCAGCTCAGATCATGAACTCCTTATTACAAAATCCAGACTTAAGTTGAAGAATGTAGGGAAAACCACCAGGCCATTCAGGTATGACCTAAATCAAATCCCTTATTATGGTACAGTGGAAGTGACAAACAGATTCAAGGGATTAGGTCTGATAGAGAGCCTGAAGAACTATGGATGGAGGTTCATGACATTGTATAGGAAGTGGTGATCAAAACCATCCCCAAGAAAAAGAAATGCAAAAAGGAAAAATGGATATCTGAGGAGGCCTTACAAATAGATGAGAAAAGAAGAGAAGCAAAAGCCAAAGGAAAAAAGGAAAGATATACCCATCTGAATGCAGAGTTCCCAAGAATAGCAAAGAGAGATAAGAAAGCCTTCCTAAGTGAACAATGCAAAGAAATAGAGGAAAATAATAGAAAGGAAATAGAGATCTTTTTAAAAAATTAGAGATACCAATGGAACACTTCATGCAAAGATGGTCAGAATAAAGGACAGAAATGGTATGGACCTAACTGAAGCAGAAGATATTAAGAAGAGGTGGCAAGAATACACAGAAGAACTTTACAAAAAAGATCTTAATAACCCGGATAACCACAATGGTATGATCACTCACTTAGAGCCAGACATCTTGGAGTGTGAAGTCAAGTGGGCCATAGGAAGCATCACTATGAACAAAGCTAGTGGGGGTGAAGGAATTCCAGCTGAGCTATTTCAAATACTAAAACGTGATGCTGTTAAAATGCTGCACTCAACATACCAGCAAATTTGGAAAACTCAGCAGTGGCCACAGGACTGGAAAAGGTCAGTTTTCATTCCAATCCCAAAGAAAGGTAATGCCAAAGAATGTTGAAACTACCACAAAATTGCCCTCATTTCACATGCTATCAAGATAATATTCAAAATCCTTCAACCTAGGCTTCAACAGTATGTGAACCAAGAACTTCCAGATGTACAGGCTAGATGTAGAAAAGGCAGAAGAACCAGAGATCAAATTTCCAACATCTGTTGGATCATAGAAAAAGCAAGAGAATTCCAGAAAAACATCTACTTCTGCTTCATTGACTATGCTAAAGCCTTTGACTATGTGGATCACAACAAACTGAAAAATTCAAGAGATAGAAAGAGTAGACCACCTCACCTGCCTCCTGCGAAACCTGTATGCAGGTCAAGAAGCAACAGTTAGAGCTGGACAAGAAACAATGGACAGGTTCCAAACTAGGAAAGGTGTATATCAAGGCTGTATATTGTCACCCTGCTTATTTATCATATGCAGAGTACATCAGGCAAAATGCCAGACTAGATGAAGCACAAGCTGGAATCAAGACTGCAGGGAGAAATATCAATAACCTCAGATGTACAAGTGACACCACCCTTGATGAAGGTGAAAGAGGAGAGTGAAAAAGCTACCTTAAAACTCAACATTCAAAAAATTTGAATGGCATAGATGGGGAAACAATGCAAACAGTGACACGTTTTATTTTCTTGGGCTCCAAAATCACTGTGGACAGTGACTGCAGCCATGAAATTAAAAGACACTTGCTCCTTGGAAGAAAAGCTATGACGAACCTAGATAGCATATTAAAAAACAGATATATTACTTTGCCAACAAAGGTCCATATAGACAAAGCTATAGTTTTTCCAGTAGTCATGTATGCATGTGAGAGTTGGACCATAAAGAAGGCTGAGTGCTAAAGAATGGATGCTTTTGAACTGTGGTGTTGGAGAAGACTCTTGAGAGTCCCTTGGACTGCAACAGGATCAAACCAGTCAATCGTAAAGGAAACTCTGACACTTTGGCCACCTGATGCGAAAAGCTGATTCATTCAAAAAGACCCTGATGCTAGGAAAGCTTGAAGGCGGGAGGATGAGATGGTTGGATGGCATCACCGACTCGATGGACGTGAGTTTGAGCAAGCTCTGGGAGCTGGTCATGCAGCTGGTGTGCTGCAGTCCATGGGGTCACAAAGAGTCAGACACAACTGAGTGACTGAACAATGGCAAACTCAGTAAAAGAAAAAAAAAAAAACTTAATAATTTTTGAAGTTATTAATATAGTCCAATTAGCAATCTTTTCCTTTCTGCACCTTAAGAATCTTTGCCCATCCTCTCTAATCCTTTAAAAATGACTTTTGTTTCCCACTACTCCCCATCCCTTGGAGAGGAGTCCTGGAAGATGGTACAAAAAAGGTTTTGGAAGAGACAAGGTGGGTGCTGAGCTCTGAAGGGGATGGACTTGGATGAAGGATGTTCCAAGTAAGGGGCAAACAAATGGAGAGGGGGTTTGCATTTGGTCACACAGCCCCCGCACACATTTATGGAGGACCACAGCAATCTGCTTTGTGTGTTACACCACAGTCCATGGGCTCAGATTCCCCCACCTTCATAGGTTGTGCCTATGCAGAAATCAGGCAGCAGAAGGACCGGTCAACCACAGGGAGCTCAGGGTGTCCAACCAGAGTACTCCCAGAGCCCGTGTCGAGCCTGAAGGCAGCCGGAATTCGATGCTCCGGGTGTCCAGTCCCATTTGGGGATGACTCCTGAGATTTGTGGCTCAGAGGATAAAGCGTCTGCCTGCAATGCAGGAGACCTGGGTTCGATCCATGGGTTGGGAAGATCCCCTGGAGAAGGAAATGGCAACCCACTCCATATTCTTGCCTGGAGAATCCCATGGACAGAGGAGCTTGGTGGGCTACAGTCCATGGGGTCTCAAAGAGTTGGACACGACTGAGCCACTTCACTCTCTCACCTGAGGTTTGATGGCCCCAGCTCAGCACCTAGCTCTGGCACCTGCCCTGAACACAAGCCTGGGGCCCTGGGAAAACAGCCAGCAATCACCAGGGCTTTCCAGGGGAGGCTCTGAAGTGAGACCCTTAAGATGCTTGGTGCACGGTGTGGCCTAATGCTGGCTACCACCCACAGAAGGCGCTGGGCTCCGAGGAGGCCAAGGAAGGCCCATTTAGGGTACGCAGGAATGGGGAGAGGCACTTTTAGGAGACCTCAGCCCACCCTAGACCTATCCACCCAGTGTGGGGGCCCCTGGCCTGGGTGCCCTATCAGTGTTCCCTGGCTGGATTTTGCCAGAAAATTTCCAAGAGCTCCGCGTTCAGAATTTGCTTCTGGCACCATCTCACCCATCAGCGCTTCCTGCTCAGGTAGAGAGAGCGCGCGGCGGTGGGCCCCCCAGTACTCCACCCCACAGAGGGGTGGGAACAGCCTTTGGTTGCTTCCAGGGAGCAGGCCCTTCGCAGAGAGGCACTCCCCCATTTTGAATTCCATTTCCCAGTCGGGGGAACCTGGGAGGTCTCTTGCCCCTATCTCCTGCCTGTTTTCCCCTCTGTAAAAACAGAGCTTATCGCATCCTCGATCTCCCTTTCCGGCCAGTGCAGAGCACGAGGCCCGTCTACGCCCGCAGCCTGGGACGCCAGTCCGGCCACGCGAGGGCGCTCTGCCACGCCCGGCCCGGCGCCGGCCCTCGCTGGGCTCTGCAGGGGCCCCGGCTCTGCGTGCTGGCGGCTCACCCACTGTTCGGGAAAAGAAAGCAGAGCTCTGAGAACCCCTCTGACAGTTCGGAAAACGAATCCATCGCCTCCGCACTGCGGGCATTTGTTTGGATGGAGGCCAGCCCGCCGCGCGAGCCCCTCCGCGCTCCTCGGAGGTCCCACCCCAGCCGCTCCCCGCGGGTTTGCGGAGGGCGGCCCGCGTGGGCTCTGGACAGCCCCAAGAGGGTAACCAGCCCCGCTCGCCAAGCTCGGAATCTGGATCAGCTGGAGGGACCCAAAGCCTCCGGCTCCGCCCTCCCCCAGTGGCTTGGACCACATCCTAGAGACCAAACTCTGAGCCTCGACTTCCACACACATAAATTGGGAAAGACAACAGTCCCTACTGTGAAAGTTGCTGAGAAAGTTAGAGATGGGTCGCTATCGCCCCGGCCTTAGACAAACCACCTGCGTCTTTCTGAGCCTCCGTTTCCCCAGCCACGAAATGGGGATAATAAAAGTCTTTACCTCCCAGGGTCACTGAACAGGCCAGATTGCAGCAGCCGCTTGGCACCCCCTGAGCTTTCCGGCAATGGAGCCACTGGGGTCGTTAGGAAGGCTCTGCAGAGGCACTGAGTTCACAGCTCATGCCAGAGCCCCAGGACCCCACGGGGTTGTCTATTAGGAACCAGGTCCCCCAGTTTGGGAGCTGCTGGCTTAGAGCATGGCTGATGATCCCTCACTTCCCTGGCTCAGATGAGGGGCTCACTGTGCAGCCCACACCGGTGTGTGGGCAGGGGGCTGGGAGGTAGGGCCCCCCACTACTCCTGGTTGGTCTTCAGGGCCCTCTCTGGTTGACTCACCAGGCAAAAACACACAGCTCTGACACCATCCAGAAAATGAAAATGTCTCCGGCATCTAATCCCTTTCTTTTGGCAACTTAAATCTCCCTGAAACATAACTGAGATACCAGACGCAGTGTGAGCGCTCATGATGGAGCCGGCCTCCTCCCATAAAGCCGGTCTCAGGGACTTTGTGCAGCAGAGCAAGGCCTCCGGTCAGGCTCAGCCTCACCAGGTAGGTGATGACCTCTGACCTCCCCAGTCCACATCACAACGTGCCTCCACACTGGCCCTGACCTGACGGGCACCTTCAAGCCCTGACTTCCTTCCCAGACAAGGGCTGCTACCCACCCCCATCCACCCACCCCCCAAATATTTGGAATGGTCTTTGACTGAAATGAGATTAATCCTCAGTTCCCTGACAGTGTCTTTGGGCATGTGTTTTTATAACCTCCCTTTCAAATGAGAACCATTTGTCGTGGGGAAGCTGGGGAGGCCCAGCCCTAACTGCTGGGCCAGACATCATCGGCACCTGATTGAATGTCAAGGACAGTGTGAGGGGGTAGGGCCGAGGTGACAGCAGGCTGTAAGCAGCAATGACCTGTCCTTTGCTGGTCCCCAGCCCAAGCCAGTGTCATAAGTCTGAGGATCCTGGCTCCAACCCAGTCTCTCCCACCCGCCAGCCAAATACCCTTGAGCTGGTAAGCCTTTAGCCTTTGCCTCTAGGAGCCTTATTCTCCTCATCTGTAAAATGGGAGAGTTGGGCTTCCTAGGTGGCGCTAGTGGTAAAGAATCTGCCTGCCAAAGCAGGAGACACAAGAGATGGAAGAGCTGCAGGTTGGATCCCTGAGTTGGGAAGATCCCCTGGAGGAGGGCATGGCAACTCACTCCAGTATTCTTTCCTGGAGAATCCCATAGACAGAGGAGCCTGGCGGGCTACTGTCCAGGGGGTCACAAAGACACAACTAAAGCAACTTAGCACGCACACGCGCTAGGCCCAGCCCAGTGCCTGATAAACAATAGATCGTCAATGTCCAAAGAGGCTTTTGGTGGGGAGGCAAAGCAGCCCACGCTGGGGTCTTCCAGGGCGTTGCCAATGTCTGTCCTACATGTGACTCAAGTCTGTTCCCTTTCCAGGCTCACCCTGAGTGAGTGGCTGGCACTTGAATAGGGAGAGGGTCGAGTTTATAGGTGCCCCCACGCAGTCTAATTAGCTCCGAGCCCTCTGTCGATGGCCTCCCTGCTCAGCACCATCTCCTCCCTACCCCCACCGCCACCCCAGGTCCTGTTTGAAGTTGGCAGACCCCCACCCGCTTCCTGCCGCCCCAGCTTGCTGAACCAACTACAGACCCTTGGGGCTCAGCTGGGAGGAATTTATTGGTGGAGAATTTCAATCATGGGTTCTTGGCTCAAACTTGTTGCTTCCCCCACCCCCAAAGTCTCCCCAGCAGTCTGATACTCATGGAACTGAGGCTCAAAGGAGCGACTTCTGACAATCTCAGAATTCCACCTGGGCAGGTCGGAGAGTTCACAGCCCCTCGTCACTCGGAGGAAGGGAATGCAGAGGAGCAAGGATGCAGGTTCCTGAGACCATACGGAGGTACGGGAATTTGCTCACCTTCCAGAGCTGCTTAGAAACACCATTCCCACCTTCACTAGCATCCCCTCCCCAGCACTGTGGCAGGTGTCTGGATCTCTAAGGGGTGAGCTTCCCCTCTCCCCAAAGTTGGTCTCCGGGCTGGGGGAAAATGGGGGAATCCGAGTGGAGAGCCTGGAACGGCAGACCTGGACACCAAAGCCACAGAGATGTACCATTTTTCTGAAGCCGTGTGCCTTTGCCTCCCCAGAGGCCTTCCCTGGGCGGTTTCCAGACCAAGAAGCCCACGCCCTTCCCCGGGATCCGAGCCAAGAAGGTCCTGGGACTGAGGGCCCCATGTGCCGCTCATTTTCCAACCCCTCTGGGCAGGGCTGCCTCCGCTCCATGCCTCGGAGAGATCTTTGCAATGATGGATAAGCCGTGGCCCGACGGCCCTGGCCCTGGGGAGGAAAAAAAACATCTTTTGCAGTTTCGTGTAAAGCCTCCCACTTCTAGCTTAATAAGTGCTGAAAGCGGCACAAACAGAGGGAACCCGGGCTTGCCATGACTAACAAGATGACCACATCAGGCAGAGCCGAGCTGGGGGAGAGGACCGCGCCGGGAAGCCGAGCGGCCGGCCGGCGCGGAGGTGTCCGATTCCCCATTCCCTCCCGGGACGCTCCGCCAACAGTGCTTTGAAGCCGTGCCTAGGAGCCGGGAGCAGGGAGGCACGGAGCGGAGAGGGGAAAGGACTGGTCCTCCCTCCCGCCTCCCGCAGGATGGGTACAGATCGCCCAAGATAAAGGAACCACAGCCTCCTCCAACTTGTGCTGAGTCGCTCTTTTCAAAAGCCCTTTCAGATGGTTTCACTTCTCCGCGCGCGCTTTGTTGAAAGATGTAAAAATTTCAAACCACCACAGAGTAAGTATTTCAAAACTCGCTCTTTGCAAAAATCAGTCACATTTTCCAAAAAAAAAAAAAAAAAACTTGAATTCCATCTCTCCACGCACCACCACTCCCTCGGTCCCCCCACCCCCACCATCCCTTCTTCTGCGCTCTTTGGATTCGAGTGTTTTTCATTAATTTAGAAGCAGTCCAGGTAAAGCTGGTGTTTGCGAGCTGGTGTTTTACGGGCGGGAAGTAGCTTTGTTATTTAGGAGATGTTTTAGATAAGTCAATGTCTTGTCAAAATCAAGCAGGTTTTCTTTATTAGGGTGAAATCGTAATGAACTCATCTGCTTCTAATATTTATAAAGAGAAGAGAGGCCATTAATTCTACTGCTTGTGAATAAAACCATCTGTGATTTCTTTCCATTTGATGGGTTTTGGTTTTAATATACATTTTTCACAAATAAGCGCAGAGATTTTTTGGTGAAAATGTCACATTCAGGATCTCATAAAGAAAGAATGCAAAGAGAGGAAAACGAAATGTTTTGTTAGCTAAGTAATTTCTCACCTTGCAGAGTGGGGAACATTTGAGCCAACTTTAGCACATTTGGGTGATGGAATCACCCGTTCAACGCTAATGCAATCCATGACATGTTACAAGGCAAACCGCGTCCGTTTTGAAGTTTGTTTTCCTTCGGGAATTACACAGTTCATTTAACCTAATCTGTCCTGACACTTGAATTATAATATTATGAGCTTCTTCAGGGAAGTAAAACAGTAGTTGCCTGCTTAAAAGCAAAGCAGAAGTTAATAAAGTGGGCAAAATGTCAAGGAAAAGGAGCTAATCGAATCACAGTGTCATTCTCTAGAGAAAATACAGTCAAGTTGTATTTTTTTTTCCAGTCGAAATCTTGGACGCCTAATGACACATTTCTGTCCAGGAAGAAATTTGAACTCTGAAACCAAACTTGATTAAACCCCAAACTGCAAGACCTTGCCCACTGGGGACCGCTCAGGGACTTTGACTTCTGGGTGTCAGAGCTTAATTAAAATATTCATCCAGCTGCTCTCCCCTTGCCAAGAGGACCCAGAGGAATTAAACCAATAAGCCTAATTCTATTAGTTCACCTGCCTGTGTACACAGAGATGCGGAAGACCATTTACAGGTTCAGAAAAAAAGAAAAAGCAGCAGAGCCACCCTGCACGCTCAGCGTCAGTGAAGTAGCCCCCTAGACAGAGTTCCGCGTAATATTTGGGGGTCTCAGTTCCCAGCTCCAAAAATACAAGTTAAAAATTCTCTTTCAAGAAAATGAAAATGCCAAGTAAGACATTGTAAGGATTTGTGTGTTATGATTTATGTATCATCTATAATAACATCTAACATTCGCTGAATTCCCTGTGCCGCTGGGCTGACCCTGTCCCTTTCACATCTCAAGGAAATCTTCAGTTCCCCTTTGTGAAGTAAACATTGTTATTACCCCCACTTGACAGATGAGGAAACTGAGACTCCTCAGTGAGACAAGTAACTTAAATCCCAGAATTCCCAGACCACAGCCTGAGCACTTAACCTCTAATATAATGATGGCTTCCCTGACATTCTGATCTTTGTTTCAAATTTTAATGATTTTGTATTCACCCTACACACACACACGCACACACACATACACACACGTACAAAATTAGGAAAGTAGAGAAGCTATAAAGAGGAAAGTCAACCTCGGTCTCACCCTTCCTCGGTCCTGCCCCCAAAGCAGTCACTTTGGACCATTTCTAGTGTTTCCTTCCAGAGTCGAGGCTTATTCCAACAGTTATGCATATATTTCCCTTTCAAAAAAAAAAAAAAAACATATACAGAGCATCCCAGTACACAATTCTGCAGCTTACTTTTTTCCATTTTCTAATACATCTTGGAGGGTCCTCCATCTTATCCCTTTTAAGACTGCATGTTATAACACAGAGAACTATATTCAGTATCTTGTAGTAGCCTATAGTGGACAAGAATCTGAAAAGAATATGTACACACACACACATATATGTATAACAGAATTACTTTGCTGTACACCTGAAACTAACATAACATTGTAAATTAACTATACTTCAATAAAAAAATTTTATTAAAAAAAAAGTGCACACCATTCTATTCGGTAGAGGTGGTAGATAGACCCATATGAGATTATCAATATTCAACCATTTTTGACCAGCAGACAGGGCAGCTTAACATGGTTCTGCCTAATATCATACTTTTTTTTTTTTTTTAACCCAATCTCCAGTAATGGAGGTGGAGGTGGTTTCCCCAACTTGGCCCCTATGAGCAGTGCTGTGTTGAATATCCCTTCACACAATGGCAGGTACCATCTATAGGGCAGACTCCAAGAAGTGCTACTACCTGGGAAGAGGGGAAGTCAGGTCCCATCCCTTGACCCAAAGTCTTTAAAATGAAGTGGTCACCCTGGCTAATTTCCGAAGCCCCTGTTATCACTATGTTTGTAATCCCACAGCCTAACTAGAGATGACCCCCCCCCATCCCCACCAAAACACACACACAAAACCTTACAGCTCCGGCCTCAGGATCCCCCAGATCACAGTGAAAATAAATGTTTTCCACCAAACACGGACTCCCTCCCTACTGGCTGCATTTGTCCGCCAGGGAATGAGACATTTCCCCGTGATCAATACAAATGAAATAGAGATCCAGCCTGGGCAGCCGCAAGATGTGGTTTTTTAATAAGGAGACCTCCGGAGGATATTGCATTCCTATGACAACAGCCGGCAGACCTTGATTTTTAGTGTCAGAACCTGTTTAAAGTGAAGGTCTGTGGCTGGGGCCTGGCTGAGCACTGGGTGGGTGGGTTGTCTGAGGCTGGAATCAGGCTGGTCCTCCAAGGCTGCGGTGGAGACCAGCCACCACCCCTGTGGGCCACCTGTTCCCAAAGGCGGCTGCGTCTACCAGCTGGGCGGCCGTGGAGGTGGCGTGGCTGTCCAGCCAGAGGTGATCTACAACCACGGACTGGGTTATTTACGGCTCGCCTGTGGTCCCTGACACCTGGGCATCTCTTGGATGACGGCAGTTTGCCTTAAACAGGACCGGTACCTAAGCAGAGGTGGCAGCGAACGTGAGCGACTCCATTGACCGTCTTTTTCTTTTTATAAATTCACTGGTAACAGAGCAAGTCAAAGAGACAATATGAGTTGCTTGCTATTTGAAAAGACTTGAGAAGGAACAGCTACAAACTGTATAGGAAAGTAGGATGTTCTAAAAACACAATCCTTGCCCAAACAACTTAGATGCCTCTGAGGTTTCTCTCTTGATTCTCCAGCCTCTTTTAGAATTATCTGCTAATACAGACCAGGGCCAAGGACGACAGCAGAAACAGAACAGCTGGTGCTTAAGGGAGATGGGATCGGCAGTGCTTTATCCCAAGGATTTGATATTTTAAGTTATTGTTGTTGTTATGTGTGTGCAATAAATCATGTTTTAAAGTATCTGTTAATAGAGTGTTTTATTCTTTAAAAATAATAATTCTTTATTTTTCTGTCAAGTCGATGGGTTGTTTCTTGAAGCTGAAACTCTCAGGTTTTATGAAGAGATGTGACAATCAGTAAGAATGTGTCAATAAATTTTTCCACTGGGAAAAAAATTTCCACCCGATTTTATCACCTAGAAAACGTCTTGTCCTTTAAAAAAATTAGAAGGAAAAGAAGAAACGGAGCCTTAGCTAGTATGGCTTAAAATACGTGGTTTGAATTTACGTAAATGTATTTAGTCCTTTGGCTTTTTTAACCACTGAATTCGCGTTTAGGAATATTAAATACCATGATGGGTGCTCTTGAGTTTCAAATGGCAACTCTCAAAGCAGCATCTGCCAAAGCTCTTGAAAACCAGGGCACAGTGGTCCCCCAAGGAGGGTCTTAGAGGATGATTACAACATTCCTTTGTGTGACTCAATAACACCCAGCTCGTGGACACTCTCGGACCCTCTGCTGAAAGTAACCGGCTGGGCCGCGGCTTAAAACTAATCTTGTCCGCGGCTCCCAGCAAGAGGTCAGGAGGCGAGTCTTTCAGAAAATGATCTCCGGCAAGATCTGAAGGGCTCCAGGAATATAACAAGTTGTAAAAGGGAGGGGGAATGGGGAGAGAGAGGGAGAAAAGAAAAGAATGAAAGGAAAATGAAATTTTTACAATTAAGTATACTCCTTTTTTTTTCATTTAGTTAATTTCCAGCCGCTCACGTTTATTGCACATTAATTATGCATACAGCTTTTGTGCGACTTAAAAATGTGAAGACTGTGATCCTTATCCTTTTATGCAGGATCCGGCTGCCACGCTGGAGGCCCCACCGGAGAAGCTTCAGGTCAGACGGGGCAGGAGTTGCCGACAGCCAGCGGCCCGAACCAGCCAGTACCCTCCAATCCCCCGCCTGGCTTTCACAAAAGTGATTCCTACGGAGGGGCGGGGGAGTGTGACCGAGGGCCCCAGAGGGTCTGAATCAAGGGAAAGGATACCAAGCAAGCCCTTGGCTTGACCAATATTTATGTTCAAAGCCACTGGCCAGGCCTGGGGCTAAAACAGAATGTCACATACAAGAGCTGTTGGGGTCTATTTCCTTCCTCCAAGTACCCATTCCACACGCCAAAGGAAGCCGAGGACGCAGCAGGCATAACCTGGTGGGAGACTGTCCCCCAGTCCCACCCAACCCCAACCTCCGCGCTCCCACCAGTGGCCTCAGGAAGGTACTGGCAGATGGCCCTCGGCCAGAATGCCGTGTGAAACCAGACAGGGCCACAGCCTCTCTGTACCCTCCTATCAGGAACAGTGCAGAAAGCCCTCTGCCTGCCCCCATTTTGCCTCGGCAGGCCACAGACAGTAGACCACCAGAGCCCGAGCAGAGACGGGGATTCATCATTTGGCACATCCACTTGTGGGGAGGCGTCCAGGAGCCCCTTCACCAGCTGATCAGACCTAGGCCAAGAGCATAGATCCAGGAGCCCCAGGCCCCCACTCGAAGAGGGAGAGACCTCTGGGGACTGAAAGTTGCCACGTTGGGCCAGGACCCCCAGGCTCTTCTCAGAGCGGGGCTCCCAGCGTCCTCAGAAGCTGCACTTCTCTCCACAGCCGGAGGTCAGCTGTCTGGTCACCCCAAGGAGCCCACCCTGAGCCAGTGGGGCAGGGCCGTCCCCCTACTTCCTGCACAGGTTCCGAGCAGACAGCCTGGGGTCCCCAGCACAGGCCCACCCTGACTGCCGGGTGGCTTGGGTAACAGGGCTTCCCTCTCTCAGATCCCAGATTCCTCATCTGAAAGTGGGGATTAGACGAGACAGAGTCACCCTAGAGTCAGGTGGAATGGCCTCCAGAGCACCCAGCCCCGGGAGAGCACCCAGGAAATGGGGTGCTCAGAGCAGCCCCAGGGTGAGAGTGGAGCCCCCATGTCACAGATTGGGAAGCTAAGGCTTTCGGGAAAGGAAGGCACCACCCGCCCACCATAGTCTTGGTGGCAGGACCAGCTGCGTGACACGCTCCAGGAGTCTTCCTCGGGGGTCCCCATGCCCTCCGCTCACAAGGGGCTGGGACCCCCACCCCTTCTCCACGCACTGCATCGGAGGGGAAAAGAGAGAAGAGAGAAAACACCCTTGCTCCCTCGGACAGCTCTTGTGACGGGTTTGCCGAGGGGTGTCACAGCCCGCACGGGCTCTTGTTCCTGTTCCCTGCAAGTCCAACCACACACCAGCCCCTCTGACCCCTAGTGCTGGCCTGGGGAACAAAGGCGGCAGAAGCTGCCCAGAGGCCCACAAGCTTGGCCGGGCAGTAAGCGGCTCCCACCACAGCCAGGCCTCAGGAGGTCAAGGCTGGGTTCCAGGACAGGCACCCACAGGCCACACTGGCCCCCTGACCCGCTCTTGGGAGGGGGGCTTGGGCCTGGACAGCCTCCTCCTCCTCTGTTGTTTTAACAACAATTGCTCTCTACTGGGATAAACTGGCAGCGATCCTTCCTGCCCTTCTCTCCCAGCATCACCACCCCGTTCGGCAGGGACTCTGTGACAAACTTTAAAATGAAATTGTCATCGTAAAGAAGTCAACCGCGCATACTAATAAACAGCACGCTTAACATTTATTACTCTGCCTTCTGACAAACTAAAATGTGAAAACATGCCAAAATTCGGGTTTCATAAAACAATGTTTCATCAAGTTCTTTCCTCTGACAAAATGCCTCTGTTTCGTTCCTGGCTGGCGGGACTCACTTCAAAGGCAGCAGCGTTTCCACAAACGGCTCTCTGGTCTGACGCTCCCGAAGCCATCTCTGGCTTTCTGAGACTTTATCTGATTGGTCGTGTTCTGGGCTTTGCTAGCAAGCACCCGCGGGGGACAGGGGGGCACCACGGTTCTGACGCAGAACCTTACAAAGCCGTGAGTCACAGGCACACAATCCCACCATTTTATTGTGGTAAAATACACAACATAATATTTACCTAGCCATAATCCTAACCATTTTTAAGTGTGATGTTCAGTGGCATTAAGTACCTAGACACGTTGTACAACCATCACCTCCAAAACCCCTTTCACCTCGCAAAACAGAAATTCTGTCCCTATTAAACAGCTCCCCACTTCCCCCGGCAACCCCCTCTCTACTTTGTGAATCTGACTGCCCCAAGCACCTCACGTAAATGACACAGTACAGTCATCATCCCTTTGTGACTAGCTTAATTGCACTGAACTAATGACTTCCAGGTTCCTTCAGCTCGTAGCCTGTGTCAGGATTTCCTTCCTCTTTAAGGCTGAATACTATTCCATCAGCTGCCACCCAAGCTCTCCTAACCTCACACAGGTGCAGGTATATGATGCTCCCCCTCAGCTGGGGAGGGCAAGGGGCCTCACAGTGTCTGAGGAGGCACCGCATGGCACCATGATCCTAGCTCAGTGTCGACGGCCCTGAGGGAGCTGGAGATTTGGGGGTACCCCAGTCAGCCCGGGTCTTAGAGACTCAAATGGCTCCAGTCTACCTACCAGGCAAACCCTGACTCTCCCCCCATGCCTCCCTGCTCTGGGCCAGGATGGAACCGGGAGAACAGAGCCCTCCTTGTACTCAGGGGCATAAGGGGCTGCTTCAGGATGGGCTCTAGCCAGGGGTGAAGTTGATCAACAGGCATGTGGAAGGTACTCACAGTGTGTACCCCTGCTCTGCTCTCACAGAGCTCATGGGCTTTGTTACCAGAGTGCCACCCCTTCCTCTGCCAGCTGCCCTGGATAGAGATTGAAACCAAGGGAAGCTTTTAAAATAATAACACTCTGCTGGGCTTTTTGTTTTTTTTTTCTGAGGTACCAGACCTTGTGTTTTAACTAATTATCAAAATTCTTCCCTCTCAAATTACGGTTAATTTTCTTCACACGGTAATGGTGTTATGGTTCCAGAGAAAAATGTCCTCATCCTTAGAAAAAGCACCCTGAAGTATTTAGGGATGGCACACAGAATTTAGTTTCAAACTTGTAACAAAAAATTACAGATATAGGTATGTGTATACCTAATGAGCTTCCCTGGTGGCTCAGATGCTAAAGAATCTGCCTGCAGTGCGGGAGACCTGGGTTTGATTCCTGGGTTGGGAAGATCCCCTAGAGCAGGGCATGGCAACCTACTCCAGTATTCTTGCCTGGAGAATTCCATGGACAAAGGAGCCTAAGCAGGAGGGCCTGGCCTGGTGGCCATGGGGGTCACAAAGAGTCAGACATGACTGAGCAACCAAGCACACAGCACATACATAGATAAAGTATAGTAAAATGTTCATGTGTATTGAATCTAAGAAGTGGATATATCGGCATTCCTTGGACTGTTCTCAATTTTTCTATATAATTTTTAAAGTCTATGTATTTGAATATATTTGTAACAACAAAAAAACAACCTAATCAGAAAACGAGCGGAAGACCTAAATAGACATTTCTTTAAAGAAGATATACAGATGGCCGACAAGCACATGAGCCATGCTCACCATTGCTAATTATCAGAGGAATGTAGATCAAAACTACAGCAAGGCGCCACCTCACATTGGCCAGAATACCTATCATTGGAAAATCTACAAGCAACAAATGCTGGAGAGGGTATGGAGAAAAGGGAACGCTGGTATGCTATGGGAGTGTAAATTAGTGCGGCTGCTGTGGAACACAGTATGAAGATTCCTCAAAAAATTAAAAATAGAGTTGCCATGTGACCCAGTACGCCCACTCCTAGGCATATATCCGGACAAAACTATAATTCAAAGAGATACGTGCACCCTGGCGTTCATTGCAGCACTGTTTACAATAGCTAAGACATGCAAACAACCCAAATGTCCATCAGCAGATGAATGGATAAAGAAGATGTGATGGATGTATATATATACACACACACATATATACACACAATGGAATACTACTCAGCCAGAACAAAGAATGAAACGCCATTTGTAGCCACATGGATAGAACTACAGATTCTCATACTAAGTGAAATCAGACAGAGAAAGCCAAATACCATATGATATCACTTATATGTGGAATCTAAAATATGCCACAAATGAACGTATCTGAGAAACAGAGCCTCTCAGACGCAGAAAACGACTCGTGGTTGCCAAGGCAGGAGGGAGGGAGGAGGGATAGACTGGGAGTGCAAGATTAACAGAAGCAAACTAGCATGTATAGGATAGAGAAACAAGGCCCTCCTGTAGAGCAGAGGGAGCTATATTCAACATCCTATGACAAACCATGTATGTATATGCACAACTGCGTCACTTTGCTGCACACCAAAAAATTAACACACAGGAAATCAACTATACTATCAATATAAATACAACTGTATTTACACAGTAAATCAATACATTTTTTTTAAGTTGGGGAGAAGCCCTTTGCTCTCATCTTGCCCTTGCTTTTATTGTTCTGCATCCTCTTACCACAGATGTGACCCAGAGGTCCGAGAGGGCATGTCAATGACTGGACATGGGAAGAAGAGCCTGCCTGAGGCTCAAGCAGGAGTACTCCACTCTCTGGCTCCTAATGGAGGCGTCACATGGCTCAGCCCAAAAACCGCGGGTCCAGGTGGGAGCAGGAGGCATCAGGACCACCACTACTCCGGTATCCTTTAGGGACCCCACTGGGACCCCAGGAGGGCTGCCACCCAACAGTGAGGGCTCTATCCCCAGCCCTTGCTCAGGAATCCTGGGGCATCCGTGATCTGCCGTGGATTGTGTGGCCCAGAACCCGTTGCTAATCAGAATCAGAACCACCTCCCCCTCTTCCCCGCGTGAGGACAGGAACCACATCCATCTCTCTGGCCACTGTGCCCCCAGCACCAGCCCAGGGCCTGGCACAAAGCTGGGGCCTGGCAGGATGAGTCAAGGCTTCCAACTGAGGTTCTCTCTTCACAAGTTAGATGAACCTTCAGGTCCTTTCTCGCAGACAGCTGACCAGAGAGGTCAGGGGCACTGGGCACACCTGCCCCGTCTTCCTGGCAGCAGCAGCGGAGGGCAAGCAGTCAGTGGGCCCGAGGAGCCCTGATGGGAGAACCTCAAGGGCAGGTGGCTGGGATCCAAGCAGGGAGAAGGGAGCAGGCCACCAGGCCAGGGACAGTTCTAACCCTGGCGTCTAGGTGAGGCTCTCCAGAGTCCCTTTGAAAGCAGAACCTCTCTTGCAGGAAGGCTCTGGAAGGGGATCATCTCTGGCCACTCACTGTCTGCCAGCCAGAAAGGGGGCTTCCCTCCCTGATGAGGAGGAAACCCCTGGAGAGGGTGCTTTCCCTTAACCAGAGATCAAAGACAAGTCCCCCTGGGCTGGGGGTCCTCTATCTCTCCTCCCACTCCAGGGTGCCTGACTCTCGGCTCCCTGCTTCCAGAGCCACTGCCTGGGGCCACCTCTGGACACCTGTGGGGCGGGGGAGCAGGACCTCAGAGCTGGGGTCTTGCTAACTTATGGCTGTGGTCTTACTGAAAGCCCAGGCACAGGTAAGAAGAATTGAGGAAAGGGCTGAGCTCCTGGAAAAGTGATGTGTCGCGGGGGCCCAAGGACCAGCTCAGGCTCCCACCCTTCCAGTGAGGCCATGATTAAGAGCTGGGCGGTGGGGTGACAGGTCTGGTCCCACCCTGCCTCTGACTGGCAGGCCACCTAACTCGGAGCACACAGGATCATCCTCGTCAAACGCTTGGTTGGTCCCTGGCGGACTGAGCACTCAGTAAGCAACCGGGGTTATCTTTGCCGGCACTGTTCTTACTGACTTGGGTTCACTCCGCATGCCAGCGTCCCCTGTGGCTGCTGAGGTTGGCTAAGATGCATCTTAGGTGAGTTTTTCACTGGGAGCCAGCGGACCTGGCGCGACGGGCACGTAGGTCTGAATATGGAAGCTAGGAAAGCCCCCTTCCTCGGCCACAGCCCGTGGCCTGGGCCAGCACCCCCACTCCAGGGCCAGCCACCTCCCTGAACCTTCCCAGGAGGTGGGATGGCCTGTGTCCCCCGCAGACAGAGGCCAGAGACTTTGGCCTCCTCTGCCATGAAAGAGCGAAACCACCACAGGGTTCAAAAGGAAAAGAGGAAAACCTGGTAACTCGACCCAGACGGTCCGTCCGCTTTATCAAAGCTGAGTCCAGGGAGCAGCATTCCCACCAGGAGAGGCTGCGGCCTCATTAGGGACGATGAAAAAGCTTGGCCGCAACGCACATCCCAGGGACAATTAGGCCTTGTCTCCTTGCCTTCAAAGGCAATCTGTGTGTGTGTGTACGTGCGCGTGCACATCTTTTGCATTTGTTTTCTCTCCCTCTCCTTTCCGCCTACCCTCTCACCCCTCCCAGCACTAAGTGACTCGGAATGTCATTAAAGACTCATCCTCGGCCCACTGGGCACCCACAGAGGTTCAAGACCCAAAAAGAATTCCCCCCAAAGACCCTGCTTTCATGCAACTGGCCCCGAGACACTGCCCCCAAACACTCAGCTCAGCCAAAAGACAGGCGCAGTGCGATCATTTTCGGGCGTTGCTCCTCTTGAACGCCAGTTCTCCCATCCGAGACACAGAATGCAAACTATTCCCCTAGAGCAACTCCTGCTCCGGTTTCCGGATGCCTCTCTCCTAACAGCAACAGTCTGAGCCCTGGAGACTCTTCTCCAAATCCTGGCAAGCACCTCCCCGCCCCTTCCCCTGGAATGTTCCTTACCCAACTGGCAAGAATCCGAAGCCGGGACACTAACACATTCCTTCGCACACGGACACTGCCTTAGACCGAGAGGCATCCCGCCGTCAGGAGGCAAGGACTTGTTTTGGGATTGCCACCCTGAAACGGACCCAGGCCCTGAGCACGACGCAGGCCTGCCTGGTCCCGCCAAGGCCACCGCCCGCCGCCCAGGCCCTGGCACCATGAAAGTTTCCTGTAACCGACGCCACTTGTGAGATGCCGATTCTGACATCAGGCAGTTATTTGAGGGGATCAGCGTGTTGCTTTTAGTGAGAAGGCAAATTCTAGATACTTGTTTTTGTCATAACACCAGAGGAAGCGGGCGCAATATTTGCAAAATTAGAAACAGCCGTAGGTCTCAGGCCCTCGCTGATGGCACCCAGGTATTAATCCATTAAGGGAATCAAAAGAGCTTAAATAAAAGTCTGAAGCCTGCAATATACATGTCCATGAACAAGCAGTAAAACTTCCTGAAAAGGTGATTTCAAAGCCATATTGCCCACGCTTGGCAAATTGCATATTTAATTATTTTGTCATTCCCTCTCTCTCCTCTAATCTTTGGGGAAAATGCCTTTGGACATATGAAACCAGTTAGGATAATTAAACTATGATGGAATTAGGTGTCGGCTGATTCCTCAGGAAGATGGCATTCTCTAACCTGGTATGAGACGTGTACAGGCCCCCAAAAGGCAGTAACGTTGCTAATGCCTGCCTTTCTATACAAAGATCAAAGGTCTTCTGCCCCTTTCAAGATGTCTGTAGAATTTGTTTCCCAATTATCCCACATTTGCGCACTGGGACATCCTAGTTAACTCTTTGATAGCACCTCTAGAATTGGGGCGTAATTGACATCAAGCCGCACCTCGTGGCTCCAGGCTTGGGGCCAAGATTCCCCTCTGAGGTCTATGATCCTAGAGGGAAGAAGAGGGATGGGAACTGGAAAGGGGGTGCTGGCTGAGGTTTGGGTCCCTTAGGTTTCAGCCAGCGTCTTTGCTCAGGAAAGCAGGACTCACCCCATCGTTCGGATGTGGCGGATGGAGCGTAGGTGAACTCCCCTGGCTCTCATTCTGATGTGAATTGGGACTCGGATTTTGTCTTTGCAAAATTTTGCCATCTTAGAAGCAGAGCCTGACTGCCTTTAAATACTGTTCTCAAAAAGAAATTCACTGAATACATTATTTTCCCGCGTTGGAATATTTTTCCTGGTCTGGGAAGATGTTTAAAAAAACAAAAAAAAAAGAAAGAAAAAGCCGTCAAATATTTGGGAAAAGTGAGAAAAATTCAAGATTTGATGTTTTAGTTACGGCATCTTGAAACTAGATGTGACTAGGGTAGCACAAGGTAGAAAGTTAGATGTCAAAAATATTAACGAAAATCTAATATAAAAGACTTTTTTTTCTCATGTGTGTCTTTTACTTGCTTTTTATCTGTTTCCTATTTTCAAGTTCTGTTGATCTTTCTTGACTCTGCAAATATTTTTTCCTGATTGCCTAGTTCAGATAATGTCTTTAACATCTATGTGTTAGCTTAAGAAAGAGAATGGGACAGAAAAAGATCTAAGTCTCTTTATATGCAAAGGCAGCAGCCCTTTTGGAAATAATTTTTTGGAAAAGGACCTCAACAATTTGAAAAATGAAACATCATTGACCCCAAGAATTGTATTTCAAGAGCTGCTCCGAGAACTTTTGCAGGTATTTTGTTTTTTTCTTTCATTTTACATCTAAAAAAAAAAAAAAAAAAAGTCCACCTGTGTTCCAGCAAGTTTTAAATCGAGGAGATGAGCTTCCAGAAACATCAGAAGGAAAACATCAGAAGCAGGGCACCATCGGCTGTTTTCCATATTCGTCAAGAGAAACTAGAGACCACAGGAACAGTCCACCCGGCATCGCCATACCCTCCACTAGCAACAAACTCAGGACCGCCCCGTTTCCCAATAAATAATTCCCCTTGAGAGGGAGCCCTCCAAGCGTCCTCCAGAAACAAATACCGGAAGAAAAATATCGCAAGAAAACGCATTTGCTGTTCTTCGCAACAGTAAAGGAATAATTATGGCTTCTGACGTCTCCAAATTGTAAGACCGGTGCCTCCAGCCCAGGGTCCTGCTGACAGAGAAGAGCCTAGAAGATTCTCCCCGGAAGGGAACAGCAGCCCCAACTGGGGAAGGGGGCCTTGGGTAGAATTGCCAGATTTTAACAAATAAAATACAGGATGCAGGATTTAATTGGAATTTCAGGTAAATAAGGAATAGCTTTTTTTCAGTGTAAGTGTGTCCCAAATATTGCACTGGACAAACATACACTGGAAAATTATCCCTTGTTATCTGAAATTCCAGTTGGATGGAGAGTCCTATATTTAATCCCACAACCCCAGCCCAGGGCTCTAGAAGGGGTCGAGGAAGCTGAGCAGGGACATCCTAGTTTTCCGCCCAGAAGCAGAACCAAAGCCATCAAGAAAACAGTGCTTTGCGTTGGGCTAGAACAAGGCTTGGCCACCATCGTGTGGCTGTGACCCCAGAGACCTGTCCCATCCTCTTGCTGCACCTAGGTTTTCATATCGTGGGTTGCAGGTTGGGGTGAGGTTTGCAGGAAGGAAGGAAGCTGACCAGCTCAGCTCAGCCCTGAGCGTGGCTTTCCAGGGTCTCTCCTGTCCCCAGCTCTCCAGGGTCAGTGGCCCTGATCTGAGGGAGGAAGCGCCAGGCTGGGTCACCCTGTGAGCTGACAGAGCCTGTGCTTAGGGCACCAGCTGAACACAAGACACCTAGAGATTTCAGCTGAATTGTTTTAAAACACCAAAGTGTTTGTTGTGGGGAGAACTGGGACATTGCAGGCCTTCCTAACCCTTACTGAACAGTTTTGTACTTTGACAGTTTATTTTCATGAGCTACAGTTTAGGGTGTGGGGGGTGCCTTTGGCCACTAAAGGTTTCACCTTCTGGGACCGGCTGTCCCCAGCCTGGGTGGGCTGAGACATGAGATGCCCCAGAACCCTGACTGTTCAGCGAACTTGGAGGGGAGGCTTCAGGGGCTCCTATTTAAAGCTTGAGAGCCCAGATGCTGGGCCTGCTGGAAGAGTGGAGCGTCAGACCCACAGGCAGGGCTGGGAGAGGGTGGTGGGTTCATTCAAACCTGTCATGGAAGAGGAGAGTCCTTGGCTAACTTTCCGAGTTCTCTCTGGCTCCCACGAGCTGTTTGGAGCTGCTGTCCCATTCCTTACAGCTCCTCAGAGCCTGACCACCCCCCTCAGCCAGTTCTTCCTCCTATCCCCCCTAATTCTCTCCTGCTGTAGAAGCTCTATCTGGCTCTGCTGGGCCTCCAGGGAGACAGAGAACAGCTGGTCAGCATCTGGTGCTCGCCATTAGCCGGGGCCCCTGCCCCCTGGGCCTTCCGCTCCCTGGGCGGAATAATCCCGCTTCCTCTAACCTTTCGGCTGGGTCCCGTGCTCCAGGCCTTTCATCATGTCCATCGTGGCCTCTGAAGCCACTCCAGGCTCCCTGGCCCTCCTATGGCTTCTGCTGGGCCGGGCCAGGCGAACCGGCAGGGGTCGGGGCAGGGGGTGAACAACCCACTCTCTTCCTGGCACAGAGAGGTGAGGGTGGGGGCAGCCACGTCCAGGGAAAGGAGGCGGTGGTCAGGGCCCTGCCAGGTTCCCCCACTGCCAGGTGAGTCTCGGCTTGTCTGGAGACCGGGGGAGCCTGCGCTTCCCTTTGAGGTTTGACGGGAGGCTGCTTGCAGGTGATCTTGGCAGGATCTTCTGCTTCTAGTCCCAAACGCTCTGGCTCCATTGGGCGACTTCAGGTCAGTAAGCTCATTGCTTAAACCTGAGCTTCCTCGCACACAAAGGGGTAGTTAAGGCCCCAGAGATAAACTCACCCCTGACTCGCCTCCGCACGCTTGGCCCTGGCCCATAGTGACAGCTCAGAACCTGTATTGTCACGGGTACTGTGCTCAGAGGTGGGATGGTCATCAGTATCTTCCCAGACCAGAAAAGTGCCCATCCCAAAGCTCAGCTGGCTCAGGCCCCGCTCTACCTCCCCGGGCCCCTGGCTGAAAAGGAGGGACCTGCGAGCGCAGCTGAATTCAATATTTCTCCTTGGGGCTTCCAGAAAGATGGGGGCTATGTCCTCTTTCCAGAAGCTTCTGTGACCCCATTGTGGTGCCTCAGCTGAATCTCGCAGCCCCTCTCCCTGGCGTGGGTGGCTTCCCTGAGCCGAGCCAGCATGCCCCAAGCCATATGGATAGACCTGGGGGCATGTCCCTACCACACCACCGTGGAAGCGCCCCAGAAATGCCAGTGGTTAAGCGTCCAGAAGAAACATGTACTCTCTGACTTGGAGACCAGTGCGTCACCCCACCTTGGGTCTTCCGAGACACCTCGTCCTGAAAGGGGCTGCAGATTTATCAGATCCCCCATCTGCTTGCCCCCTCCCCAGCCCTCTGTGACCGCCACCCCCCCCAGGAGTGTAGACTCCTCTGTGACCCTCCAGCTCACACTGAGGTTAAGAAAGAGTCACTGGCCACATCGCCAGCTGCCTCAGCCACGGGGCCTCATATCTGCCCATAAGCCAGCACACACCTCACGATTAATTTGGTGATCACGACTTGGAAAGAACCCCGGAGACCAGAGACATATTTATTAAATGCAAACTTCTAATTACTTCTTGGAACGCTGATGAAAACTACTCCTTAAGTAATCTTTTTTTTTTTTTTTTCTTGGCTAGTGACTGAGCTGCCATGTAGTTTTCTAGCAATTATTTTTAACATCCCAAAAATTGCCCTGAAGATATGCAAAACACACTTCCTACGAATCGCACTTGAGAGAGGCAAGCAGCTCTTTTCTCTCCATTTCAGTTATTAAGAAAATGGGAAGTCAAATTTATTGATAATCACACTTCCACAGCAGATCCTAATGTGGGCAACTGCCCCGACAGTGAACAAGAAATCAACCAGAGAACGCATCTTTGTGTGTGCCATGACTGCTAAGGGACACGGGCTTCCGGAGCGGAGTCCTCCCCAGGGTCAAGGGGCACCAGGCTCTGGGAGCGGCTGGGATGGAGTTCAGGGCCGTGAGAACTTACCTGCTGGCGTCCGAGGGGCAGGGCAAATTCGGGAGCTGGCGGTGCCAGGGCCAGCCCAGGAGGTACGGCTGTATGGAGGCTCTCTGTGGACAGGTGCACGGGCCCATCTCTCTCCCAGGCTACCTGCGGTTTAGTGGACGTTTATTAGAAGTCCACGCAATCTCATGAAGCACCTGCAGGCCGTAAAAGCTCACATGTGTGAGGCCTTGAGGAAATTAACGGCTCCTCCCTGGGGGTGCATATTTTGTGAAGATGTTTATTACAGATGAAGTGCTCCTGGGGTGGAACATTAACAAGTTGTAGAGTGATAAAAGGATTTTTATCCTTTTTCAGTGACAGAAGTAGGAAGAAGGCTTTAACGGAATCTATAAAAGACCCACTTCCTAATGAATTTTCTTAACTCTTTATTAATAGGGTTGGCTGAGTGGAGTCAGGGTCTTTGGACTGTTGGACCACTGGATGAGGGGGGTGGGGTCGAACGGGGACCTCGGGGCCTGGATGCTGGACAGAGGATGCCCAAGACAGATGCGGGTTGGAATTCCAGGCACAGAAGGCCATCTGAGCCCGGGCGCATGGGGAAAGCTTTCTGCCCCAGGAAACTCATTTGGAGGCCCCCTCCAGGTGATGGGGTGAATCGGGCCAAAAAGCAGGTTCTAAGCCCCTCTTTTTAACCCCCTGTTCCCCACTCCGGCCTGCAGACCATTACCGAGATGAAAGCCCAGAGAATGCCTTTGGACCACGACTGCAGGATCTAATTGAATTATATGAACGCAGTTAAACGCCTGCTTCAGAGAGGCAGGGCTTGCTTTCAAGACTGGATGCTTCAGGAGTTAATGGGCTATTTGAACAATATAGGCCGAGAGCCGAACACAGGTGGGCTGTGTTAATAACTTTATTTAGACCCGCTTTTTTTTTTTCCCCTTTGAGGCGCACAAGCCTTCCATTAATGCATTCATTAGAGTTTATGGCCGGGCTCTGGTTTTCTCCTAATGACACTGTCCAGACCCGGCTCCCCGGCTAATTGAGGCCAGCTGCCCGGCTGCCCCGCCCCGGCCTCAGGACCCAGTGTCACCAGGATTAGCCACTGGGGCTGGAGCTGGACTCGGCCTGAGCCGGGCTGGGGATGATAGCCGTTCAGGAAGGGAAACCTGCTACTCTCCCCAGTCTGCAACCACTGTAGCTGCAGGGGAGGAGAGGTCAAGGGAACCTGTGTGTCTGGACACCCTCCAGCCCCACCCAGGCACAGCGAAGGAGCCCAGGTGGGTGGGCTCCCATCCCCATGTCTCCTCATCATGGCCTGTGCTGCCTCCAGTCCCGTCCACTCCTGGACCTCCTCCCCACCGCAGTCACACTGACGATCCCTGAGACCAACATGATGCCGTCGGGCCCTCTGAGCAACCTGCTGTGGCTCCCCACGGCCCTCCGTGGAAAGTTTAGAAGATATGTCTGCATTCACAACCTTCTTGTTGTCTTAGGTCTCATCTCTCATCCCTCCTCCACTGTGTGGACTGTCAGCCAGGAATGCCTTCCACTGTCCCCCATGGACCCTCCTCCATCCTGAGTCCTCAATCCTGCTGGAGTCAATTTAAATGCAACCTTCTCTTCTTCCTTTGCAGAAAAGAATGCCATGAATGCATATAGGTCTTGTCACTGCCCACCTCCCCCCACTAGAGCATGAACACCCTGAGAGGATATATGTTCATTATTTTTACTAAAGTAACTATAACACACTAGAGGGTCCCACTTGTCAAGCGTTTGCTTTATGCTAGGTGCTTTACAAGCTTTAACTCTTGAAATCTCCATAGCACCCCGGGAGAGACATTTTATTGGCCCCATTTTACAGATGAGGAAACTGAGGCTCAAGGGCAGGAAGTTACTTGCTCAAGAATACTCAGTTCTCCCATTCACCAGCTGGGCTACCTCACTTCACCTCCCCAATGACAGCAGCTATGTCATGGGATTGTAGCAGCCGTGTACTGAAATTGGTTCAGACAAGCTCCCAAGAACTGCTTGTTAAATTTTCAAGAATTAACTTTGTGGGCTGGTCATTAAAAACAGCCTTTGTTAAAAATTAAATTAGGTAAACCTTCAATTAAATATGTGATATTGAAATAAATACTCCAAATCTGTCAATTCCTATAAAATTACATTTTACTATCATCAATGCCTTGGAGGTTGTCTGGGTCTGTTGTATCTGTGGTGGAAACCCCACAGAGGGATGTGTTATTGCCTATCTCTTCCAGTTCCACATCCCATGACACCATGTGGGTCACTTGAAATCAACCACGGTTGGAGTATTTACACCAGGGAAATTGGCAAACTCTACAAATCAGGGTGTGTATGCTTTCTCTCTGGAGAACTGGTGGCAAGACCTGTATCAGCACACCACTGGATTATAGAGAAGTCAGTAAAGAAATCACTCTGAGCACAGTGCCTGCTACCTGCTGCTGCTGCTGCTAAGTCGCTTCAGTCGTGTCCGACTCTGTGCGACCCCATAGACGGAAGCTCACCAGGCTCCCCTGTCCCTGGGATTCTCCAGGCAAGAACACTGGAGTGGGTTGCCATTTCCTTCTCCAATGTATGAAAGTGAAAAGTCAAAGTGAAGTCGCTCAGTCGTGTCCGACTCTTAGCGACCCCACGGACTGGAGCCTACCAGGCTCCTCCGTCCATGGGATTTTCCAGGCAAAAGTACTGGGGTGGGGTGCCATTGCCTGCTACCTACTAAGTACTTAATTAAAGTTCGTTTAGATGAAGACTGGGCATCCCAGGCGGCTCAGCAGTAAAGAATCCTCCTGCAGTGCAGCAGACACAGGTTCAATCCCTGGTTTGGGTAGATTCCCTGGAAAGGAAATGGCAACCCACTCCAGTATTTTTGCCTGGGGAGGCCCACAGACAGAGGAGTCTGGCCAGCTACAGTCCATGGGGTCACATGAGTCAGGCACAACTTAGCGACTAAGCCACCACCTCAGTGAAGATCATGAGTGGCGATAACAACAAGGATGTCATGCTCCCCGGGCTCCAAGCCCAAAACTGTCCAGGGCAGGATGCTCTCCTGAGCTTTAGACCCCTGGCCCCGACTTCCCAGATACCCCCAACTAAGATGCCTGAGAGCCCCTTGGACTTGACACCCCCAGGACAGAATCATTCCTCTGGGACTCCCTAGCTCAATAAATGGCATTTCACCCCTCAGTGGCCAGACCAGCAGCCTGACCATCAGTCTTGGCTCCTCCCTGACTCCCTCCCCTTCAACCAACCCTTCACCACTACCCCTTACCTGCACTGGGGTAACTTGACCACACTGGCTGCCAGTCTCACTCCTTCCTGGACATGCCCCTCCCAACCAGCAACCTGACTATCCATAAGCATAAATTCAACCACTCATGACCCTTGCCCAGCTGACTGACTCCAGGAAAAGATCCAAGCTCCTTGCCATCATCCAAGGCATCCCCCGCCCCCAGCCTCCTGGCAGAGTCTACTGGTTCTAAGCCTCATCTCCTGCCTCCCTCCTCAAGTTTGCTCTGTTCCCAGCAATGCCAAACTGTTTGAAGTTATTGAACACAGGCTTCTAGATGGTGTTCTAGTACTAGGACCACAAGAGTGAACAAAGTCCCTATTCTCTTGAAACTTCCATTCTAACCGGCAAAAAAAAAAAAAAAAAGGTTAAAAATCATACGTATATATCATATCACACATTATGATATATACATAAATATATATGTATACATATACATATACATGTGTATCGGAGAAGGCAATGGCACCCCACTCCAGTACTCTTGCCTGGAAAATCCCATGGATGGAGGAGCCTGGTTGGCTGCAGTCCATGGGGTCGCTAAGAGTCAGACACGACTGAGCAACTTCACTTTCACTTTTCACTTTCATGCATTGGAGAAGGAAATGGCAACCCACTCCAGTGTTCTTGCCTGGAGAATCCCAGGGACGGTGGAGCCTGGTGGCCTGCCCTCTATGGGGTCACACAGAGTCGGAAACGATTGAAGTGACTTAGCAGCAGCATACATGTGTATATGCATGAGTATAAAATCAGGTGACTTTATAAGCTCAGAGGAAAATAAAGCCAGGTAAAGACAGAGAGTAACTGAGAGTTTTGTACAGTGGTCAAGGACAGCCTCGCCAGCTGTGACATTTGGGCAGAGACTGGGGGAGAATGAAGGTGGGAATCTCCAGGCACAGGGAGCAGGCAGTGCAGAGGCCTGAGCCAGCACTGTTTGGGCTCAGCAGTGGTTGGAATAGAGTGATCAGGTAAATTCAGAGAATCACTGAGGCCAGATACATCAGGCCTTGCTTGTGTCAAGGACTTTGGGATTTATCCAAAAGTGAAAGTTAAAGTCACTCAGTCGTGTCCCACTCTTTGCGACCCCATGGACTATACAGTCCATGGAATTCTCCAGGCCAGAATACTGGAGTGGGTAGCCTTTCCCTTCTCCACGGGATCTTCCCAACCTAGGGATTGAAACCAGGTCTCCTACATTCCAGGCAGATTCTTTACCAACTGAGCCCCAAGGGAAGCCCTGGGATTTATCTGGAGTAAGCTAAAAAACCATCAGTGGCCGTTCAGCAAAGGAGGGACATGACATGCTAGGAGGCAGGAACTACAGTCGTCCTGAGAAGAGATGACAGAGTTGTACTGGTCCGTCCCTTTGGGTCTTGGTTCCTTGTGTCCCCTTAGCATGGATACCCTCTTCTCCTTATCATGCAAGACAAATTCCAGGGCCATCTTCTCCAGGAAGCCTCTTTGATCTCTCTTCCTGGGTTGGGTCAGGTGGCCCTTCCTGGGGTCCCACAATGCCATTCATGTCCTCCTGACTGCAATTACATCACTGTGCATAAGATGTGTTTACTCACCTATTTCCCCAATAGCCAAACAGCACCTTGAGTACAGGTGCTGAGATTCTTTCCCCCAGGATTAGCATGTGACAAGGCACAAAGGAGATGCTCAGCAAACATGTGTTGATGTGAACTAAAAGATACAATAATATTAACACAGTGAATCCCATTCAACAGGAACTCAAGGAATACCTGTCAAAGGGAAGTTTCTACAGGGTGCCAGAGATTCTGCCCTGAAGAAAACAACCTACCGTCTTGAATATCCTACTCTAGAGCCTGAGGAATTTCAAGAAGTTAGGTGTGGCCAGAGGGATTGATCCCTGAGTTGGGAAGATCCCTTGGAGAAGGAAATGGCAACCCATTCCAGGATTCTTGCCTGGAAAATCCCACGGACAGAGAAGTCTGTAGTCCAGAAGGCTGTAGTCCACAGGGTAGCAAGAGCTGGACATGACTGAGCATAGCACAGCTAGAGTATAAGAGAGTGAGGGAGAGTTGTGACAGATGGTGCAGAGGTCAATCATACTGCAACTTGAATGTCAGGCTAATGGATTTTTGCTTAACTTGTAGTCAATGAGAAGCTGTTGAAAGCATATGGCATAGTTAAATTTCAGTTTTAGAAAGTCGACACTAAAATGGTACCAGGCCCAGAAGGTTTTATGCACTCTCACAAAGAATGGATAATTCACCTGCAATTAATACTTTCCCGAGATTAGGAAAAGATTAAATTTTTTTGTTTATAATAGGAAAGTACGGAAAGTTTCACTTATAATTCTATGAAGCAATCAAAAATCCCATGCCATAACCCAACAAAGACAGTTCCGTAAGGCCTATAGACCAATCTATCAAAGAGAATCTAGTAGAATATAGACATATAATACACTGTGATTAAATAGCAACTGTTCCAGGAATGCAAGTCCAAGAATACATATTTAACACCAGGAAAAACTATGTAAATAGACCATTACATTCAATGCCCATTTAGATATTACACAGACTTTGTACTTAGGTGTCAAACACGACCAGCAGACAGATGAGCCAGCCCAGGTTGTTGACAGGGTGCCTGTGATGACGGCTAGGCTACAACTTTGCCCAGGAGTTCACCTCCTTTTGTCTTAGAGACATGCTTATGTGCCCTTTTCCTTATGGCCACCTCCAGATGCTTAAAGTGGTGCTCGTGATCACTAAGCCACATCTGAGGTTATTGGTGATTCCCAGACCATACACTATAACCCACTCATTCCAAATAATCGTGACATATCAGGCTAAAAGGAAGTATAGATACTGGAAAAGAAAGTATCACCAGTCTTCAAATGAAGATGCTGTTTGCCTATAAAACCCATGACAATGAAATAAATTATTAGAGCTAAAAAAGAGAGTTTGGTAAAATAGCTAGTTTGCTGTTGCTGTTTAGTTACTAAAGTTGTGTCAAACTCTATGTGACCCCGTGGATTTAGCCCGCCAAGCTCCTCGGTCCATGGGATTTCCCAGGCAAGAATACTGGAGTGTGTCACCATTTCCTTCTTCAGGAGATCTTCCTGACCCAGGGATTGAATCTGAGTCTCCTGCATTGGCAGGCAGGTTCTTTACCATTGAGACACCAGGGAAACCAAGAGTTAGATGATTAGAAAGAAATAACTTTTCTATACTTCAGTAGCAAGCAGTTAAAATATATAATGGGAAAAATCCCATTTATAAAAACCATTAAAAAGTACCAAATGCCTAGAACTAAGCACAACCAAAAATGTATTAGGACCTATACAAGTGAAACTTAAGAACTTCCTTGAGAGACACAGAAGAACTTTTAACTAGCTGGGCAACAAGGCATTTTACTGGATAGGAAGACGGAGTGCCGTAAAAATCTATAAAATGCCTACCTTCTTTGAAGTAATCTGCATATGCAACACAAAGAAAAAGTCAACGGAATTTTATTTTTCAAATTAAATGATTCTAAAGTTCATCTGGATATGCAAACATATTAAAATCACCAAGAAAGTTTTGAAAAGAAAGATTAATGAGAAGGGTTTGCTTGTAAGATTACAAAACATATTATAAAACTACAGTAATTAAATCAGGGAGATACCAGCAGAGGGAGAGACAAGCATGCCAGTGAGATAGATCCAAAGACAATAAGAATTAATTACAGCAAAAGACAATTCAAATCAATAGGAAATAATGGAACTTTTAATAAATGATCAGAGACATTAGAAAAGCCGCTGAGAAAAAAATAGTTACATCCCTACCTTAAGTGAAAATAAATTTCAGATAGATTAATGATTTAAGTTTTTAGAAGGGAATTTATTTTTTCTATTACCAGAAGAAACTATTGGTGAATATGTTTATAATCTTGAGGATAAGGAATATCTTTCTAGTTTGACTTCCAAAGATAAATAACAAAATTTACTCTAACTACATAAATTATAAAATAATTTGGCATAACAAAGTATTCCAAATGAGCAAAATATAAAAGACACACTGTAAACTGGAGGGAGGAGGGCTATTTGCTAGATATATGACAGAAAGAAGTGAGCATATTTACATATAAGTACGTATACATATAGGCTTCCTAGGTGGCTCAATGGTAAAAAGAATCTGCCTGTCAAACAGGAGACGCAGAAGACTTGGGTTCGATCTCTGGGTCAGGAATATCCCTTGGAGGAGAAAATGGCAACCCACTCCAGTATTCTTGCCTGGGAAATCCCATGCAAGAATCCCATCCCACAGAGAAGTCTGGTGGGCTTCATTCAGTCCATGGGGTGACAAAGAGTCAGATATGACTGAGCAACTGAATACTCATGCATGCACATTTACCTATAAGAATCTCTCACAAATCTAGAAATACGATAGAGACAATTCACAAAAGAAGAAATGAAAGGGGTCCGTATGTGTAAGAAAAGGTGCCCAAGCTCACCAATACTCAGAAAAAGGCAAATTAATACAGCATCAAGATAGAATGTTTGGCTTATCAGATTGGTCAAGATTCAAATGAGTGAAAATACTGGGTACTGGTGAGGCTGCAGGAAAAATCGATTGGTCAGCCTTCTAAAAGAGGCAGCATACACTGACAGCCTCTAAAATATACATAGGGGCTTCCCAGGTGGTTCTAGTAGCAAAGAACACGCCTGCCAAGGCAGGAGACCTAAGAGACACAGCTTTGATCCCTGGGTTGGGAAGATCCCCTGCAGGAGGGCATGGCAACCCACTCCTGTGCTCTTGCCTGGAGAATTCCATGGACAGAGGAGCCTGGTAGGCTATGGTCCATAGCATCACAAAGAGTCAGACATGACTGAATCAACTTAGCATGCACCAGAGGCTTCTCTGGTGACCAGGTGGTAAAGAATGCACCTGCCAACGCAGGAAACATGAGTTCGATGCCTGGTCCAGAAACTAGGATCCCACGTTCTGACAGCAACTAAACAACTGTGTCCACCTGGCTCTACTACCAGAACCCGTGCACCCTAGAGCCTGCGCTCCAGAACAAGAGAGCCGCCGCAAGGAGAAGCCCACAAACGGCAATGAAGCACAGCCCTCACTCATCACAACTAGAGAAAGCCCGCGCACGGCAACGAACAGCCCAAGTGCTCCAGTGAAGACCTAGTGAGGCCAAAAATACATTAAATATATGTGTGTATATATATACAGACCTCCGGGAGTTGGTGATGGACAGGGAGGCCTGGTGTCCTGCGATTCACAGGGTCGCAAAGAGTCGGACACGACTGAGCGACTGATCTGATCTGATCTGATCTGATGCTTTAGTTAACATTTCTGCTTCTAGGATTTAGTCATGAAGATAGACACGTTCCATACACAAGCATATGCAAGGAGGCACTGTTAATAAATATGTGACAACCTGGATACAGCTAAAAGTCTACAAGATGGATAAATTTTTGCACAACCATCTTAAGTAGCCTTAAAAAGAATGAGGGAAACCTTTGTGTGCTGATGTGGAACCATCTCCAAGACTGTGGATAAATAAGTACATAAGCAAATGCCAAACTATTTATAGCATGTTTATAGTTATGGGGGGAAAAAAACATATTTATATGTACTTGCATAAAAGTTCTATAAACATGCCCTCCCAAAACTGTTAACAGTGGATGATAGGGGGGAATATCGCTATTTGTACTTTTAATATTTTTATCTCGTGGTTTTTTATTTTAAAAAAATTTTTTAAAAAGTCATAGTAAATATGGGTGTGTGCTCTCACATGGGAGAGCTATCAAAAATTAGCAGTTACTAAGTGGTATAAACAACAAGATACCATCTTTTAAAAAAATAAATACGTGTGTGTGCATGTGTGTTTGTGTGTGCGTTTTGTTTCTGGCTTGGTTATTGTTTCATCTCATTATTGTGTGTTCTTTATTCTGGACACAAAATTGGGGCTTAATAACATTTGTTGGATAGGCTAAATGTACATTGCTAGAAGATATATGTTGATATCTTACATGGTGCTGGTCCCTCAGTAATAAGGTTACGAATGATTTTTTATTTTATTCTATTTGCCATTTTTCCTTAAAGTTTCTTTAATAAATAGATATTGTGTTTATTTCTGTCATTATCTTTTTGATTAAAAAAATAAAAGCCAATCATTTCCCTACAAAATGGGCTGGTGAGTGGTTGAGATCTGGTGACCTTATGAAGGACAGATGGGAGGGGCCTGACATCCTGGCCCAGTTTGCCCAGGGCGCACACCTACCAAAGAACCCCCTGCAACATTCCCTTCCCCAACTTCCTGGTTTCCATCCCAAATAAGCATCAGTTGCACCCGGAAGCTTACTAAAAACAGTTATGCTCAGTCTCAGCTTAGACCAGCCTGAGATGGTGAGTGAGCCCACTCACCAAGGTGGCCGAGGGCACTCTGGTCTGGAGCCCCCAGAACCCCATTGGTGCCAGAGCATGGAGCAGCCCACATATCAGGGCTCGACCACAATGCCCTGGGTTCAAGTCTGCTCATGATCTGGCCTCAGTTTATAGCCCTGAAGTCACATGGCACTTGAAAAAAGTGAAGTGAAAGTGAAGTCACTTAGTTGTGTCTGTCTCTTTGCGACCCCATGGACTGTAGCCTGACAGGCTTCTCCTTCCATGGGATTTTCCAGGCAAGAGTCCCAGAGTGGGTTGCCATTTCCTTCTCCAGGGGATCTTCCTGACCCAGGGATCGAACCTAGGTCTCCCACACTGCAGGCAGAGGCTTTACCCTCTGAGCCACCAAGGAAGCCCTGTGTGGCACCTGCTTCCCTTAAATCACATTCCCCTCCATACCCCTCTAAAGCTCTCGCTCTTCCTAGAACAGACCTGACCCCTTTTCCACTTTGCCCTATTGCACATACAGCTTCCTTATCTGAAATGCCCCCTCTTTGCCTTCTGGCTCCTTCCTACCCATGGAAGCCAATTCTGGGCACCCATCCAGAGACACCCCACAATAACAGGTGGGGTCTGGATGCTCTTTGCTCACTCCTGCCCTGGAGAAGCCCTTGCCCAGGGAGGCCCGTGGGACACAGGGCAGGGAGGGGCTGTAATGGAACAGCTCCGGGCCCTGGGGATGAGAAAGGAATGATGCTCGGAGCCTGGTGGGGAGTCAGAGAGACAAACAGATAAGGGGGCCTTCCGGGGCTGGGGTCGGGCCTGCTCGGAACCCCTGTGAGCTTCAGCTCCCTGTCCCTGTCCCTGAGGAGGATCTTGCTGCCAGTCCTCTGTGCTTTGCCCATGGCACCAAGCATCATTGGGGACACCTAGCCAGGCCCTCCAGGCCTCCCCTCAGACATCCCCTCCCTGGTCTTTCTCACCACCCACGCTAACCCAACAAACTCCCCTTCCCAAGGCAGTGGGGCCTTCTGGGGGCAAGTCCCCTTAACACTTTAAGGCCCTAAATGGAAGTCTCCCCACTGTGGTGCCCACCTGGCCTGCAGTGACCTGGTGGGATCTGCCTCCATCAGAGGTTCCTTTTCTCTCTCCATCCGCCCTCGGCCTTTAACCCCTCAGGTCTCTCCACACTGGAAAGAAAGCCTTGGGACTTCCCTGGCAGTCCAGTGGTTAAGATGCCATGCTTCCACTGCAGGGACCCAGGTTCAGTACCTGGTTGGGCACCAATGCCTTGCATGTCGTGGCCAAAAAAAAGCAAAGTCCTTTGAATCCCTCCCCCAGTAGCCACACCTTCACACTGCTCCATTGCACAGGCAAGCTTCTCAGAAGCGTCCTGGGCATCCCAGCCACACCTTCGTCCCACCCCTCCACCAAAGCCCTGCTCTCCCAGCCTCCTGTTCCAGGTGCGTCCCCACCCCATGTCAGCTCCTCCCTCCAGCTTTCCTCAGAGACTCGATCTTCCCTGGGGTTCCCTCCCCCTTCTGCACTCTGGCCCCCCTGCCCCCCAACTCCCTGACCTTCACGGGGAATGGCCATTTTGTTCTTTGCTGAATCCTGGACACCTGAACAGTGCCTGGCACAGCTGATGAGTGAGTGAGTGAATGCATGAGAGAAGCCAGAGCTCAGCGTGTGGCAGGGGGATTGAGAGGGTGCACACAGGACTGGGTGGGAAAGGCCACTGTGGCCAGCAGAGTGGGTATCATTGTGCCAACAGGGACCCAAGTGGAGCTGGGGAAGTTGGTGATTGAGGGTAAGGATCACGGAGTCAAACAGTGCTCATTCCAACCTTGATCCTGCCTCTTGGGCCTCTGTTTCTCATCTGTAAAGTGGGTCTAATACGCCCCTGGGAAAGTATTTGTGGGGATTAAGCAAACACCAGAGAAGGCAATGGCACCCCACTCCGGTACTCTTGCCTGGAAAATCCTACAGACAGAGGATTCTGGTAGGCTGCAGTCCATGGGGTCGATAAGAGTCGGATATGACTGAACGACTTCACTTTCTCTTTTCACTTTTATGCATTGGAGAAGGAAATGGCAACCCACTCCAGTGTTCTTGCCTGGAGAATCCCAGGGACCGGGAAGCCTGGTGGGCTGCCATCTGTGGGGTCGCACAGAGTCGGACACGACTGAAGTGACTTAGCATAGCATAGCATAGCATGAGCAAACACAGGACACAACTTGCCTCTGTCTGGGGCTTGCTGTAAGGGGCCTGGGTTTAGCTTCTTTTCACCACAAGCCTGGAATTAGTCAAGACTATTGTCCCCACTTTAAAAAATAGTTATTTATTTGGGTGGGTCCTAGTTGCCGTTCACCAGCTTTGTTGCCCCACAGAACGTGGGATTTTATTTTTTCTGGTCAGGGATCGAACCCATGTCCCCTGCATTGGAAGGCAGATTCTTAACCACTGAACCACCAGGGAAGTCCCCGTTGTCCCCATTTTTCAGATGAGGAAGCCAAGGCTAGAGAGGTTAAGTGGTTTGCCCAGGGCAGCAAGGCTCAAAGGCAAGGGGCTTCAGATTTGAACCCAACAGTGTGACCCCAGAGCCAATATTCCAAGCAGAGCAAAGCAGCCAGCACACTGAAGGTGCTCC